>OY829329.1:60215665-60568651 GCA_963691655.1 Toxonevra muliebris | reverse complement strand
AGTCCGAATCTGCCATCAGTTTTGTTGTAGCAACTCAGGTTTTCGATATACTTGCCGTTTTCATCAAAATTACCATTTTCTCGAAACTAAAAGTAAAGCATCTGTATCTTAACCAAAAGGCAATTAAATTATCCTTAATTTAAAAATTTATTTGATTCTCTGTTTCATTTCTGTCAAAAGTTATTGATATTCAAAGTTGAAATTCTGACTAAAAAATAGTTTTTTTTGAATTACCTATGTTTTTGCCATTATTAAGTGCTAAAAACGAAATATCTCATCGCTGGTTTTTTTATGAATCGATTAATTAAGCAAAGAATTCAGTAATATTCACATTTTGTCTCTAATGATCATGGGATAGCATTTCCTCATTCCATAAACCTAGATTTTATGTCATTGTGAAACCGTTCACCAATTCAGATTCGGATTCAGCGACCAAAAGACACTAAGTACCATCAACTTCGGAAATGGGTATTGCAATTTTTTCCATTTTGTTGTATAGTGTAATATGTCGTTTTCTTATTACACTTCAAAAAACACTTCACATTTTAGAAATTCAATTCGGAAAACTTCAATTTTTTTTTAATATTTCACTTAGCGAAAAAATTCCAAAACGACAGCCCTGGTACATGTGCTCATACTACTCTCTTTCGCTCACTCTCTCTCTCTTTCTCATATATGTATTAGCATTGCCAGTCTGTAGGGAGTTCTTCAAAGTTTTAGTAAACTACAAATGCTTTGAAAATGACTGATTTCAGTAGTTTACTAATTAAAAAAAAATTTCTGTGCTAAGAATACTAATATTTTTCTTTTTTGTACTTTAAACCACTAAACTCGAAAATTGCATCAAAAAATTTGTTTATGGATCGGTTTTCGAGATATCATTTTTTGATTTTTTTTTTGTTTTTTCCAAAGGTTTAGACCATATCTCGAGAAGACAACAACCAATATGCTTCTAAAAGGTATCAGATGAAAGATAATTAATTTACCAATAAATATCCTGTTGACAGAGAATGTCCCATATATATATATATATATTTATGTCTACTAAATTAACAAAAATTTTCATAACGTTTTCAAACAAAGAGCGTTTCAATTGCGAAAGCAAAATTTCCACATATACTTTTATATATGCTACTATAAGGAGAGACAGACAGAATAAAACGATAATATATTTTATAAATGAGGAAAAATACAAATATAGAGAAAAAGTTGAATTTTGGTCTTCGTACATAATTGGTCATAGCTTCTGTATTTATCCATTGAATTAGTTCATAAATACCAGGTTCTCTACATAAAAGTTTACACTTTATGCAAAAATTAAGAAATAGGGCAAATTTTTACGTTTTCTAGTCTTTATTACTTTTTAAGTGAGTTTTCGATTTAAATTTTTGTCCAAAAAAACGTTTTTTGTTTCATATTTTGACCAATTGCACTTAAACTACTGGGTTGATTGGAAAATATTGTTAAAAATATTTATTGGTAAATTAATTATCTTTCATCTGATACCTTTTGCAATTATAATAATAATTTATTGGTTGTTGTCTTATCGAGATATGGTCAATACTGTCAAACCACCTTCGAAAAAAAAAACAAACAAAAAATTCAAAAAATGAAATCTCGAAAACCTATCCATAAAAAAAATTTTTGATGCCATTTTTGAGTTTAGTGGTCCAAAGTACATAAAAGAAAAATAGTAACATCTTTAGCACAAATTGGCTGTAAACTAGTGTTTTTAGTGCATTTTTTGGGCGTGTGATTACACAGGCCTGTAAAGTTTTAGATAACTGAGAGCAAGGACAAATTTCTCATGTAGCTATATGCACTGAATCCTGGGAATTTCTGGTCTGGGAACATAATTTTTCTACCATGTCAGGGTTTCGAGATATTTTCTGAACCGAAAATGCAAAAAGCTTCTTACATACTTCAATTCAGCTGACAAAATTATATTGAAACCATTATTTTTTCTGAATCGTCTTCTAAATTTATCTATGCTTGAGGAACTTGATAAGTTCGGTGAAGTTTACTTAGAAAATTTTTTGGTAGATTGACTAGTTATTGCTAAGACCAGACTGTAATAAATTAATTTGCTTAATAGGTTATTTCTCGCTGCTATCCTAACCACTTGAACAATATTCATTAAAAGGGGATGGTTAGTCATCTTTACGAATGAATCCTAATTGGCCAGTGTTCTGTACTGACAGCAGCTAATCTCACTCCATTGAGTACGAGTAAGTAGGACAACGATTCAAGCAGAATTCAGAACATTAGGGCAAAATATCATGGCTATTGATGCAAGAATGCCAGCTTGATGTTTTCTTGAACACAAACCGAGAAAATTGTTTTTTCATTATTGTAAAATGTTTTTTTTTATGCTATGCAAGAAATCAAGAAATCAATATACCACCAGAGGGATTTCAAACTAAACAGAAATGGCTACAGGGTATTTATGGACTTTTCTTTCAAAAGTGAAATAATTTAGACACCTATTTATAAACATAAGTCCCTTTAACTAAAATTTCCATCTTTTCCCAATTTTTTCCTGCATTCGGTCCTGACTAAAGGAATGTTACAGTTGAAAAGTACCTAAAAAAAGTTTTTACGATATATTCTTAAAATTTTCTTAATGAAAAAACTGAAACTTTTTACTTGAATCTGAAATTTCCCACTGACTTTTCACTAGCTATGGCCATGCAGTGCATGCAAAAGAGCGTAAGAAATTGCACATTTCCATAAAGTAAGCTCTCAGTCGTTCATCGCGCCTATGTAAATGGCTATCACTGCTTTAAACTTGTGAAATCTCCGGGTAGACTTCACCTGGTAGGAAATTTAGAAATATAATTACGATTCATTAGCAACACAGATATTTATACAAAACTGTACAATTACTTGTTGGCTCTCTTTTTTCATCTCTCTCCATCTTCCGACAGATTTCTTCTCTCTTTCAAACTCACGTTTATGCATTATACAACTTTAGAGTTCGTGAGGACTCACCGAAAAAACTTCCATAAAATAAGAAAAATACAATTATGCGCTTACAAATGGCTTTAAAAAAAAGAAAAAAAAAAAACTAAACGAAAACAAAAATAAAGCATAAAAAAACGAAAAAAACTTTTGCTAAATACACCTTGGGGACATTTTATATAATTTGCTAAATTGCTAAACAAACTAATAATGTATTTTTATTATGTCGTGTTTGTTGTCGTTGTTGATATTGTATAGTGGTTATTGTTGTTGTAGCAAATATATATACATATATATACAAGCATACTAGAATTTTGTTGTTATTAGCTATTATTATTGTAAATGTAATTAATAAAAGTAACATGTAGTAATGTTGACAGCTTAAATAGTCGAATTTTCTATTTTGGTTTCTAAACACATCAATAAACACACATACACATGAAAGTGTGTATGTATTTTATTTTAGCCAAACACTCTATTATGATCCCTTGAGTTCCATTGAATCATTTAACAAGCAGGTTTCATTTTTATTTTTGTTGTTATTTCTGTTGTTGTTGTTGTTGTTGTCGTATTGTCCATATTAATAACATGAGTGAGTGAGAATATTTTTTGGTAAAGTAATTTTTCATTTGCCAATGGAGACACATTTCAGTTAGTCTATCTGTCTGTCTGTCGCTATTTCGACAATAGAAAAGTAGAGGAGTAATAGCAGCATATCATTTCATTTCTTGTAGCTTATAAGCAGCAAATTCAAAATGATAAGTGATGCTAGGCGTATGTGTTGAAAGGTCTCATTCATTCTATGCCTTGTCTATTTAAACTGTCTTCCACACTTTCTCTTTCTTTTAGAAAGTAGCAAACTAAAGTGATGATGTCTTGAAGGTCTTGATGTATACATTTTATATAAATTACTACAGAAAGAGACACATTTATACAAATAACAAATGACAAATCCTGGCAAAAAAAAATTGCAGTATAATATAGTAGTTGTAGTATGAAATAAAGATTAATATTATTATGTATATAGAAATTATGTTACAAATCATTGAATTTGAAAGCACGAAAGCAAATCGTCTTAACAAATTTTAAATGCTGTTGTTGCTGTTCGATTTAAGCGAAATAAAGTGTCATTAATTTATTCAAAAGGAAGCTGTTACTAGAAGTGGCCAAAGGGTATTGCTGTAGTGTAAGGGAAAGAGGAGCTAGTGTGAGTGAGAAGAAGTAGAGACCATTAGCAAATACCCATGCTCTCGTTTGCACTATAACACTGTCCGACAAAAATCAATTTTTTCAAAATAACAAGGTTCTGAAAGTAAATTCTGATAGAACTTGAGAAAAAAAATCATACGTGTCTCGGCATTTTAAAGGTTTATGTCTAATTTTCTTTTTACGCGGCCCTAAAGTTTGCCCATTTCTAACAGGTTAAGTATAATAAATCATAGGAAAACATGTTAGTTTTGTATCAAAGCTTGTTTAGATGTTCAGCAACTTATAATAGAATTTCAATTAGAATATTTTCTTGCAACATATTAACACTTTAGTGCCCACGGTTATGGGTCTTTTTTGCCCTTTTCCAAAAAAGTTACATTTTTGACCCATTAAAAGGGTCGATAGTGGGTTAATATATTGAAGAAATATGTTGTCCATGAAATTTTAATATAAGTCACTGAACAACAAAAATCTGTTAACTTGATTTTAGTAAAACTAAACCCAAATTCAAATTTTCACCTTTTATACGCAGTGAACTGGTGTGTCTTTAAAAACATTTTCTAGACTAAAAATATATTTTATATTGCAAAACAACCATTAATTAATTAAATTATTCAATAGAGTATTGATAATATGCAGAAAATACGTAATTTGTGGAATTTTTTCACATTCAATAACAAATACCTTTTTTCTTATACCTACCTGTGAGAAAAGCAGCCACTTTCAAATCACAACAAATGCGCCATTTATAATGCACATTTAATTCTTTCAAAAATGAATCTCAACGGTTCATAGTTTACTTTCATGCCGTTTCCATATGCTATCGGAATCAATGGCTTGGTGTTATAATGTGTTATGTTTGGGTGAGTCAATAAAAAGACGCCTTCATCATTTCTGTCATTAAACTTTCAATATCATTACAATACGCGAATGAGTTATCCTCATTAGCAGTAAACTATGTCATAAATGCCAACAAGAGTCTTCGGTAACTGGTAACGTTTACCCCAGTTTCTAACAATTTAAAAGACTTTAAATCTGCTACCAAAATTCTTTTGATTTAGATAGTTCCAGTTTTCGGACTAGAGTATTCAGATGTTCTAGTGACATTAATTTTGGTCGAGTAGTTGCTTCACAAGGTTTTTATTCAGCAATTTCTGAAAACTCTATATTATTGGATGTTGGTGTCTTTGTTCTGATAAATATGGTACCAGAATTTCATCACAATGAGGCACACCCAACAAAGCAAAGCATATTCAAAATTGTTTTTGTCTGTGTCTGTTTAAATTCAATACAGTTTTATTTGTGCAAATATAGTTTGCGAATTATACTCTCTAGGACCTAGCCAACGCATTCGAGTTTCGTTGGCCTTCAGAGGAAAAGTTAAAAAATCTTACTAGAATAAATTGCAACAATAAGTTAACCTACGATCATGAAATTAAACCATTGTAACAATTACGGCAACAATGTTTCGGTGTCCAAGATTCAGCAGGAAATACTTCTAACTCAAAATACAACTTTAAAATATCTTAAACTTTACTATTAAAAAAATAAACATGATTTTCTGAGAGAAAGTGTTTTCCGCATACGTAGCAAAATCAATCATATTTTTCTGCACAATTTGTCATTTTATGGAAACAAAGAAAATATTACCTAGATAAAAAAAATAGGAGAAGACTTTAGCAAACTTAACTGGACTATTAAACTGAAGTAATGATTTTTATAAATTTACAAAGTACCGAAATTGTGAAAAAAAATCGTTGAAAAAGCAAATATACCGTTACAAAAAGCTAATCCACATTTGAAGATATAAGTGCTTAATTTAGTTAATAACTTAATTAAAATTTATTTTGCAATGTAAAATAAATTTTTAGTTTAGAAAATACTTTTAAACAAAAACCAATTTTAAACAATTTTTGGAATTTGGGTTTATTTTAACTAAATTCAAGTTTACAGATTTTTGTTGTGCAGTAACCTATAGTAGAATTTCATGCGCAACATATTTCTTGAACATATTAACCCTCTTTCAACCCTCGTAATGGATCAAATATGTAACTCTTTTAGAAAAGAGCGAAAAAGACCCATAACGGTGGGCACTAAAGGGTTAATAGGTTGAAAGAAAATATTTATACAGAAAATTCTTTTATAAGTTGCTGAACATACAAACAAGCTTTGTTGCAAAACTAACAAGTTGACCTATGATTTATTATTCTTAACCTGTTAGAAATGGGCAAACTTTAGGCTCGCGTAAAAAGAAAATTAGACGTAAACTTTCAAAAAGCCGCGATACGTATAGTTTTTTTTTTTTCTCGAGTTCTATCAGAATCCACCTTCAGAACCTTGTTATTTTTTTGTGTGTTGAACAGTGTAATTAAAGTGTTTATTATGTGAATGAATGAGATGAGAGAGGTTTTTCTTTACATTTACTTATAGGGCCTACACACGACACAAAAATGTTAACAAATTTTTGCTTGCGTAAATTATCAGAACCGTAATTGACAGGCTGAGAGGAAAAGCGGTCTAAAATTTATATAAGAGCAAAAGTGAAATAATTTAGAGTTCAGTGCAAGAATGGCATAAGTAATACGGTTTAGAGTGAAAATGAAACGCCATAAAAGTAAGAACAAAAATGGTATAACAATTCTTTCAGAGTAAGAACAGCATAGTTTTTTATTCCGTTTTAGCTCTGAACATATTTCGTTTCACTTTTGCTCTGAACATATTTCGTTTTGCTTTTGCTCTTAAGTAAAATTATTCCACTTTTTTCTGAACGTAGAAGTTATACCACTTTTCCTCTCAGCCTCTCAAATGAGGACGATTCGGTTTTATATCACTTTCGAATGATAAATGACAGGCTGAGAGGTAAAGCGGGCTAAAACTTATATAAGAGCAAAAGTGAAATAATTTAGAGTGTCAGTGCAAGAATGGCATAAGTAATACGATTTAGAGTGAAAATGAAACGCCTTAAAAGTAAAAACAAAAATGGTGTAACAATTCTTTTAGAGCAAGAACAGCATAGTTTTTTATTCCGTTTTCGCTCTGAACATATTTCGTTTCACTTTTGCTCTGAACATATTTCGTTTTGCTTTTGCTCTTAAGTAAAATTATTCCACTTTTTTCTGAACGTAGAAGTTATACCACTTTTCCTCTCAGCCTCTCAAATGAAGACGATTCGGTTTTATATCACTTTCGAATGATAAATGACAGGCTGAGAGGAAAAGCGGGCTAAAATTTATATAAGAGAAAAAGTGAAATAATTTAGAGCGTCAGTGCAAGAATAGCATAAGTAATACGGTTTAGAGTGAAAATGAAACGCCATAAAAGTAAGAACAAAAATGGTATAACAATTCTTTCAGAGTAAGAACAGCATAGTTTTTTATTCCGTTTTAGCTCTGAACATATTTCGTTTCACTTTTGCTCTGAACATATTTCGTTTTACTTTTGCTCTTAAGTAAAATTATTCCACTTTTTTCTGAAAGTAGAAGTTATACCACTTTTCCTGTCAGCCTCTCAATTACGACGCAAGCATGTTGTGCAAGCTTAATTTTTAAGGTAATTTCAAACAGGAACGTAATGCGCGAACTCCGAACAGTGTTTAAAATGCTCCGAATAAAGCCAAATTGCCAAATTTGGCATTATTAATGTCTGGGTTTCACTGCCATATTCAACGATAGACAGAAAGAAAGAGAGAGTTGAAATTTTCAGCGTGTTGGCAAATTGAATTCGGCTTAGTGAAAATCAGGAATAAATCTACAACTTTTTTTTTGCCCCTTTGTAAACTTTCTTTCTAAAAAATAAATATATATATTCTTACTTTTATTATTTGGTTGAAATTTCATTTATTTCAACAAAGTTCTTCTGATTTAATCTCTCTAATAAAAAGGTCAACTAAAACCTATAAGAAAATCTACGTTATCGATTGCTCTCTATTGAATAAAGGGAAACGGGCGAGGGCATCGCGTTGACAGAAAAACAATAGATAGTAATGCTCGTTTTTCACTATGTCATATTCCATGTCAAAAATAGGGAATTTCTCATATAAAATTTGGCATAATGAAATCCAGGCGTAAGATTACATATGGCATTGGTAAATATGCTGCTTTGCACTGAATGAAATCGAAATTCAGCAGATGGCGTTACATTGCATATTACATTTTTAATGCCATTTATATAGAAAATTTCGAAATGTTTTAGTTTTATGAATGCTTTGTTAATGGTTAATAAAATAATTGATAATAACACAGTGCAGTAGAAAATTTTAAATAACTCTGAGATGCTGATTCCAACCTTGCGCTCAGATTTTCTCTACCACATCAAATCCTAGGGTGGAAGGAGGTGGTTCTTTTTTTATTTTAGGGATAAGTTCCCCCCCACCAAAATTCACATTTTATTCATTTTGAACCATTTGAAGTCATTACTTAATATACTACTTATATGTATGACCACACTAGGTAAATGGTGATGAAACTTACTACGCTTCCATCGAAATTTGGTTGAGGCTACTGAAGATCCAAACAACCAAAGTCCAAATATTGTTAAAAAATTATGCCTTGAAAGATAAGAAATTAGTTTTTCATGCAATGATCTTTGTGTGGTGGATTAGGCAAAAGAAAAAACAACAAATGAATATCGAAAAAAACATTTCTCATCGAAAATTAGTCGAGGTCACTCAAAAACAATATTGCAAAATTCCAGCCAGAATATTATGCGCTATTCTCATTCCTATCTCAGAAAATTCTAACAAATTTGGGGAAATACAATATTGAGTATTTGAAAAGGTGTGTATAAGTAGCTTTGCAATTTTAGTTCCATTTAGAACAAAAGATTTATGAAAGAACGATTTCTTGATTTTTCGCTTCAGTTGGTAGCATATTTAATATTTAGATATCTAAAACTTTAACTCATTTGAATCTCATTTGTTATCGCATTCAGCATTATAAACCTCATTTTCTTCACTTTTATTATTTTGTATTTGAATATTTAAGTAAAATGCTTTAAAAAACTATACACACAACTTTACAGCCAATGCGAAAATATTCCTTTTGAACTAACGAGTATTATCTTATTTTACACAATATTATTTTTTTGGAAAATTTGCAAATTTTATGCTGTCAATTTGGCAAAAAGGATAATATTATACAGCAATATCGTTCTCAACTAAGAGGAGAAAGAGAGAGTAAATTGCAACTGAATTTAGTACGTGTGTGTGTGTGTGAGTACGTGTGCTTGTAAGTATAGTACGTTCTAAGTGTGCCGCTGCTGCTGTTACTTGCTCAATTGACATTATAATAAACTCAATTCAATTGGCATTTCAATTTTATTTTTTTCGTTTTCGTTTTCGTTTTCTTTCCTGTTGTCCTTTTCTCTTTTTCTGTTTCATTTGGTCCAATTTTATTGTATTGAGATATTTTAGTGTTGATGCAGTAGAAGTAGTATTATTACATACAAACACACACACACACACACACACACACACTTGCATAGAGATATACAGTTTGGAAGAGTATGTTTTCAATACTCTATCAATATGCTTTCAAATACATTTCAACTACGCTTTTCTTTTCTTTTATTTATTTTTGTTTTTTTGTTTTTTTGCTTTGTAAATTGATACTATTTCAGCAACACCTGCTGCAGTTCACACTCGTTACGTTGACATTATACATACATGTATGCATGTAAGTATGTATAGCGTTAGTGGCGGTAACGTTATGCTAGGTTTGATTGCTTGTGTATTAGTTCAATAGCTTTCTTCTTGACTCTCTCTCGCTCTCTATCTCTCGCTCTCTACCACTCTTTGTATATGTATATATGCATGTATATTTGGCTTTCTTTGTGTCATTGTCAGTTACTTTGTTGTTGTTGTTGTTGTTCTTTTCTTTTAAAATCTTAGTACAATTTCTTTTCTTTTCATTTATTTTTTTATTTTTGTAAATATGTATGCATGTGTGTGTGTATCACTCTTATTATTATCATAGCAACTTGTTCCTGTTTGTTGTACTTGTATTTCATTTCATCTAAGATATTGTCAATTTGTTGAAGTTTCTGTTTTTTCTGTTGTTATTTTTTATTTCGTATTCAATTTTTAAATTGATTTTATATGCTGCGTAAATGCATTTCAATGAGACATACACATACATTGCTCTATTTTTCAGCGAAATTTATTCATTTACTTATTTCTTTCATGAATTTTAAGACATGATGTTTTAATACATTTTTATATAGTCTGCCTAGGAATAATATCAAAGCTGAACAGTATAAGCAACTGATAAGAAAACATAAAGGAAAATTTGTTATTGGGGATGACTTCAATGCAAAACACGTTCATTGGGGTTCAAGACTAACCACAACCAAAGGTCGCGAACTCTATAAAGCAGCAAAATAAATGGGTTGTTACGTTTTATCGACTGGTATGCCTACATATTGGCCATCAGACCCTCTAAAAACCCCTGATCTGATCGATTTTTTTATGATCAGGCAGATCCCGAGGCATATATTGCATATAAAAGACGCAGCTGAATTCAACTCAGATCACTCCCCAGTATAGTTGTCTCTTGGCGAGAGTGTCAATGAGAAGGAGCAATCACCATATCTCGCAAGCAAGTTAACAGACTGGCCCTACTTTAGGCATAAGCTAAACGAATCTCTAAACATCAGAAGCACAATTACTTCCATTAGTCATCTTGAAGAAGAAGTAGAGCAATTTACAATGCAAATCTAAGCTGCTGCATCTCAAAAAAAAAAGTTATATGAACAAAATTACCCAAAAAAAAATTTTAGATCTCATCAACCAAAAGAGAAAGGTGGCAATTGACAAGATATCCACAACTGAAGACTCAGTTAAATTATATTACAAAACTAATTAGCCATCAAATCAGGGAAATTGAAAACGATTCATTTGATCGAGCTCACTGCCGATAAAACTACGGAATACTCACTTTGGAAGGCTGTCAAACGTACAAAGCGTCCCATTACAGATAATGGCACTTGGGCCAAAAATTACGTGGAAAAGGCAAATGTATTTGCAGCACACCTATTAAAAACGTTTACTCCAAATGATGGACCGATACCAAATAATAGTATAGCACATAGTATACAAGAAGAGATAAATATTCCACAATTTACGTTGAGAGAAGTTAAAAAGGAAATTAAAAAACTTAAGAAAATCAAAAGCCCAGGTTTCGATTTGATAACGGCTGAAGTACTGAAAAATCTCCCACAAAAAGCTATCATTATATTGACTCAAATTATAAATTCCTGCATTACGTTGCAATATGTGCCTAACTGATGGAAAGTCTCTGAAATAATTATGATACAAAAGCCAGGCAAAAATCCAAATGACGTAACATCATATCGGCCCATAGCACTACTACCAACTATGTCCAAGCTCTTTGAAAAATTATTTTATAAACCTCTCAAAATACTCATGAATGATAAACAATTAATACCACACCATCAATTCGGCTTCAGAGAGAAATACTCTACCATAGACCAGGTCCATAGACTTACTCACATAATTGAAGAAGCGTTTGAACGAAAACAAGTTTGTTCAGCTGTTTTTCTAGACGTGGCACAAGCCTTCGATAAGGTATGGCACGAGGGCCTAATAAACAAATTGAGAAATTTTTTACATAAATTTTAGGGTCATATATAGGAAATAGATACTTTAGAATAAAACAAGGGCGAGTATACTCCAAATTACAATCAATTAAAGTCGGAGTACTTCAAGGAAGCATACTTGCTCCAATCCTGTACGTACTTTTTATTAGCGACATGCCGTCTCCTACGAATAGCGACATAGCCACCTTTGCAGACGACACATGCATTCTAGCAACTGGTGAAAATGAAAAAGAGTCAACGGAAAAACTGAAGAGCTCATTAGATTTAATTATAGACTGGACAACCACATGGCGCATCAAGCTTAATGAAGCAAAATCGACGCACATCAATTTCACTAACATAAACATTGGGTACTTGCCAATAACAATGGCAGGCTATCGAATCCCATACGCCAATACAGCCAAGTACCTGGGCATGACACTTGATGCCAAATTGAAATGGAAAGAACACCCAACAAAAAAAAAAAAAAAAAACTGATAAAATTAATCTTAATTTATTAAAAAATTAAACAAATTAAATTGGCTGATTGGGAAAAAATCTACTCTCAACATACGAAACAAGCTACTAATATATAAACAAGTCATTAAACCAGTATGGACTTATGGAATCCAGATATGGGGATGTTCGAAGAGGAATGTTCTTATCCCAATAAAGCGTTGTCAAAACACTGTTCTTAGAACCATCGTCAAAGCACCTTGGTACATTAGAAACGCCGATCTGCACAGAGAACTAGGCATCGAAACCGTCACTGAGATAATACAACAACATGCCTTATCATATCGCTCAAAGCCGCAAGAACACATAAATGTAGAGGCTTCTCTGCTAGCTGACCCGACAATTTATACACGCCGTTTAAGGCGCACAAAGCCCCCGACTTTGTGGATTAAAAGCTAAGTTGGCGTTTTTGCTCGCATTAGATATATTTAAATCTCAAACAAAAATTACTTGTTAGTATTAAACTAGTTGTAATAGGATGCAATGTAATTAACTTTAATTAATATTTCAATAATACAAAAAAAAAAAAAAAATTTATATTTCTATGCATTAAAAAGAGAGTTTTGTATGATTGCAAATCTCGAGAGAATGATAGTAATATACACAAAGTTATTCCACTAAACCGATTAATGCCCACCCAGTCAGTTTAAATCAAGAATTACCAGCTATATAACGATTTACAGTGACGGCCAAACATAAATGCATTTTTTAATGCTGCAAAGCGGCGATCACTGATCTAAAGAGAGGAGCTTTAAATTCTTTGAGTTGTTCAAACTCATTTCATCGAAAAACCCATTGGAGATAATTAGAGTAGTATTCTATTCTTTTTATCAAGTATCAAATTGCAAACAATTTAGGGAATGATTTCGGTAATATTAACGACACCTTCGCCGAAAGAAAAGTTCGCAGGAAACATGTGCAGATTAATAAAAATTTTTTTTATTTTTTTATATGTTTTAAAACGCAAGCGTAAATAAAATTTATGTTCATTCTATTCTTCAATAGTTTCCCTATTTCTGTTTGATTAATTCAGTATGTATCTATATATATGGTTCAGTCGAGGACGCCCTTGAAACTTTTGGCTCAGGGCCCCTTGCTTATAAAGTTGTGTTCAGTGGCGTAACAACGAAGTGAAGGGTCCTGGACCAAACGTTTCAAGGGGGCCCTCAACTGCATGCTCAAATTTGATTCTTTTTTCGGAATTGTTAAACTAAACTTCTAACATCAGGCAATGTAGGGAATTTGAGGTTAGGGACAACATGTAACATTTCCCGAGAAAAATAATATTGGATTAATATTCAGCGAAAAAAAAATATATGAAAAAAGGATTTCTCTATTCTTTTATGATGACTTGGGTAAACGTACGCTTGATAAAACTATTCTTTCAAGGTGAGGTGGTAGACTTGCAGCCGCCATATTGGTCCGCCATCATGCCAAATCAAAAAAGGCCTTGTTACATTCGAAACTAGAGATAATAAGCATTCATTTGAGCCCAAATACCCTGAAATGCCCTGAAATACATTAACCAATTTTAGACAAGGGAGGGAGGGGGTCTGCCGTTGACAGAGAATGTCTCATATCTATATTTATGTCTGCTTAATTAATAAACATTTTTATAACGAAAACATAATTACCACATATACTCGTATATATCCTACTATAAGGAGAGATAGAATAAAACAATAATATACGTTATAAATGAGAAAAAATACAAATATAGAGAAAAAGTTGAATTTTGGTCTTTGTACATAATTGGTCATAGCTTCGGTATTTATCCATAGAATTAATTTATAAATACCAGGTTTTCTACGTAAAAGTGCAAGCTTTACGTAAAAATTAAGAAATAGGGCATATTTTTTACGTTTTCTAGTCTTTATTACTTTTTAAGTGAGTTTTCGATTTAAAATTTTACCCAAAAAAACCTTTTTTGTTTCATATTCTGATCAATTGCACTTAACCCTTAAATGCATATCGTACCATATATGGTACATGTCTTTAATCATACGGTAATCTAATCAATCAAGCTGAAGCGTTATAATGTACGCTTTAAATTAAAACAGACAAAATTATCCTTCTTATAAATACCGTTACAGCTTGCTTACGATTTGTTTTAGTTGTCAGTAAGCTGCCGAAGTGGTCTTATGCACTTTTTGCACATAATTACAAAAGTGATTTTCAATAGCAAAAAAAAAAATTGGTAAAATTTGTTATTCGTGTGGAAATAAGTATTGATGAGTACATTGGACTTTCCTTTAGCTAAATATAATGAATCTTGATCAAATTTGATATCTTAGAATAGTTGTTTTTTCAATTTTTCTATGTACCATATATGGTACTCTATGCATCTGCGCATTTGATTATTTGGATTGTTCAATTAGATATGGATGGCATTATTATTATATTATAACGTTGATGAGGCGGCGGATATGCTTTATGATGATGACGATGATGAATTGATGGGTATACCTAACAATGGTGATCTATTAGATGATGAAAAAGAATGGGTAGATGAAGGGTCGGATGAATTTATTGGTGAAATTCAAATACCGCAACGCGTGAGAAATCGAGCAGAAACCAATTACGCCATATTGAATGAAGCAGAAATTTCTGGCATATTTTTCACCAATGACGAGCTGGACGTATCTATTTTTGAAGCTTTTAGAATTTCTGTTCCTGATGTTAGTACGTCAATACAAGTTGATTTGTTCATAGTGACGCAAGAGCCTTTTTCGCCTCCACGAAAAACAAATAAAATATTAGTTTCTTTGACCCTTGTGCCTTCTGTGGATGATATCGCTGATAATGTCACGAAAATGCTCTCATCGATCGGAATGATAAGTTGGGCTAGGTATACGAAAAATACTGTAAGTATAAAGACGTTGTTGTTGACATAACTTCCAACGATTTTGAGAGAGTTCGTTGAAAAAAAGGAAAGCTACAGTTGTACGAAGAGCAAATCTCTTTTTTCAGAAGCTCTAAATTGGAACCAGAGTCAGCAGATGATTTCGCAACTGCTTACCTACCGCTTGCGAAAAACGTAATTGTTACGTCGATTATGATACAAAGAAGTAATAATTATTTTTATATTTACACTAAAAGCTACCAAAATCGTTATTTTCATTCAATTTTCATTTATTTTTATATATTTTTACATTAGTTTCATAAAAAATAAAAATAAATAAAAAAATAATTCCATCAAATTGTATTAATTCCAAATATGTATAGAATGCATAGTGTACCATATATGGTACACATCACAAATCGTTCTTTTTCCGCTTTTCCGGGGAAATTGTACATTTTCCAGGAAAATCAATGCCTGATTCGTGCTTAGCGAGCGAATTTACATAAGGACAGCTTGGTCTCCATACTGATGGCTGACCTCATGCATTTAAGGGTTAAACTACTGGGTGGATTGGAAAATGTTGTGAAAATTATTTATTGGTAAATTAATTATCTTTCATCTGATATATTTAACAATTATAATAGTAATTTATTGGTAAGATAACATATCTTCAAAACAGTCAAACTACCTTCGGAAAAAACAACAAAAAATTTCAAAAAATGATATCTCGAAAACCTACCCATAAAAAAATGTTTTGTTGCCATTTTCGAGTTTAGTGGCCTAAAGTTCAAAAAAGAAAAATAGTAACATCCTTAGAACAGAAATTTTTTTTTTAATTTGTAAACTAGTATAATCAAACTTTTGACCATGTTTCTGGCAATTGTTGGATCCGTCTCAGTACCACTTCTTATTTTTCGAGGCTAACCATTCACCATGCTAATTTTTCACTTCTTTATACGAATTGAGGTGCTGTTCCGAAAGTCCGTGCTGCAGCAATCGAATCAAATAGTAGTCGGAAAGAGTACAGCCACTATGAATATAGTGGGCGGGGTATGTTTTCCAAATAGTTTTTAACACAATGTGCAAGATGGGGCCAAATATTGTCATGTTGAAAAATTACTTTATTTTGTCCTTTTACATATGGTTGGTTGTTTTTGATTTAATGCTCGGTTTGATTTGATCATTGTTGGCAGTGTCGTTTTACCTGGTTTTAGCAGTCCATAGTAGGCAGCACCCGTCTTTCAATTTTCTCTTCCACGGTTTTTGTTACTGACGTCAAAATAACCACTTTTAAATCTTTTAAATAACAAGTGTCTTAGCTTGGAGTATGTTCGGTCATAAATGTCTACCAACAATTGATATCGTTTAGCAGTTCTCTGTCATAACCATATACCTATTTGAAATCCTCTCCCGGTTTGTTCAACATATTTTTTATAATCAATAAGTAACTATTCAATATCTACATGGGTATGTATCATATTTCAATTTGAATTGAAATTTGAATTATTGAAATTGAAATATGATACATACATTTCAATAAATTTTTCAACATTTTTTATATTTTACCTACTTAGCAATTATTTATTCACAAAATTGAAAAAGTCAAACAACAACCATAGCGGCAACATATTAATTAAATATATCTCAGTTTTAATTATTTTATGGTAAATTTATAGCAAAGCAAATAGCAATTCAATGTAATTAATCTTAAAAACGAAATTTAAAAAAATAAAAAAAAAAATATATATATATATATATATAGAACGTAATGTAACCGTAACGTAAAGCAACGCAAACGTAAATGAAATGAACGCTGAAACGCAAACGCAATGCAATCTACAAAAACCGCTGAAATTCTGCCACACTCTACCACATACTGCCACAAAATCCATTCAAACGCAATTAATGCAAGTGTTATCTTATGCTTCGTGGCGCTATGGCGCTAATTAAAAACTCACACAGAGAAACATAAAACAGAAAAAAAAAAACAAGAATTCACTTGAACATACGTAATTAATAATAAAGTTTCATATTTTCATATGTATGTGTGCATGTAACCATAAATTTTATAAAAATAAACCTCAAATTTGCTGCACGACACGGAAATCAGCGTAAATTTTTATTATTTTATTTTGTTGTATACGTTTGTTATTGTTTTTATTGTTTTTTGTGTTATTGTTATTGCTGGTTGCTTGCTCTCTTAATTATATCAGCGATAACCTGTCGCATAACAACAATTTTATTTACACTTTCATGTCACACTTGTGCATCATAAAAAAACAGAAAAAAAAAAAAAGAAATCACCAACACACTCGCGTCAAGTCACCATCGCTGAACACCAACGCACTTATTTACTTACTCACACATATACATACATACACGCATACCCTCATTTTTGCATCACCACTCTATAGGTGTGTATTTGCATGTGAAGAGAAAGAGAGAGTGATAGAGAGTATGTATGTGAGTGTAAAAGTTGTTTGTGTCACTGAGGGTCACTGAAAGATGAGAAAGAAGTTATTATTCATTCACATTTTCACGTTGCGGGTAAAACATTTTGTCAGCCGTTAATTGAACCAGTGACAAGCACTGACATTTTATCATCATCTCCACGTACTTATACCATAACATAAAAAAATAAAGGGTAGTTTTAAATTCTTTTAACAGTATGTAATAATTTTATATTTCATTTTACTTATTTATGTATATTTTATTGCGGTTTGCTGTAAGTGCCTATATTGATGTGAATTAATTACGTGGTTCTTTTTTAAACGCATCTTTTTTTTTTTTCTTTTTTTGAATTTGAGAAATGTTATCAGTATTACGTTCTGATGGATGGATGATTAATGCTAAAAGAAAGTCGGTCTCTCACTTTCTCTCTAGTTTTATACGAATATTAACTAGGGAGAATGGAAGCAGCCTAAGATACTGAAAATGAACTGGTGTCATTAAATATACCAATTGGAACCGTGAAATCAAGCCTAGACCAAAAAGCCCGGAGTGACTGAAAGATAGTTCGAAGCTTATAGCCTTCTCTTGATAAGAAAATAACTCAGAATTTTCTCTGCTTAAAAAGAAAACAAACTCGAGTTCTAGTAGGAATACTTACAGGTTTTTGTGCTATTGGCGCAACACCAACCTACTGTAGAAGCTGTGAAGATGAAGAATAACATGAGATCATCCACCCCTTTCTCTGTAAATGCCCCAATCTCAAAATCCGTCGACTCCGTTTTCTAGCAGACACACTATTTGAAGAATTGGAGGACCTGGCGGAGATTCCGACAACTGACCTTGTAAAGTTCATTAATAGTACTAAGTGGTTTCAGGATGAGTAGAGTCCTTTAAGATCTGGTTGGTAGGTGGAGGATACCAAATGCACAGGGACATCATAATAGACCAGTTTTTGGCCACCGTGGACGCTCAGTATTTCTGAGCACATCCCTCTAAACCTAACCTATACGAATATTAGGTGAACCTCTGCAACTCAAATGTGTAGGATTAAAGCTTTTTAGCATATTTATTATATTTGTTGGTATAACTAGTAGATTTGATGTGTAAACCCCCAAACGAGTGAGCATACATAGCAGATTTGATATAACTTGCAATAGCGCGTCATGGCAGTAAAGCAATGGCTGTTTGCAGTGCTGCCCTGATTAGCTTAATTTTTAAACTTAATGGCAGTAAACTGCTGATTTCTTTTTACTGCCACTGACAATACGCGCTTTTGAAATTGTGTAAAATTAAAAATCATATAATTAAATACAGAACTCAAAATTTATTGCTCTTCAATCTTAGAAATCACAGAAATATTATTAAAAATAAAATAACAGTATACAACAAAACAATAAAAAAATTTCTGTAAAGCTGTTTCCGTTATTATTTTCGTATGTAAATTGGTCTGCTGAACCAGAAAATCACATTTAAACATTTTTTTATGGATGCGTTTTTGAGTTATAGGCTTTTGAAATGTTTTTTAACCTTTCCAAAGGTAACCCTACATTTTTAAATATATCTGAAGTTTAAATTATCACATCTCTGGCTCCGTGTTTGTCGTTTGTTTGTTTTTAGATTTGTTTCTCTTATAAGTAACCAAATGCCTTAATGGCGCCGTTCCATTGTCTTCATCTACTGACGGAATCTTTAGCCGTGCTATTTCTTTTGTATATACCTCCTTAATTTCAAAAAAGTACAAGCTTTACGCACAAATTAAAAAAACTGGGCAAATTTTTATGATTTCTATGTCCCTCAGGTGATTTAGTGAATTTTCGACTTCAATTTTGGCCAACAAAACGCATATTTTTTAAATATTTACATTAACTGCACCTGAATTACTAAGTGAATTGGAAAACAATTTTGAAAAAAGTTGTTCACAATTTAATTTTTGTTAATTTGATGTCTCATTTAACATGATCTGAAGATTTAAGCTCGAGATATATTTAAAAACGTGGGGTTACCTCTGGAAAGGTTAAAAAAACTCTAAAACGCTTCCATAAAAAAATAAATGTGATTTTATGGTTCAGCAGACCAATGTACATAAGAAAATAACAACGGAAACTGCTTTACAAAATGGCTGTTGCATAGTATTGGGAGTATGAATGTATAAACTCGTATTTTTTTCGTAATTTGGACATTTATTGTGAAAACGTGATTATAAATTTATTCTTTAAAGTATTGTACATCGTTAGCCACAACCTTTTCCCATCTTTCTGGTAGCATACGGATTCCTCGTCGAAAGAACTCCTCATCTTTTGAGGATATCCACGAATCGACCCATTTTTTGAGTTCTTTGAAAGAACGGAAGTGCTGTTCAGCCAGGCCATGTGTCATCGATCGGAACAAGTGGTAATCAGAAGGAGCAATGTCTGGAGAATAAGGCGGGTGGGGTAGCACTTCCCATTTCAGCGTTTCCAAGTATGTTTTTAGTTGCCTCGCAACATGCGGCCGAGCATTGTCGTGCTGAAGAATAACTTCGTCGTGTCTATTCTCAAATTCTGGCCTCTTATCCTTTAATGCTCGGCTCAAACGCATCAATTGTAGTCGGTAGCGGTCCCCAGTGATAGTTTCATTCGGTTCCAACAGCTCATAATACACGGCACCTTTCATATCCCACCAAATACACAGCATGAGCTTGGATCCATGGATGTTCGGCTTTGCCGTTGATGTTGATGCATGTCCGGGCGGTCTCCATGATTTTTTTACGCTTTGGGTTATCGTAACGTATCCAGTTTTCATCGCCAGTCACAATACGATGCAGAAAACCCTTTCTTTTCTGTCGTTCAATCAGCAGTTCATATGTGAAAAATCGTCGTTTGATGTCTCTCGGCTTCAATTCGTACGGCACCCAATTTCCTTGCTTTTGAATCATTCCCAATGCCTTTAATCGTTTAGAAATGGTTGGTTGATCAAATCCTAAAGATTCATTCTGCAAGTTCTTGTTGCGTTTGACATGAATCTTCTTCGAGTAATGCCTTCAATTTTTCATCTTCGAACTTTTTCGGGCCGCCTGGACGTTCCCTGTCTTCAACATCAAAATCACCACTTTTGAAACGGGCATACCACACCTGACACATTCTCACGTCTATAGCACAGTCAGGATAAGCTTCAGTGAGTAAACGATGTGCTTCAGTTGCGTTTTTCTTTAAATGGAAGAAGCAAATTAAAACTTCCCGCAAATGTTGTTTTGTTGTCACGAAATTCGACATTTTCAGCTATAGTAAAACACTTTTGTAAAATTATGAAAATTATTTGAAAGATCTGTTCTTATAGTATTTTTGGCGTTCTTCGAGATTGATTAGCTGTCAATGTCAAAAAATTGCGCGTATGATAGATATGAAGTTAGTCACAATTACGAGTTTATACATTCATACTCCCAATAATAATAATAATTAGCCCAATTCTCGATAAATTGCAAATGGTCTTGCATCATTACAAATGCAAATTTTTATTGCATATCGGATGCATTTGTTGTTGTAATAGCAGAAATAATTTTCATTTGCAATGATGCAAAACTTTTTGCACCAAATCGTGATTATGGCTATTGTTCATGTTTGTGTTGTTGCATAAAAGAAAGAAAGATTGCAAGTACAGTAACCAACTGTTTTTTTAGACGTGTTGTTGTTGGTGCGTAAGTATTATGAGAGCATAGTTCGAAAGTCGAGAGAGAGAGAAAGATTGTAAGCACACTAAGTAAACGGGTTTTTAATTTCTCAAAAAGAAAATAGAGCTGGGCATGCCATTGCCCAAGAAAGCCAGCGATTGATTGGAATCCATGTTAATGCAAGGCAGTAGATGACCGAGACAACCAAAGTATACCTTAAGACTCTCCATACTTCATGAATAAGACCATGTAGGAAAACGTTAAAACCACTGCGCCAAACAGATTTAAAACTATTGAAGCTCTTAGGTCTAAAGACAGATAAATGGATTAAAAAAAATTAGCAAATATTTTTGACCGTCTAACTTCTGTAAATATATTCGTATTTTTAAGACACATGAGAACCCCAAAAAAATGAAAACTAACATACAATTTTGTTTTTTCTTTTTTTCTCACGGGAGAACATCATTGTCGCATAGTTGTGCGGTTTGCCACTAAAGCCAACGAAACTGCGATCAGATACAAAGCACTGTAAATGCTAATCGCTCCCAAGCAACCGTAATCGTTGTTGTTGTTTGGTGGATAGAAGTATTTTCATACCACTGGGGTAACTTTACATATTTCAACTATTGATGCTAGAAAATGCAGTCAATTAAATGCGAAATGCAAAAATATCATTTAAAAGTGGAAGGTAAGATATGCCGCGAATTAAGGTATAGAAATTCCCCAACATTCTGCTCAAATTAAAATTAATAACTGCAAAAATTTAGTAATAATGGTAAACAAAAAAAAAATCGCAATCAATGAAAATTTTCATAGCGCACAAAATGCAAAAATAGAAAAGTAATAGAAAAAATAGTTGGAAGCTCATTTCAAGCAATTCAACGAAGCAAATTCCAACTCTTTTAAAAAGTATACTAAATAATTTATATGTATGTATAAAAAACTGAACTAAAATGGAAGGAATTTTTTATACTAGCAGAAATTTATATTGATTACGCGATGAAGAGATATGAGAATGAAATGATTTCGAAGCAGACGGTGTTGTGCCACTACTTAGCTGTGAAATGCTGCAAGTTGGTGGTTACTTGATGCATATTGCTGCTGCTGGTGCTGCTGGTGCTTTTATTACTGCTGGAAGTGTGTATTCATAGTATATGTATGCATTTATGTATTTATATTGGTGACAGTGATGCTGTTAAAACTGTCACAAGCGAACAACCAAAAATTCATATACTCAAAATCGTACTTGTGTAGTATTAGTAGAAAAGCAAAAGCGATTCGATTGATATAGCTGTTGGTGCCACTGTCTGGCTGGTTGACTGCTTGCAACCAACGAGTATTGCTATGTTGCTGCTGCCTGTTGTCATTTCATTGCATTTTAGAGGAAATTGTAGGTAGGTAGAAGTAGTAGCGCCCTTGGGGGCGCCACATGCTTAATGAAATTGTGCACTCAATCGAGTGTAACGATGAGAAAGTCAATGAAATTGATGTTGCATTGATGATGTGCAGTCAAATCAAATCAATTCTTATTGAAACGAGCGACTGAACTGAAATTTTACATTCTCGAGTACTACGACAACTATTTTTATTTTTTTTTTTTGGTTTGTTTTTTGTCGACATCGAAGTCATCCTCATCGTTGAAGTCGCTGTCGTTCTCATCGCAGTCGCAGCAGTCGCTTACTAAACAAAAATATGTAGGAAGAAATCGCTTATATTTACCATCGAGCTGTTGCTGATTTCTAGCTAAAAACGGATGCTATGCTTCTACTGTTGCTGCTGTACTGTGTTACTTGCTATGACTGCAGCAGTTGCTCTATTTCTCAACTACTATTTTCAATGCACTGTCATTTTTAAACGGCATCAATATTTATAGAATTAGTGGATTCAGTTTTGTGGTGTTGTGGTGGTGGTGGTGGTGAAGTTGGCTTTATTTCCTATCATCGTCACTGACTGTCGCCTGACAGTTGTTGCTAGTCTCAATTCCTGCTAGCATTTTAACGATGACATTTCAGCTATTAACTGAGGTTGGTTGTTACTAGCTGCTGCCGTTTTCCGTTAGCGTTAGATGCTGTTACTGCTACTTCATTGGAATTTAATTTAAGCAATGTTTAAGTATGCTAAAGATTTCATTTGCGCGCTGCGTCATCAAATGGCAGTGCAGGAATTCAGATTTTTCTATTTATGTATATGCGATATGACAAAAGCGCATCTCTCTCTCTACCTCTATCACTCCACCTCTATCTCTCCCTTTCTCTCTTTCCCTTTTTCTCTTTCCCTTTCTCTCTTCCTCTCTTTATTTTTTCTAATGCAATTACGTTGATTGCAATGGAGATGAACTTAAGGGGGTAAATATGACAACCTGATATGAATAGGTGCACATATGTATAGGTTTATGTGTATGAATTTGTATGCATGTATGTATTTATGTGTGCATCTGTATGTGTGTATCTTTCTCTTTACGTTTGCAGAGGAATTTGCCAAGTTTTTATTAGGCTATCATGAATGTTGATTTACCAATTATGGTCGCTTACCTGCTCGTTTTTATGTTTTAGTTTTATACTCACTGCAATCTTCAACATTAATTGGGTTATTTAGATAGCAGTTAGTTGGTTGTACTTGTGGGTAGAATATAGTTGAAAATTGTATGAAGGAGTTCCGGAGGTTCCGTTTGCAAAATGCCAATGTGGCAGTTTCACATAACCACAAACATTTACACTTCCCACCCCCCCCCCCTCCCCCCCGCCTTTCCCCATTAACATTCATTGATTATTCTATTAAAATTGTTATATTTAATGGAACTTATTATAAGTTTAAAATTTATAATTAGTTTTGAAGCAGGTTTATTTTATTAACAGGGAGATAAAGAGTAGCCACTCTAGCTCTACATGGATCAACTTAATAAGATTTGAATCTGAATCGAAAAGTAATTTGGAAAACAACCTGGAATCATTTAAAAGAAAGCAAGGGTTAATTAAATAAAAATAAATAAAACACTATCGAAATATATAGGCTGGTCGTTGGTTAGTTATTATGAAAGCATAGTTTTAACCACTAGATCCAGAGGTTGCCAAAGGCGAAGAAGATTTTTTGATATTTTCTTATTTAAAAAAGTTGTATATTTTACCACGTTTATATCAACTCGCTTTCAATGGTGTCTGTCTGTCTGTCAGTCTGTTCGGTACAAATTTTGCAATCGATTTTAAACTAACTTCCCGATGAGCTAGAGACTTGAAATTTTAAATATAGTTCAGAACTGGAAGACAATGCAAGATGAAGTATCTAAAATATATATAAATATAATAATATTTAAAATATTAGCATCGGAAGTTTTTCCATTTTTTCATAGATCCAAAGCATTGAATTCATCGTTATTAAAATCATTGCTTTAGCGGGAGTAGAATATATGTATATGTGCATACATACACAAATTCAAAGACAAATGAGAGAGAGAACAAAAACAAACAGTAACGAACTTTTCTTTTCGTTTGGCTCCGCTTACAAAGAGTATAGATTGTAAAGAGATCGCAATTTGCTCTTGCTGGAATCGAAACAAAAAATCGTATAAACAGCAGCGAGGTGCAATGCCGATGGTGTAACAGCGACGGTTGTCAACACATCCAGCAGACAGAAATGTATGAATGGATGAGTTTGACGTGTTTGATGAAATAAATGAAAGACAATATAAGCTGCAGCTACAGTGTGGCAATCCATAATATTCGGCGTTAAAAAATGTTACGTGTTTTGTAAAGTTTTTTTCGTGTTTTTTTTTTTATCTTTTGTTAATTAAGGACTATATTTTAATTAATTTAATTACTTGACTGAATGTTTACAAATAGTATTTACTATAAATAAATAAAAATCCCCTGAAGAAGGCCTAAAATTTGCGCCGAAACGTTGGGAAAAAAGTATGAAATAGTTAACTATTTGCGTATGAAAATTTTGACCAAAAAGCCTGTCATTATAATCTCGTTAACAATACATAAATTGGTCTAATAGAAAATTAAAAATATTTAACATTTCTTTTAGCAAATAACTTTCAACATTTACAGTATTTATATATTCTTTATATACAAATATGTAAACGTTTTGTTTTGTTTTTATGAATTTTATATAAGTACCTTTAAATCTTTTTCTACTGATTTTACGAAATCAAAATGCGAAGAAATATTATCACATTGTACCTAAATACAGGGTGACAATTGTAAAGTGACGCAAGTTTAATACTCTGCAGCAAGCTTTGCCATTTACCGTTACTTTAATTTAAAAAGCAAATTCATTCATCATTGGCTTTGCTTTTAATTTCATTTGAATTTTTGTTATTACATTTTGAAATTTCCATAAAAATGGACAAGGAAAATATTAGTCGTGAAATTATGAAATTTCATTTGACAAATTATAGTAGCCGTCAAATTGCAAAGGCTTTAAATTTGTCAAGTCGTACGGTAGACCGAGCTATTATTCGATATAATGAAACTGGGGGTTTTGGAGATAGAGACCGGGGAAAATTTTCAACAGTTGCCACTACTGGTTTAACAGAAAAAATTCGTAAACGAATCAAGCGAAATCCAAGGCGCTCAATGAGAAAAATCGCTAAGGAAGTGGGAGTAAACCGTGAAACAGTGCGAATCATTGCAAAATCAAAGCTTAATCTTAAGCCATACAAGCTCCGAAAAGCTCAAGATCTGACACAAAAAAAGAAAGATTTGCGAGTGGAAAGATGCAAGGCGTTGCTACGCTCCTCCGTGTTAAAAAATGTTGAAAATATCTTGTTTACAGATGAAAAAATTTTCACGGTTGAACAACATTTCAATACGCAAAATGACTGAATGTGGCTAACATCATCATCGCAACAAAATAGGACTGTTGGCCGAGTTCAAAAGCCAGCTTCCGTTATGGTATGGGCTGGAGTTTCCGCTAATGCCAGAACCCCTCTAATATTCGTTAAAGAGGGTTTTAAAATTGACCAGGTTGTTTATCGGAGCATTTTAAATGAACATGTTCTTCCCTGGGCCCAAGATACATTTGGAAATGAAAACTGGACTTTCCAGCAAGATTCTGCACCTTCCCACATGGCAAAATTAACGCAAACATGGATAAAGGACAATTTTTCTGAATTCATAACATCTCAAGAATGGCCACCATACTCCCCAGACTTGAATCCAATGGACTGCTCTATTTGGAGTATTTTAGAGAGTAAGGCTTGTGCATCTCAACATCTGTCAGATTTAATGAATAGGGCTATTCGCAATGATCTAGCACAATTGCTTAGACAATTGGTTTTGATTCAATGTGTCAACAATTTCAAATTCCAATTGAGTTCAAGTGACTTCAAAACCTCAATTGACTTCAAATCACTCCAATTTAGTGCAAATTGTAAGTTATTAATCATGACTTCAAGGTATTGCAATTAAATTGAATACATTCTTTTACAGCTCTGGTCTTTACTTAAAATCGATTGCAAAATTTCACACACACAACGTGGAACGCATATGGATAGAGATAAAATTGCTAGCCATTTAGGTGAACTATTCATCCATCAATTTCCTATTGCATGCGAACCACGTTTGTTGTTTTAAATCATACAAGTATTTTCGTCCTACTAAAATTCACAGTTACAAATTTTCAAGACAATCTGTATGGGATAAGGAATCTATATGTGATCGTGAATCTGTATGGGGTTAGGAGAAATTATTTTATACTTTTTAGTTCATTTTAAAAACGTGGTATATTAAAAATATTTTTTATTTAAATTATTTTTTTATTATTCCTTTGACACAGTAATGGTATCTCCCACTAAAATACTGACTCCAATCGCAGTGATGCAACCTATTGAACGCTAATTAAGATCTTACTAGTGAAAATAACGTGATATTCTAGCCTCTTGGCTAGGGCGCATGAATAACAAATATTTAATAATTTTCAAAATTATCCAAAGATATTAAGAAGTATTCAAAAATGCTTAAAATTGTTCAAAATTGCTCAAAATTATTCAGGAATATTGAAAAATAATCAAAAAGATTTAAAAATATTCAAAAATGATGACAAGTATTCACAACTATTCAAAGATGCTCAAAAATGTGCAGAAATATTCAAATATTGAATCTATATTCAAAAGCATTCAAAAATATTTAAAAAAGTTCAGAAATATTCAAAAGTTTTTTTTTTTTGCAGACGCCATTTCTTTTATAGCATCCGATTTATACTTTTACAGTTATCATTTCTATAACAGGGGGTCGTATTTCAATATTTCAATAACAAAGAAACTAGCAAAACACAAAATCATTAATCATTGATTAATTGCTACAAAATTTTTCTTCAATAAAATTTTAAACTTTTAAAGATTCAATCTGAGATTAATGAATTTTCCACAAGACCAAACGAAGAAAAATAAAAATCATTCTTTTTCTTTTTTCAACATTTAACACTGACTCTCAGACCATTCCGCTCCTCTCCAATAATATTATCGACTGGAGTAATTTAAAAAAGCAAAAAAAAGAATATAAAAATAAAATTTTAAACAGAAAAGAAATGAAATGAAAAGAAAGCAAAATAGAAAAAAAAATAAAATAAAAAAACTTTATTAAGATAACATAATTTTTACCGTCTGTCTCTTGGTTGTCACTTTTACGAAACTGACAATTAGAGAAGTTTATCATGCGACAATGTATAGATAGAAGCAAAACTAGAAGGGAAACCAGAAGTAGAAGAAAATAAGGAGAAGAAAAAACACTGCAAGATGTTGCTTATGTTGGTGTTGGTTGATACCAGTAACTGCCTGCTGCTATGAAAAACAAGCAGCATTTATTTGCTCATTTGCTGTTCAATCAGCGCCCAAAGCATTGTAAACTCACACAATTCTTACGCCCAACATTTTCTAGCACACTTTTTTGTATGTAAGTTATTCCTTTGCGTTGCCTGTGCTGATGTTGCCACAGTGATGTTGACGCTGATACTGAGGCTGATGCCGCCGATGCCAATGCCTCCGCCGCGACTCATTATAATTGCCACCAGATGAACAAGCAAAGTTTGCGCCTCAATAACTTTGATTGTCTCGGTGTGTACGTGAGTGTGTTTGTGTATAACACGCGTAAATAGTAGGCTGCTGTAAAGAGTAAAAAGAATGTGAGCAAGGCAGCCGAGGGTGCAGAACGCGCAGCACTTATCGCACGCCAAGCGTCATTCAAAAGTTTTTGAAAAAGTGCCGCTAGCTTAATTTTCCATCAGTTGAACATTAGGCTGTGCTGCGCTGCGCTAAGGATTAACATTGCTGGCTCTATTCCCGAATGACTGGCTGCCTGCGTGCTTTGCCTGCCTGCCAGTCTGCCTGCTCTTCGTGTGCTTTGTTTATGATTTGTGGTATTTAAGGTAGTACGGGTAACTACGAAGAGTATGAAAATATTGGTTCAAATTAGTTTGTAGGCGTATTGTTTGCATGTGAGTTGTCAGTTTTTTGTTTGTTTCTTTGAGATTGTGTCTCGGGTGTCGGGAATAATGTTTGTTTTCTGTTTGTTTCTCTTTTTGTTTCGCATTTTGCTCTTCATTTCCCTTTGTCAACTTTTCCTTTTATCGTCTTCGTGTTTGCTTTTTGAAATTAAACTTAATTTCTGCTTTTGCTTGCTTTTTATTCTTTGTCATTTTTGCAGTCCCCCTCTCTAACCAATTCCCATTTCCAATAAACTTCCTTTCCCTACCTCATAAGCTCATAAGGATGCATGTTGATAGTAAATCAAACACAAAGGAAAAGCAAATATTTTACTGTTTTTCTTGTTGCTGTTGTTTTTGTTTGCTGTAGCTACTGCTGCTGCTGGAAGCAAAGTAAGTTGCGTTGTTCATTTATATAATGGCTCATTTTTTAAAAGAGTTTATTTGTAAAATATACAGACACTTCTACTATGAGTACAGTGTAAAAATTATTTTAAAATATGAACAAATATTTTCAAAAATTCTATAATGTTGGAAATTATCAGAAAATATTCAGCAATTGTCAAAAAAAAAATGTTTAAAACTCCACAAAAATAAAAAAAAAATCGGAATTTGTACACAAACATTCAAATTACTCAAAAATATGCAAAAGTATGCAATTATATATAAAAATATTCAAAAACATCCAAACCATTCAAAAGTATGCAAAAATTTAAGAGCACAAATATTCAAAATTATTCAAAAACAAGCAAAAATATTTAAAAACATTCGAATATATGCAAATAAATATATTCAAAAATTCAAGCAAAAATATACAAAAACATTCAACTATTTATAGTCGAAAAGATGTAAAATTATTCAAAAAGGTTTGGAAATAGGTATTGAAAAATATACTCACAAATATGCAAAACTATTTATTACTATTTTAAATTTTTATGAAATATTGAAAAACACTTAAGAATATGCAAAAATATGCAAGATTATTCAAGATTAGATAAAAAAATTCAACCAAATAAAAAAAAACCTAAAAAAAATTCCAAAAAATCAAATATATATTAAAAAATTTTTCAGAATACAAAAACTATTCAAAAGTCTGTACAAAAACTCAACGATATGCAAAAATATGCAAATACATACAAATATAGACAAAATATTTAAAACTACCCAAAAATATGCAAATGCATTATGAAAAACATCGAAATATATTCAAAAAATATGCAAAAATATGCAGCAATACTCAAAGGCATCAAAAAAATATATTCAAAAATATCCAAGTATTCAAAAACTTCCAAAAATATTAAAAAATATTAAAAAATTTCCAAATATATTCAAAAATTTCAAAAATATCTAAAAATATTCTAATCTAGTCAAAAATTTCCAAAAACCAATAAAAAAATTTTCAAAAATATTCAAATATACTTACTGAAAATTATTCAGAAGTCTTCAGAAGATTTTTTAAAAATATGCAAAAGTCACCAAAAATATCAGAAATATTTATTTATCTTAAAATTTGTATTAGCTATGATCTCTTTTAATTTAGGAGTTATTTCTCTCCGTGTATAAATCAGCAAATCGCAAATAGGAAGTAAGATGAAGCTAAACGCTAGTGGTAAAGTAACATCAAAAGCGGCAAATATTTACATTAAAAGTTCTTGCTGATAAAGCTGAACGTTTGATTTTTCTTTATGCCTCTTAGTTAACATTTGATAAAACTTAAGCTTGAGATAAATTACAAAAGTTCAATAGAGTTCAAGCGAAAGCTTAGTTTGATGTAATTGAGAAAGAAATTGTAACAATTTAAGTATAACTTTTATGAAGTAAAATATTTAATAGGAAGATATTAAACCACAAATGTTAAGTGTCTCTTCAAATTTCTGCCAGATGATTTCGTTTATATTATTTCTAAGCCACTTCCATGTATTATTCTACAAGTATCAGAAATTTTTACAGACATTAAGTTTACAAGATATCAGCCGCACACTTTTGGGAGTATATTCAACAAACATACACAAGCAAACAAGCACGTTTTTATAAAAACTAAAAAAAAAAAAAAAAAACAAACAAAAAAAATGTTATCAAAATTTGTGCACTTTTTCAAAATGTTTTTGGTGTTTTTCTTTCCTACTTTTGTTGTTAGTATCAAGCAGCATTCGAAACTTTGGTAAGAGATCATAACCAGTTGCAAGTTATTTGCTCAAATTTCCCATGGCATTTTGCCTTTGCTAACACATAGACACAAACACAAACACACACATTCAGACATATGAACATTTTAAGCTGACGGCAACATTGTATAGCAATATTGTATTCACACACACACACACACACACACTTACACACATGCAATCATATTTAGAATGACGATGCTGCAGTAGATTGCAATGGTGGTGGTACAATGTTGATTATTATGTTGCAATGCAATTTGCTGCTACTGTTGTGCTGTGCTGCATTTGTGACAACTGCCAACACATACAGACGCATACAACTTGAACTCTCTGTCTCTCTTTGAGTGTGTCTCTCTTACTGTGTGTTTAAGTGTAAACATTTTAGTTTCTTAAAAAAAATAGAATTGTACAGATATTTTTTTCTGATTTTTGCACTTATGTGTAAATATGAAGTTTTGATTTGAAGTAGCTCTAGTAAGCACACAAAGCACAAAGCTCTGAAAAAAATTTCTAGCATGCAAAAAACATTAAACTTTTTCTCGTTCTTAGTTATAAAAGGGCATAATTTTTTATGTTTACACAAATTTTTCTTCAGTAAAAAATGTTTAAAATTTAGTTTAAAAAAATATTGTTTAGCTTACAGTTGATAGCTTGTCCATTGAAAAATTTTGTTTTTTGTCTACATTTTGAATGTCCATGAAATTCATTTATTAAATTGATAAATTTTTAAAAAAATCGAATGAAGTTTTCTTCAACGATCATTTTTGATGGGATAGTATCTTTACTCGAGGCTGAAGAAAAATTTATATTGGAGTGAATTGATAGAAATTAAAATCGTGGTGTCGTGTGTGGTTTCAAGTGTATGTTTTAATTGTCTCACTTGAATCGCTTAGAAAAAAAATCCAAAATAGTGGCTGCCGAAATTCAGGATGCTATAGCCTAGTTGTCTAGTGCGTCAGCAAGCAAGGCCAAGGTTCAAATCCCACAAATTTCTTTTTTCCATTTAAAAAAAAAATATTAATTTCCATATAGAAAATAACAACACAGCCGATTAGTGGATTTGAGCCTGTTCTTGAGTACGCACTGAGTACCCATCTGAGCTATACACTGAATTTTAATGCATGCAGATGATATGGTCGTTCTCGCTGACACTCCACAGAGGCTACAACAAATGATAGACGTGCTGCACAAGTATTGCCAAACCTGGAACCTACAAATTAATACTGAAAAATCTCAGGTGATGGTGGTGCATGAAAATAAAGGACGGTATAAAAAAGAAGAAAAGTGAAATTTAGATGAGGTAAGGCTAGAGAGACAGTGAAGGAATATAAATATTTAGATGTAATCATTACCGAAAATATGAAGTTCACCAAACATCTGCAGCAAAGGCTAAAAGCTGCAAAAATTGCACTCAACAGTACATGGAAGGCGCTCATCGGCAAAAAAAAAGTGTGAATCACAGCACGAAGTACAAAATGTTCGAGGCAACGGCAAGAGCTATTATGTGCTACGCTGCTCAGATTTGGGGATTTTCTCCTTACGATGAAGTGGAAAATCTGTTAAGATTCTTCATCAAAAAAGTTTTCTACCTCCCAAGGAATACACCTAACTATGCCATTCATCTTGAAACTGGTCTGTCAACGCTCTTCACCTACACGCTGCAATTGCATTTCGAATTTATGCAGAAAGTAATGAATATGCCGCCAGCCGGAAGGTTACCAAAAATCGTCGCTTCATATCTTCTGGTAAATAGGACGCAGTGCTTCCATAGTTGAGAAGAGCTTTGTAGCGTGTACTACGTTAACATCGCTCTGGATGATGTAGACTCTTGGACCTCATCTCATATGCGTCTGAACCGTAATTTTCACGACATAAAAAGGGAAACGTTTAGAGAACAAGCAAGAGAAAGCGCTACGCGTAACATGTACACACAATTAAATTATAATTTGGCAGAAAAGAATTAGTTTCAAGATAAACTGGGAGCTTATGCAATATCGCTTATCTTCAAAGCATGAGTAGAAATTTGTGACGACATAAAATTATCAGTAATTTTAATCGCACAACCCTAAAACCACTAGCACATATATGCCGTTAAAATATATATTAACATTTATATTTAATTAATTATAATATATATATTTCACAGAACGGAAATAATACGGTACAACAAGAAGAAATTGATATAAAAGGACATGCATCGCACAGAAGAAGACACTCAGACTCAGACTTAGACTGCGGCACAGGTCATTTCTTCTTCTCTTTGTTAGATTATATGAAATACTCCTTACGGTTGCGTCAGCACGGAAGGATAAGGCTTAGACATTGGTAGCTATTATCAAACGAAGCGACAGCACGTTTGATTCCTCTTTAATTCTCAGAAATCGGTCAGGTATTTATTGGACCTTGCGAGTGAGACATCACACCAAGGTATAAAAAGATCAGGTATTCATTAAACACCAGGGTGTGCGACAGCCTCACTGGTGTAGTATAAACAAAGTTGCCACTGACCATACAGCAAACGACAAAGACTTAGCCATCGTGTCACGAGGACACTCATCAGGAACAGGAACGAGCGGCAACGAAGCCACAGCAAGAAACCCGAGCGCCAAGAAAGGCAAACAAAGTGAAACGAGCACGAACGAAGGCGAACGAACAAACAACATACGAGGTACTAAGGATAAAAATACTAACGAATCAAGTGTAAATAAAATAACAGTGAAGAATATCAATAAACAAGTGAACCGAAATAAATCGTGAGTTATTATTTACGCACCCTGGAAACTCGCTGAGTATACCCTGACAAAAAGAAAAGGAACCAGAAAGGTTCGTTACAAATTCTAGATCTAAACTTTCGCCCCCCCCCCCCCCCCCCCCCCGACACAATCAGGATGATATTTGTACGCTCTGCAATATGCGGGAACTCGAGAATACCGCACATTTCTTGACAATACGTCTTTTGCTCGGTGAGCCTAGAATGCTTTATTTTAAGAAGTCCACCCTGACGCTACGTGACTGCATAGAAATGTTAAATGGGAAAAATTGGCAGACCTTGGAAAAATACCTTATTTATGCAATACAGTACAGACAGAAAATTATAACAGGCAACTTTTAAGTATACATAATAAAAAAAAAAAAAAAAAAAACGCACAGTGTAATTAAATATTATATACAAATACGGCTGACGGTTACAAGCCAAGCCTTGTCTATTTCAAAAATTATTATAAGCAAACATTTTTGTTAAAGTATTCAAGAATAAAAAAACTACTACTACACCGAATTGATGGCGTGGCGGCAAAGTTCTCTCTTCTGCTAAAAATTGTTGTTCGTGAAAATTCACATTATAACCACCCTGTGTTAGCGTAGACAAATATTCTTGTAATAATACAGAGTGGTTCTTTTTCGATTTGCTCACTGTGTCACGCTGTTTTTTGTCTTTCATATTGGCTTAAAATTTATTGTGTAGTTAGTGGTCATATGACTCAGTGCACAAGCACGTGGTTCGATAATCTGCAGTCACCAGTTCGAGCCTTGAAAACTTTTATCAGAATGAGTTTTCTTTCTTACTTATTACAGGAATAAAGTTACAAGTTCTTTTCGTACAAAAGAGTGCAAACTGGAACAGGATTCTAAACTAAAGAACCAGTTACGTGATAGGTTTCAGAACCGGGTTCCATTTTTCGTAGGGTAGTTACTGCTTTTTGGTAGTGCAAGAATGAATAAGACATACAAAATTGAATGATTCAATAATGTTGTCTTTATTTATCGTTATTATTATAAAAATAGACCATTACATTTTGAAAGCCAAAATTTTTTATACTGTATTGAAATTTCCATCAGCTCTGTTTTGCGTTTGATGAGTGCATTTTATTTATTATTTTTTTAACTTAATTAAATAAATGGAAAAGATAAAATTATTTCGAAAAATTCATAGATCTCGCATGCCTTTACAGTAGTGCTACCCAGCCCATTGGCATATTTTTTCTCTTGTGTTTTTACACATAGACGACAATAGCTTTCGCCCTTTCACACCGATGCTGTCAATCGTTCATAACAAAAACACTCAGTCGATGTTGAATCTACTGAGAGAATATTTAATAGAAATTGAGAAGAAGAGTTTTTATTTGTATTACAGAGAAAACTAATTACTTTAATCGCAATGCAACACAGGCGCAAAATTTGATTGTGTGTATTTTGGCTAGCACTGCTTTACAGTCGATCATCAACTACACTCTCTCAACATCTATACTGACAACCAGTGATGCAATTTCGAAATTTCAAATTGTACCTAATTGACCAAATAAGTTGTAACTAAATGAGCATGAATGTACCTAAAATAGTAAACTTCATTAGTTCTTCGTTTTTGTAAGAAATTTAATTTTTATTTATTTATTTATTTATTTACGACCTACTGGGCTTAGCCCTTACAGGTTACGAACTTAACTTAATTTAACAAAAACAAAAAAGTAAAACTTAACTTAAAAAATATTCATTTAGTGACCTTTTGAAGCATGTTCTATTACCACTGAAATCCAAATGAGTGGATATATCATTGCAGCAGGACAAGCATCTGCAAATAGGGTCATTGTTTCTATAATTCGTTTTATGAAATGGAACAAGAAACAATGATCTTTCTCTATGAGCTCTTGCTGGAGCGTAAAAAGGAATGAGTTCAAGCAGCTCAGGCGAATCGATTTTATTATCAAGGATATCCTTTACAAACAAGACACTTTGAGTCTTTCGCCTCACATCCAATGTTTGTAAGCCTAAAAGTTGACATCGAGTAACATATGTAGGCATAGTCTCTGAATTGAACATTCGGCGAAGAGCAAATCTTGTGAACCTTTTTTGGATTTTTTCAATGCGATTGATATCACAGACGTAGCAGGGATCCCAAATAATACTGAGATACTCGAGTGTTGACCTGACCAAGCTCACATATATCGACTTTAAGGTGAATGGATCCAAAAATTCTTTTGAGTTACGTTTTAAAAAAACCAAGGAAAGAATTGGCTTTGGAGATCATGTAGTCTCTATGAGTATTAAAAGAAAGTCTGGCATCGAAATGAATGCCCAAATCCTTAACAGTGTTTACTCTCATAAATTGGTAATTTTCATTGAAGTAGTAATTATTTACAATTGGCGATTGATTACGAGAGTAAGTCAATACATAACATTTTGAAAAATGCAACTTCATTCCGTTTAACGTGCACCAAGAGATAAAAGAGTTAATATCTTCCTGAAAGTTAGAAGAATCAGGTATGTCCTTTATGCTCATGAACATTTTCAGATCGTCCGCGTAAAATAAAAAATTACAGAATTTGAATACACGAGTTAGGTCATTTATAAATAATAAGAATAATAAGGGTCCCAGGTGACTACCTTGGGGTACCCCAGCTTCAGAAAACAATCCATCGACTTTGATAATAAGTTTTCTGTTAGCGAGGTAAGATTCTATCCGTTTTAAAAGATTGGAATTTTCATTTAAAAGTTAACAATTAAAAAAAAGTAAACAAAACAAGAAAACGATACTCGTTATATAACTATTGTAAGTCATTCCCATTGATTTAACCATATATCATTTATATTCCATAAAATAAATACAATTGTTTATCATGAAATTAGAGCAGTTGGCTTCTTTACATCAAATCAGTTAAATTACGTTAAATTATTGCAGCACAAATACAGTGAGACCACGACAAATCGGAAACTAAGACAGAAGAAAAGTTTTTAGTCATCTAGATGGAAACAAGTGGAACAAGAAAGGCCGCACATTGGTCATGAAAGTTCTAAAAATTTTCAAAAATTTTAAACCCAGATTTGTTTCAAAGCTCATAGTTCTGTTATTACTGTTTATAAAAGGAATCATACATAATGCAAAAATAATTTTTGAACCGGAAGAAGTTTGCATTTCATAATATTTTTGCTAAATTTCAAAAATCTTCTTATGATGTTGACCCTCTTTCGGTACCAATGAACTTTATTCGATTTAGAAAATTATTTTTGCAATATTTTTCCTTTTATAAAAAGCAATATCAGAGCTATGAGCTTTGAAGTCAAGCAATACTGTAGAGGCAAGTTAATTTTTTTTTTTTTTTTTTAATTAATTGTTAAATTTATTTTGGCCAATGCCAAATTGTACCTAAAATGTGCCAATTGTACCTAATGTACCTTGTAATTCGAAAAAGTCGGAAAAAGGTACAATTGTACCTACTTTTTCATCACTGCTGACAACTGTGAGTGTCCGTAACTCTCTCTCTCACAAAATCATATCTTTTTTTTTCTTTCTCTCCCTGTACAAAAGGATTGCGTCATTCAATCTCCATTCAAAGTATTTTATTATGCTCTCTAAAACACTCAAAGGCGGTTCCCATTTCAATTAAAGAATTTTCCATTTTATTGATTTGTAAAATTAAATTGGATTTTTCTTTTTTTATTCATTTAAATTTTAAATAACATAAATTGTAGCGCCATACGTTTTCAATACAGGTATTTATATTCATTCTATTCTACAAACAGTGAATGAAAAAACTGAAGGCCACTTATTTTATTAATGTTTTATACAAACAGAAAAATAAACCAATGAAAAGAAAGTAGAAACCATAAAAAGAATGCATACTAAACTCTCAGTGCTGAGCGTGGTAGAGTTCAAGCTATTTTCCCTTGCTAATAATTTTTAGTCGAAAGAATACACAAAAAATACTACATGGTTTGACCAAAATTTTACCTCTCGATACCCTATAGTTTGTAGTATGTGTTAAGAAATATTTACTCATCTCACTATTGAGAAATTCATGATTTATAAAAAAATCATTCGATACTTTTTTCAGATGCTTAAAAGTAAGTACTATTCCCCTTCTCAGATTTGTCCAATAATATTGAATGAGAACTAAACACAGAGAGAGAGAGAGAGAAAGAGAATATTTCACATCATTGGCCAATCTCAAGCTTTGATTTTGATGAGAAAAACAATTACCTAATATGCGTTTTAGAATGATACAATCTTATGATTTGCCCATTACTCTTTGTATATATTTATTCTCTCTCTTTGCATAATTTTTTATTTTGAAAGAAACCAAGTATGAGCTATAAAGCTGGGAATGAAGATTTTTGTCAAAATTTTCGTAAGTAGCGTATATCGTAAATTCGTTGCTGCTTTTACTATTTCACATATTCAATACATTTTCATATAGTACTAATACAATTACAGGAAAAGTTTTCTGTGCACATATGCTTTAAATTGCATTGTATTGCCTATGTATGTTCATATGTACATTTATAGAGAAAGGGAAAAATAGAATTTTCTTTTGTTCAACATAAAAAATCTTTCACAATATAGTTACTGTTCAATATGTAAAATGTTGACATAGGTTGTTACAGCAATGCCTTGAATACTTCTCTTATATTAAACATGTGGATTCTGTACAAAGTTGTCGAAGTAAAGTGACCTGGCAAACACACACACACACAAAAGTTCAGTTTTATATAGCAAGCAGGCAGGCAGTAAGAAGATAGTCGCCATAACAGGAAGAACGAACGTAAATGTTTGCAATTTTCTTATGAAATTGTAATAATAGCCAGCGGGGCTCATATGGATGGAACCTAACTACCTTAACAACATGCCATTTATTTTTTATTTTTTTATTTTGTATTTTTCTGCTTTCACCGTTCGTTAAGAAATTGAATAATTTGTTTTGTATTATATAAAAGAAAACTGCATGATGCTAATGCAAAAAAGACTTACCTGATTCTTTTTTGCATGCTTTCTCTGGAACATGCTTACATTCAATTACCTGCAATGTAAAAGTAGATATATATGTATGAGTTTTTTTTTTTTTTGTAATTGTGCTATACTTTCATATGTACATATATGTGATGTATAGTTTTTTTAGGGGTTTCATAAAGTAATTGCTACAATGTAACCCTTAGGGGAAAAGTAAATTAAAAATGTTTTGCTTTTATGCCTAATAAAGTCAACTTACATTAGTTTTTTTTTTTCTTTAATTTTTACATATACTTTTGGAAAAAATTAAATTAAAAAAAGGGTGCAGAAGTCTTTTTAATGCTATTGTAGTTTATAAAATAATTACATTGTTTTTTTTTTCTTTTGAGCAAGAAATTTCTTTGATTATTTTAAAAAGAACAAATTGAATGAATAAAACTGCAAACTGGTCTCCAATAAAGGATAATTATTCCACTTTAACATATACCTCCTAACCTTCTTCTATTTCTATCGATATGAATTGAATGAGAACACTCGAATTTAAAAAAAAAAAAATTTTGTAGCAGACGGGAGACATATCGTTCTAACTAATTCGGAATCAAGGAATTCAGTAGCGATAACCGTTTTTCCCCTTTCAGCCGAGTTTCATACAATTTTTTTTTTTTTTTTAAGTTAAGGTTTGGGGGTATACTACGAAGTTACATGTTCCTCTTCTTATTGCGGTGAAAATTGGTATCGAGGGGCATGAAAAAACTGAATCTGATATTTATTTGCAGAAAAAAATAATTTCAGACATACCTTCCATACAAAAAACCGTAAAAAATTCTCAAAAAGTGGAATATTTGTATAGGAGGTACCCGTATTTTACATCGAAATAAATTAAATTTTTGCACACATCATTTTATTTGTCAAAAAATTAGTTCCTGAAAGTTTCAGAACAATCGGCCAAAAAATAAGCATCCAGTTCTCATAAAAGCATTTTGGAATTTGGGTTTTTATTTCCTCAAACTAAGTTTACAGATTTTTGTTGTTCAGTGACCTATAGTAAAATTTCATGGGCAACATATTTTTTGAACATATTAACCCTCTATCAACCCTTGTAATGGGTCAAAACAGTAACTTTTTTCGATAAGGGTAAAAACTACCCGTACTGGTGGGCGTCAAAGGGTTAATATGTTGGAGGAAAATATTCTACGGAAAATTCTACTATAAATTTTCGAGCATACAAACAAGCTTTAATGCAAAACTAACAAGTTGTCTTATGGTTTATTCTACTTAATCTGTTAGGAATGGGCAAATTTTAGGCCCGCGTACAAAAAAAATTTGAGGCAAACTTTTAAAACGCAGAGACCCGTATAATTTTTTCTCCCGAGTTCTATCAAAATCCACTTGTAGAACCTTGTTATCTTTGGAAAAATTAATTTTTGTAGGATAGTGTAATTTTCATGATAGTTTTTAGGAGACTATGAAAATTAAATCTAGAGGTTAATTTTTCAAAGTCATGACAAGTCAAGTTCATGTTAATTTCGTTATTTGAAGTTATATATAAACAGGTTAATGAACAAATGTAGTCATCACAACAACAATGTATATAGAGACGGGCAAATCAGACGGCCGTTTCGGAATCCGCCACAATTCCTCATCAGTGATCTTAGTGATACTTCGTAATCTTTCAATATCCTACATAAGCTACTAATATTTAAAATCATAACCCAGAATTACAGATTTGATTCCAAATATCTTCACTGAATAGAGATATTGAAAGAAACTAGCACTACCGTTCTATATACTTATCGTCGCCTGAGTATTGATTTGGCGTATAGGCATAGGAATACTTATACACATACGCCAAATCAATTCTTAGGCGACGTTATGTTGTTGTGCTTTTCACATTGTAGCTAGTCTGCATAGAAGTTCGTTATTTGAAAGTCTAGTACATGAGAGAGTGTGTGTGCTTGTGAGAAAATGATTCTAGGTGTCATTTATTCTGAACTGGCCCCATTCGATCAGTTCATGTTATTTTTTAGGAAACTATGAAAATTAAATCTAGAGGTTAATTTTCAAGTTCATGTCAATTTCGTTATTTGAAGTTATATGTAAAAAGGTTAATGAAAAATGTAGTCATCACAACAACAATGTATATAGAGATTTTCGTTTAGTAATGTTTGATCGCTCATGATGACAACTAGATGCTTATTTTTTAGCAGATTATTCTAAAACTTTCAGAACCTAATTTTTTAACAAAAAAATTGATGTGTGCAAAAATTTAATTTATTTCGATGTAAAATAAGGGTACCTCCCATACAAATTTTCCACTTTTTGGGGAGCTTTGACGGGTTTTGTATAGGAGGTATGTCTAAAATTGTTTTTCTTTTCTGCAAATAAACGTCAGATTCAGTTTTATCATGCCAAACAACCCCTCAATACCAATTTTCAGCTCAATAAGAAGAGGAACATGTAACTTCGTAGTATATAGTATAATTTTTTATGAAACGCTGCTGATAGGGGGAAAAACGGTTATCACCACTGAATTCCTTGACCCCGAATAAGTTAGAACGATATGGAAGACATATTATGACTAGCACAGTGGAATTATAAGAAAGTGTGCAAGTACACCTTAACTTGATAAACAATAGCAAAGAAACCAAGTGATAATAAATTGCTACACCTCCGAGAGGGTTTAGAGCACACTGTAAAGGCCGTAGCCAGACATTTTTTTCGGGGGGGAGGGGGGGTTTCATTCGGAGAAAATATTCATGAATAATTTTTATCAAACTAATTTTTAAATTTAATAAATTAATTCAATGATACATTTGATGGACCCTATAAAATTAAAATTTTAGGAAAAATTTTCCAATTTTTTTTAATCTTAACCTCAAAAAAATGGCCAAAAGTGACAAAAAATTCCCAGAATAATCAAATTAAATTTTTTCCAATAAATATTAATCAATGTGCATTCTATTGCATTTTTTTTTATCGTGAGGAACATAATTTCATTAACTCATTGACTTCCCACTCCTGATGATGTACCCAACCTCAAAAAAATTACCACAAATAGTAGAGGCTCATTTTTTTCAAATGATCATCATTGGGAATTTGAGCCATTAACAATGATAAGGAACCCGGATGAGGTTGGCTTATATTCCCTAAATTCGTGAAGTCACAGCATTGAAAGAGATCTTTCCAGTCGTGGTGCTCTGAGCAATAATGCGTTAAAAAATTAATTATATTTTAAGATAGATCTGAGGTCAAAAACTTACCATCACGTCACGTTTTAGGAAAAAAATGGGTTTCAAGCAAGTCTTATTTTACAAGGATCCGATAATTTTTTCTATTTTTATTAATTTTTAAACTTTTCAAACTGATTCAGGACGAAACCTTAAATCAAAAACAGTTACTGACCCAGAAAAACTATGAATGCAGGAGTGCTAAGTATCACCTTCTCTTTTTGAATCCGTTCATGTCGAAGAAAACAAATTGGATTTGATCGCTTAGTGTAACAAAGATTTCAAATTTATTTTTTATATTTGACTTTTTAGAAAAAAAAAAGCCGATGGAAGTAAAAAATATCGTTAAATAGATTTTATTTTGACTTTTTTTCCATCCATTGGCAATTAATCTAAAAAATTAGAATAAAGTTTAAACATTTCGGGGTTGGGGGGGGGGACAGAACCCCAAACCCCCCCCCCCCGCCCCCCACTCCCTAAATACGGCCTTGACTCTAGCTGTGAGTTCTCAAAAATGAGAACATCAGCATATTTGTAAACGACAACAATGATCAATGTTCTTCTTGTGGATCGATGGAAGCCTTAATGTTAAAACGCATTTAGAATCTACATACTATAGAATAAAAGAAATCGTTGTAGTCGAATTGCTTGACTACTTAAACTTCCCCATTTCTTTAGTACCTAGTCTGTATAAGACAGAACTTTAAACGATTGTCTTGCCACTATATATCACACGTTTATTACAAAATTTTCTCTAAAAACAATTTGATAATTCTCAACTTTTAACGCTGCCTCGTCAATAATTGTGAATAATGAAGAAACTATTATGGGTCTAGCTTTTATTTGAGACGTTTTATGACTGAAGCAAAACATAAAGTTTGCCTTATCTTCCATGGAAAATTAAAACGTAAACTGCTTTTAATTCAATAGTTTTTTTGTATAGGGTGATATGGTAGTCAATATGTAATAGGTATAAGGCACCAATCATAACATAAGAGTTTAAAGTACAGGGAGAGCCTAAGTTATGGATGTGCATTTGAGTCCGTATGGGCTGAATAGGGGGTGTAGCTGTAGGGAAAGGAGAAACTAGGATGAGAGTGTAAAATTGATTTACTGTGAGTTCAACAAAATGAAGAACAGTCTACATAGCGGTAGCTGAAGTACGCATCCCTAAGCTAAGTGACTTGAAAGTCTACAAGCCTTAACGGAAAACGTCATAATAGGTCAAATAAAGAAATAAAATCACAAACTCAAGTAAACCAAGAAATAACAGGCAGCAAAGCTGACCCAGCAAAATAATATTAAGAGATAGTTCCAAAGATAGAGTGAAAGAAAAGAAAGAGTGGAAGAATGGACAAAGAGGAAATTTTCGTTTGTATAAGCCCAAGATATTCTTAGAATTATAGTAAAGTTCATCTTAAAAGGCTGATTAATGAAAACAAGTAATTTGTTCTCAATTGTTATTTTTTCACGTTAAATTTTAGTCTCAATACATTTAGTAGATCCACTCAAAACCCGCAGAAAAATTATCAAATCTGTTGAAACAAATTATACTGTGGTACCGGTGTAAATCTCAACTACAAACATATTTTGATTACCTATGCTGCTATTACCTAAAATGCTATTTCTTCACTTCCCTTGCAAATATTTTATTTCCACTACCACAGCAACACGCAAACCGAAGTAGAAAGCAAAAAAACAAAGCTCACTCACCAAGGTGACATTTCGGTTTGCTCATTAAAGGTGCCCTGAACTATGACCGAAAAGTGCACATACACATACTCAACTCATGTCAAATGCGGTGTGAAAGAGAATAAATGTATAATAAAAAAAGAGAAAACAGAAAAAAGAGGTCAAAAAGAAACAAAAAAATTTAAAATAAAAATGAGCACGATGATGATGAAAGCTACAGAGAAGAAAAAAATTACAGCTCTTCACACACACATACATGAACCCATACTCACAAAACTTGTGCATTCGTTATGAGTTTTTTAAACTCATCATCATCCAGCAACCAAGTGCAAATATTGCATATAAATAGTATGTAAGAATGAGTGTAATGTCCACCAATGTCCGTATGTTTCTCGTGTCTTTTTCTTTAACTTTTGTTATTACTTCTTCACACTTTAGTTAATCCAACATCAACATTCAGCATACACAGAAATATACACGGGAAAAAATTATCTATTGTTCATTAAACCACAAATTATTGAATTTTAAATTAAATTCAAAATAATGTTTTTATTCATATTCGTTAATATGATGAATTTCTTCTTCAATTTGATGAATGTCTTCCTTATATTTACAATTACGTTCTTCATAATGTATATCCATCCAATTAATGGATGGAAAAATTCATCATATTGATGAAATCATAGCTCAATCCAATAACTCTCAGTAGTGATGTGATGAACGATATTCATCATATTGATTCAGAAATTTATAAGAATTTATTTTTCTTTCCGTAACAATCTTTCATTGCGTGTAAGATTACGTATATTTTTTGCTACACCAATAAAATGACTTTGAAATTTTCTACATGAATAGTTTTGTCCAGCGATTTTGTAGATTCAGTGATTTTGTTTGTTTCCCCATCTCACATTACTTTTGTAAATATTTTGCTGCTGCATCTGTAATTCCATGTGGAACTGATGCAGAGGTAAGCAGTAACTTTTCTTTATCTTTAATCCCATTGTTGGTATTTGCTGCTTTTTTTCCTCCATTTTTTTTTTTTTTTTTTGGTAACTCAATTTTCTTCTTTCAGTTACACTTCAGTGCAATGCTGAATTAATGATGTTGCTCAGTACACGTTTTTAAAATTTAAAAGTGAGGAGAGGGGGAGGGGGGGGCCGAAACAGAGGGAGAAACACCATTTTTGATGCTTCGTTTATTTTAAGCTATAGCTCAACTCATTCTCATTCGCTCTCTCTGCAGTGCAATTGTCCCTTTTACAGAGTTATTATTATAATAAATATTAATGTATTGTGAGATAGAAAGGTAGAGAAATAAAAAGAGATAGTGAGTGAGGGCGGGGTAAAGAAAGTGCATTATCGAAAATAGATTTTTTTTTGTTTGTTTTTAATGTGACAATTTTGTGTTATTACTGCGTTCAATGACTTTGAATTCATGCAGTGTGAAATTTTTGGATGTAATTCTTAGAGTAATAATAATATTTTTTTCTTTAAGAAAATAAAGCACCTCTGTCTCTAGCCACAGTATACTTGAAATATTCTCAGGTCTTCTGAGATTTGACAATTATGACAAGTATTCGCTCAATAAATTTTGACAAATAATTTTGTTTATGAGGGAAAACTCTCTTAAACCATTTTCGTTAGCTGTACACAAACAAATAAATGAAATAAAAATATCAAAAACCAATAAACCTTTCGTTTGTTTATTTCTGATATAAAAGCTCTCAAAATATTTTGTAGAGTGTGGTTCTATAAAGTATTTAAATAAACAAAATACCATACTTTTAAAATGATCTTCTTCAAAAATGTCCTCTTTATATTCAAAATAGTTTTACCGATTTCAAAAGAATTTTATTTAAATTTCGGAGAAGCAGATTTCTTACTTGAATGGCATACATAACAAAAAAAACTTTAAGTTTTGGGATAAATCCTTGGTGCACATTATGCACATGGTTGTTAAAAACGCCTTCGAAGATCTCGTTTATCAACGTCTAACAATTTTTCTGGCTTTTCAAATTTTTCTATTTTATATATATACAGGGTGACAATTGTAAAGTGACGCAAGTTTAATACTCTGCAGCAAGCTTTGCCATTTACCGTTACTTTAATTTAAAAAGCAAATTCATTCATCATTGGCTTTGCTTTTAATTTCATTTAAATTTTTGTTATTACATTTTGAAATTTCCATAAAAATGGACAAGGAAAATATTCGTCGTGAAATTATGAAATTTCATTTGGCAAATTATAGCAGCCGTCAAATTGCAAAGGCTTTAAATTTGTCAAGTCGTACGGTAGACCGAGCTATTATTCGATATAATGAAACTGGGGGTTTTGGAGATAGAGACCGGGGAAAATTTTCAACAGTTGCCACTACTGGTTTAACAGAAAAAATTCGTAAACGAATCAAGCGAAATCCAAGCCGCTCAATGAGAAAAATCGCTAAGGAAGTGGGAGTAAACCTTGAAACAGTTCGAATCATTTTAAAATCAAAGCTTAATCTTAAGCCATACAAGCTCCGAAAAGCTCAAGATCTGACACAAAAAAAGAAAGATTTGCGACTGCAAAGATGCAAGGCGTTGCTACGCTCCTCCGTGTTAAAAAATGTTGAAAATATCTTGTTTACAGATGAAAAAATTTTCACGGTTGAACAACATTTCCATGCGCAAAATGACCGAATGTGGCTAACATCATCATCGCAACAAAATAGGACTGTTGGCCGAGTTCAAAAGCCAGCTTCCGTTATGGTATGGGCTGGAGTTTCCGCTAATGCCAGAACCCCTCTAATATTCGTTGAAGAGGGTGTTAAAATTGACCAGGTTGTTTATCGGAGCATTTTAAATGGGCCCAAGATATATTTGGAAATGAAAACTGGACTTTCCAGCAAGATTCTGCACCTTCCCACATGGCAAAATTAACGCAAACATGGATAAAAGACAATTTTTCTGGATTCATAACATCTCAAGAATGGCCACCATACTCCCCTGACTTGAATCCAATGGACTATCAATGTGTCAACAATTTCAAATATTTGGAGTATTTTAGAGAGTAAGGCTTGTGCATCTCAACACCACAGTCTGGAGTCGCTGACAAATTCATTAGAGAAAGCCTGGCCTGAAATTGATCAGGAAGTCCTGCGGCGAACAGTCCTACGATTTCCGGATCGATTGAAGGCATGTGTGCAGGCTAAAGGAGGTTATATTGAATGAGGTGGGGTTCAAATGAATGCTTATATATTCAGCAATGTTAACACTTAATTGTACTTAATGGAAGTACGTCTTTTTGAAAATAACTGCTGAAATGTGTGCGTCACTTTACGATTATCACCCTGTATTGTGCTGGTACCAATGGGTTAATACTTTTTTATATTTACTTCTGATATTCAAATGTTTTGGGAGAAGTAAGAGATTAATTTTCAAATTTGGCAGACGTCAGTAAACAGAAAAGAGGGCGTCACTTGTATTTATTTCGCTTTATTAATTTCACTATGTCTCTAGCAGTGCTCTAGCAGTTTAGGAGTTCGTTTTAAAAATCTAGATAATTCACATGTAGAAAAAATGCTTTTGCTTTCAATTACTAAAAACCAGTGACTTTTTCGTTCATGTATCTCACGCCGTATTGTAAAGATTATTTGTCTAATCCAATAAAAAAGTTTAAATTATAGTTAGCTACTTTACCATTCAATCAGTCAAATAGTTAGCCTCCAATTGCCCCGGAAATAAAAGTTGTAAAGTACAAAATTTATGCTTTTCTTGTCTTACGCTTTCGAACTTTCTAAGAATTGGCACTTTTTCGTAAATCCATACAAACTTGTGTGTAGGTATGTAAATTTATATGCTGCATTCCACTTACTTCAGTAAATCTAATAAAACTTTTTCACTACTCAACTTTCACATGTTTCACATATCTACACTTCAAAATATTTTCAATTCAATGCAATGATATGAAAAGGCACACATACACATATGAGCCACTTACATACACATAAATCCACATATGCATATGTAAATAATTGAGTTAAAGCAATTCACATGCAAACATCAAGAGTGATAAATCTAAAATGGACGTGTTCGATAGCTTGCTCAACACAAACTCTCAAAACAGTAAGAAAAAATAAACAAAAAAAAAATCAAGCAGAAATAAAAGAAAATAAATACAAATCAAATCTTTTACATTTAACTATAGCAAGCAAAAAATGTGAAGAAAAGCAAAAACGACAGACGGACAGGACAGTCAGACAGAGAGAAAAAATAGTGTGATATTTTGTATATATGAACCACTATACCATAAATTCATTTCCCGAGAAGAACTTAAATGACATTTTAATTTAAAATTTCTCAACGCAGCGCAACGAAAGCAACTCAACCAAAAATTCGCAAATGCTCTGACAATCAAATCGAAAGCGAGAGAAAAATATATAGAGAGGAAGAAAAACAGAAAGGGAATGAGAAAATGTTAGTAGCTTTGAAATGAAAAAAAAAAAAAAACAAAAATAAATAAACAAAAAATGCAACCAACAAAATTGCTTGAATTTATTTATTGACTTGAGCTACTCAAATTCGTGGTAGCAATACCAGAAAAACTTTTTCTGCATATATGGTACATATATATTTCTGTATGTATGTATAAAGGTCCATGTACGAGAGAGTTAAAAGTTGAGAAGAGAGAGGCACTGCTGAGTAAGTGGCAGTAAGAAAAGTGATGCATTAGAAGTAGAAAGAGATTAGAATTTGTTGCTGATAAGAAAAGTATGTAGGTAAGTAACTAAGTTGCTAAAACGAATGTTGAAAATTTTGTTACAAAAGTTGCTAGTGTTTTTGTTGTTGTTACAGTTAAGCGTGGCAACATCATCATGTGAATGGCACATGTAATAGTATTTTGTAAAAGTGTAAAGTATAAATGTTTTCTGGCAGCATGACATGATATGTGTATGCGCAGTGGAATGGAATGCATATTTTTAGTGTATTATAAAAAATAAAAATAAATTGTTATATGGAATGAAAGAAAGAGTTACGGAGTCACATTGAAACGTGCCCGGATAGAAAAATGGCCGTAACACCCAAAATCATTTTAGGCGCTATGACCGCCCCGAAAATGTTCATAACGCCTAATGTAGAAGCGGTCGCAACGCCGAATTTTTTTAAGCTTTATGACCGCCTTAGAAGCTGCCATAAGGCACAACAATTACTTCTTGTTATATTTTGTTTTCAATAATGAAAATCGTGTCTTGAATACAAATCAGTTACTTTTAGAAATCAGAATTACGTTTAGAATGTGTCGCTAAAATTTTACTTAGCATCGTGTCAGTTTTCAGTGACATACGAAAAAGAACTTTAAAATATTTAATATTATAGGATATTTGTAGTTATAGATTCAGACTAATTGAAATATAAGATTGAAAGAAGCGCGGCAGGTGAAAATTTTTTTAGAAAAATAAAGAAAAAATGAAAATATTTTAAAAAAATCGCGCGATTTTTTAGTCTAAAACAATATCTTGGTTTATTTTTGTAAAAATATTTCGGATGAGACGCTTATTTCCATGCAATTCCTATTTACTATATGAGCATATTTTTGCCTTTTGTTTTTTTTTTATAGATTAACCCATTCGCTTTCATACTAATGTCGAGAAAAACGGAAGACTTTTTTATATAAGAAAGCTAATTTGTGAAAAAGCGTGAAATAAAGCTGCATTTTCTGAAAATGAAAATTTGGTTTCGTTTTACTTTTGAAATTTTAATGAAAGAATCACAAAAACGGTCATAACGCCCATTGGGTGTTATGTTTTTTTTCGGGGTGGTCATAGCGCCTAAAATTTTATTGGGCGTTATGGCCATTCCTAGGGCGGCCATAACGGCGTTATGGCCGTGGGCGTTATGTCCGGGCACCACATTGAAATGCACCATTTTATAAGCAGCTCATTATAATGCAACATTTTAGTGGATTCTAACAAAAAAGAGATTCAGTTCTTCAACAACTTCAAACGATATGATGTGTAACCGAATCTGTGTATTGAGGCTCCACAAGGAGACAAAGAAAATAAGAATAGCAAAACAAAAATGTAGCAAATGGTCCCATTGGTCCCATTTTGAAAGACGTGGATAAAATACCAAACTATCGGATTCAAAACTTGCATTAGAGGATGGTTAAAGTCTTTTCGCTTTTTTAAAAGTCTTTAAATTCGAGATCAACAGTCATAAATGATGATATGTTTATCAGGAAGGGAAAGATGAGCGGGTTGTTTAAAATTAATATTCGAGATTTCAGTATAATATAAAATAGGATTTTATAGCAAGTTGAATTCTTTTTATGATGAGGAGCTAAAAAGTTTTTTTTTTAAATTTATTCAAGAGCTGCAACTGCTAAAAAGTGAACGTACTTTACATATTCCAACTAAAACTTTCCTTTTTGAATTTTATCCAATTACTTTTCAACTGTTCTACATACCTGATTGCGGCTGTAAAGATATTAAGTACGAATCTGCACTTCAGATGGCCATCCCGGCCATCTCAATGAGAGGGCAGGAAAGTGATAGTGTGTACAAGTTAACAGATGAGGTTATGTTCACACCCAACGAGCCCGATTGTCAGAAGGTCACCTGAGGAGTATAAGGTCAGCACTTGTTGTTTTTGTTTTGTTAACGAACACTTGCAGCCGAAAAGCAATCGTTTCCGATTCAATCGACGACAAGATCATCGTCAGCACTTGTTGTTTTTGTTTTGTTAACGAACACTTGCAGCCGAAAAGCAATCGTTTCCGATTCAATCGACGACAAGATCATCGTAATTTAAAATAACAAAATTGCTAACGCAAAGATTTCGTGAGAGGTCTTTTGAAGCATTTCGAAAAGAAGAAGAAGAATATTGTAGAGCAGGGCAGTGGAAAAGAGCGAACGAACTGCTGACGCAAAGATCTCATGAGAGGTCTTTCGAAGCACTCCATAAGGAGCGTAAAACCGAGTGCTTTTTTCCAATGACATGCAATGTTAAAAACGCAATGGTGTGTCATACGGAGAGGAAGCGCCTTCAGCTGACTTGTCAGCACTCCGAAAATCCTTTTGGAGTGCTCTTTTTCCTGTTGGGCATTGACGATTGCACACTCGTCTGAGTGCAGAAAAGTGTAGTATGTAAATGTAGAGAGCAAGTAAATGTAAAACGAGAGAACACAGTTAGAAAAAGCAGCGCCGTATATCTGTAAAAACACATACAAATGTATGTTTTTTAGAGAATTTTGATAAACAAACGACGTTAATTGTATAAACCCAATCAAAGCAGCCGACCTCCAGCGAAAGCAGCTGACTTCTTCTGAGAGAATAAACACAATAAATAAGAGCGTCAATCTCTAGTGTCAAGAATATGTCGAAGAAAAACAAAACAAAACCAAACAAAAGCAGATGATTTGATTTTTGTTTTTACAATTCATTTTGTTTATTTATATTGTCAATAGTCAAAAAAGAAAAGGAAAAATTCAAGATTCTGCAATTTGAAACAATTTCTGCATAAATTAAAATTATTTCGTTTCGTTTATTTGTGCAAAATCGTCAAAATTATCAAAAGAAGGAGAAAAACAAGGCAGAACTCGAAATATATTCATATATTTGCGCACTCAAACTTGGCAGCGCTTGACTTTTTTTTTGAAAAATATGGCAATGTTTCCCTTCTCACAAGAGCGAAAACATTGTGAAGTTGAGAAAATTTGAATAGAATCTAATGTAGCGTCGTTGAGGCGGCACCTAGCCTCGGAAATTTTTTCCCATACAAGTTCATAAAATTCTATGTGTCTGTTGTTGAAGTTGAGGCCGGCTGCTTTGGTGGTGTTTATACCATAATACTTCAATTTAATAATGAAAACAAGATAGTAGTGCAAATATAGTACTCTTTGCTTTCTTATTCTCACATATTAACTTTTTCCCCATACCGTTTTTCCCCATAACAATATGCTCTTTCAGCTCGTAACATTTTTATTATAAAGAAAAATTTAGGAAAACAATACAATTCATTATTTGATGGATTGAGAGAAATTCCTAATTAAAAAAATATTATAACATATTTTTTATATATTCTTGATCTATTGGGAGTGCGAATGTAGAAACTCGTAATTGTGACCAACTTCAGATCTATCATACGCGCCATTTTTTTTTTTTACATTGACAGCTGTTTTATCTCGAAGAGCGCCAAAAATACTATAAGAATTGATCTGTCAAATAATTTTCATAATTTTACAAAAGTGTTTTACTATAGCTGAAAATGTCGAATTTCGTGCCAACCAAACAACATTTGCGAGAAGTTTTAATTTGCTTCTTCCATGTAAAGAAAAACGCAACTGAAGCACATCGTTTACTCACTGAAGCTTATCCTGACTGTGCTATATACGTTAGAATGTGTCAGGTGTGGTATGCCCGTTTCAAAAGTTTTGATTTTGATGTTGAAGACAGGGAACGTTCAGGCGGCCCGAAAAAGTTCGAAGATGAAGAATTGAAGGCATTACTCGAAGAAGATTCATGTCAAATGCAACAAGAACTTGCAGAATATTTAGGAGTTGATCAATCAACCATTTCTAAACGATTAAAAGCATTGGGAATGATTCAAAAGCAAGAAAATTGGGTGCCGTACGAATTGAAGCCGAGTGACGTCAAACGACGATTTTTCACATGTGAACTGCTGATTGAACGACAGAAAAGAAAGGGTTTTCTGCATCGTATTGTGACTGACGGTGAAGAGTGGATACGTTACGTTAACCCAAAGCGTAAAAACTCATGGGGACCGCCCGGACATGCATCAACATCAACGGCAAAGCCGAACATCCATGAATCCAAGCTCATGCTGTGTATTTGGTGGGATATGAAAGGTGTCGTGTATTATGAGCTGTTGAAACCGAATGAAACGATCACTGCCGACCGCTACCGACTACAATTGATGCGTTTGAGCTGAGCATTAAAGGATAAGAGGCCAGAATATGAGAATAGACACGACGAAGTTATTCTTCAGCACGACAATGCTCGGCCGCCTGTTGCAAGGCAAGTAAAAACATAAATAAAACAAACGCTGAAATGGGAAGTGCTACCCCACCCGCCGTATTCTCCAGAGATTGTTCCTTCTGATAACCACTTGTTCCGATCGATGACACATGGCCTGGCTGAACAGCACTTCCGTTCTTTCGAAGAACTCAAAAAATGGGTCGATTCGTGGATAGCTTCAAAAGATGAGGAGTTCTTTCGACGCGGAATCCGTATGCTATCAGAAAGATGGAAAAAGGTTGTGGCTAACGATGGACAATACTTTAAAGAATAAATTTATAATCACTTTTTCACAATAAATGTTCAAATTACGAAAAAAATACGAGTTTATTCATTCATACTCCTAATATTTATGACTGATTTTTAGTTTCATTTCGAAAATAATACACAGCAGACAAATACAACTTCTCTTTTACATAAAAAGCCAATAACAAGACCCACTGTCAGTACGCAATATAACAAATGCGCCCAGTGGAAAAGCTCAATTCAAATCAAGTAAAAAGTTTTTCACCAAAACTCCACAAAAATACTCAATACGAAAAGAAACGCAAGCAAAAGGAAATTTACTTTTAGAAAACTGAGAAGTATGTTAAGCTACCCAATGCTAAACTAAACACACACAGACACATATACGTAGAAAACATATAAATGAATATGTATGTATAAGTGTATGTCTTAACTTGGGTATGAATTTAGACATTAGAAGAATGAGTAAATGTGGGTATATGAGAGCAAGCGAGTTTATGCCTCAATGTGAATAAATATAGAAGTGTGTGTGAGTGTGTGCGGTAAAGTTGACTATTTAATAAATCCCTGTTATGTGGTCAGAATAGCAAATTAATACAATTTACTGGAAATAGCAATACTCGCACCCACACACACACACACTCTGCTCCGCTTAAATTCTAAACCAAAGAAACAAAAAAAAAAAGAAAAACAAAAAACGAAAAATATAAAAACAAACAAAAAAAAAAACTTAACTGAACTTTGTTTTTAGCTTTAGATTTGCAATTTATACATTTTGTGTTGCAGAATCAACAACAAACAGACAACATTTAAAATAAAAACAAAATGCTGGGAAAAAAATTTTGTTTGCTTGTCCAAAAATGAAGCTAAGAATTTCAATTCGCCAGGACATTATCATTCTCAAGCTCACGCTTTTAGGAGAGCAAAAATTTATAAGAGTGCGTGTGTCTATTTCTGTTTTTTTTTTTGTTTTCCTTTTCTAAAGTTGTGCGTTGCATATTGTTTTAGAATATTTATTTTTTTAGCTTTCTATGCTGCTGATTTGAAATTTGAAATGTAGCAACTACAAATATATTTACTCATACACATAAACATACCTGCACACCTATAAACATATCTATTCATATGTATATTTGAACGCACACTGCATGGATATATCAACCTAAGCTCTCTAACCTATACTTAACTGTCATAACAGGAAACGGAAAAGTTTTCATTTTAACATTAACTTTTTGGCAATTCCATTTTCAACAGCACTATCCACAGCAGTAACATTAGAGGAAGCAATAGTAGCAGCAGCAGCAGCAATAGCAGGAACAGCAATAAAGCGTTATTCTAGCTACTGCTGCTCAAGTATGATTTCAACGCTCTCCATTCATATACACACACATTAGTTATGCAAATATTTTCCAGGTATGTGTGCATGCGAATTTATATTTCTTCTTATGCTTGTATTATTTTGACCTTCATTTAAACTTTACTTATGAATTTAATACAAATATGCACATTCGCACACTCTGTCATACATTCTTACTTATACCCATACTAATTTCGTATTTTTGTCTCCAGTGGCGGATTTCAAATTTGGGTTTGGGGAGGGAGTTGGATTTTCTTCTGAGACTAAAAGAAAATGGGAAAAATTATTTGACTGAAATTTAGACCGAAGAACTAAACTAAAGCCAATAATCATACCAAAATGCAGACCAAAAATCCGACCAACATTTGTCCAAAACTCAGGGTAAACTCAAACCTAATTCTGATTAAAAATCAGAAAGAAGAAGGACCACAACTAAGATCAACTTCAGTCTAAAAACCATTCCAGATTTCAAACTCCAGAAATTATGAAGAAAATATTTAAATCAACAGTCGGGCCAAAATTGAGATTAAAATTAAAAAAAAAAATTCCAGCCCAAAAAGAGATTAAATTTAGAATAAAATTTTTAGAAAAAAAGTAAAAATATATACCAAAAATGAGTCTAAAATTCAGATAAAAAATTAGACTAGAAGCGTACTTATTGGCGCAGTGATTAATTTATTAAGTGAAAATATGTAGTGTATTCTGTGAGAAAATATTTGGAAGTGAAAGTTTTATTTTCTACACAATTAACAAACAAAATATTCATGTAGAAAACATTATATTATTAATAACAAAGTAAGAAATTAAACTCCAACAAATAGAAATTGAACTCCAACAGGACTAAAATTAAAACCAAATATGCTCCAAAAAATAGATCAAAACATAGACCGATATTCAGATTGAAACTAAATTCAAAAACAGAACAAAGCTCAACCGAAAATCGGTCTAAAATTTTTGCAAAAAATTAGACTAAGGTCTGAAAAAAATGTAAATTTAGACCAAAACTTTTCAACACTTAAGATATTCATTAATTTTCGTTATAAAGATATACAAGCATTTTAAGAACTAACTACAAAGTGATTTCCATAGTTGCATTTACAACTAATATAAATAACACTTTTGAAATTGTATAACTTTGAAAAAAATTCTGCACAAAAACTTTCGTTAAAATATAGATCGAAACTCAAACACAAATCAAGCAAAGCTCTGACTAAATATTAGGTTAAAATCTGATTAAAACAAACCAAAACCAATATCGAAACTAATCCAATTTAAAAATCAGACCTGATTTAGTCTAAAAAGTAAACAAAAAATATAACAAGACATTAACAATAAATCAGTTAAAATTGAGACGAAAATGGAAAATAAGATTAGTTCAAAACTCAAACCAAATTCACAACAAAAATAACAACAAACCCCAGGTGAAAAATCATTCTAAACTCATAGCATCCTCTTTTTGGAATCGCCACCTTTGGTGTTTTTCACCGATTTTCTCATTTCTGTTATTTTATGCCCATGAATTATATTTTGTTGAATGAAATTTATTTTTAAAGTTTTCAATTTTTCGTAGCTAAAAACTAATATGATATTTGAATATTTTCACATCTTCAAGGAAGACTTTGCAATGCTTAAATATTCATTAATTTTCGTGATAAAGATATACAAGTGTTTTAAGAACTACACTGGCGGTCACAAAACCACACCACTTGCAATACTGCTGCAATTTCGGTAATATTTCCTAATTTACACCAAATTTCCCTTCCTTTGAAAAGAAGATTCGCTTGTTCATGTTTTAAAAATGTGTTTAAGTGGAATGTATCATTTTTTATTGCGCTTAATTGGCGAAAAAAAGAATTTTTGAAAAAGTGCCGAAAACAATTGCAAAATATAAACAATTGTCGCACCACCAAAACGTAGAAATTTTTGTTTCTAGCTAACAAGGAGTGTCATAAAGTTAAAAACCTGAAGAAATCTGACGCCAACACTCGACTGCTGTTAGACTGTTCCAGAAAAAAAAAACAATTCGTACCCGCCTGAAAGGACAAAAGTATCAAGAAGACTATGGAAGACAAATACAAGAGAAAATGACATAACCTGAAAGACAATCATAAATAATAGATTCAAAAGTGCAGTCACAATAGAGACTGAATATAAATATCAAAACCTTACGCAGGAAGAAACGAAAGTTCGGTCTGTATGGGAGACGATCAGCCAAAAGTCGTTGTAGACGAAATGGATGGGAACAAATCGCTCGGCATGGACTAAAGACTCGAGAAAAGTTATGTGATCGGGCAAATCAAACTCAATTTTTTATGCGCATTTAATCTTCGGTACTTGCCTTGCTCAGATATTTTTTTTTTTTTTTGTGCATAAAATTTTTTTGTTTATTAAATCTATCACAATATGGACATTTAACAATATATTTAGTTTCAATAATATATAAATAATAAATGTTTAATTAATTTAGGGCATGGATGGCATGTGTCCATATTATTTAATTTCATTAAAATTCAGTGCAATTCAATAATGTTTGAGAATTCTGTTATTATTAAAGTTTATATCAGATTTAGTTGTCTCTTGTTGCTAGACCTTGTGGAGCTTTCCTTTTTGTCTGTGGAACGTTTTCTGTGTATGCATCAAACTAGAGGCCAACGAGTTAGGATGTGTTAATATGCGCGTTTTGTATGCGTTCGCAGTGGTTTTAATTTCATCTTTAACGGTACGAATTCTCAGATCACGATGTAGTTGGGCGTTGGTGATATACCAAGGAGCGTTTACAATCATGCGTAATACTTTTGATTGAAAGCGCTGGATGATCTCCAAATTTGAGTTAGCACACTTGTGCCCCACAGTTGTATTCCGTAGCTCCAGATTGGTTTTAATATGCTTTTATAAAGCAGCAGCTTGCTTTCGCGTGTTAATTGTGATTTTTGATTTATTAACCAAAATAAACTTCTAAGCCTAAGGCCCAGAGCTTTTCTCATAGTGAAGATATGTTTTCTCCATGTTAGTCGCCTATCCAAGTACATTCCTAAATATTAAGCTTCATTTGCTTGTGGTATTTCTACTCCATTTATTTTAACTTGCGGGCATGTTTCACGTCTAGTTTTAAATGTTACCTGAATTGACGATTCATTCGCCTTGATACGCCAGTTTTTTAACCATACGGATATTTTGTCTAGACAATTTTGCAAATTAGTAGAAGCTAAATTTGGATCACCATCAACAGATAAGACGGCAGTATCGTCTGCGAAAGTACCAGTAAGAAGACCTCTGCTTAATGGAACATCTGCTGTGAAAAGTAGGTATAAAATTGGGCCCATTACGCTACCCTGTGGGACACCAGCTTTTATTTGGTAGAGGCTAGTGACTTCAGCACCCTGTTTTACGAAGAAATGTCGGTTATCAATATACGATTCAAGGCAAATATAATAATTGATTGGAAGAACTTTTTTAAGTTTATATAATAAGCCATAATGCCAAACGCGGTCAAATGCCTAGGAAATATCAAGAAAAGCTATAGTACAATACTTCTTTTCCTCAAAAGTTTTGTTTATTTCTTCAATTAACCGATGGACTTGCTCGATTGTTCCATGGTTCTTTCTGAAGCCAAACTGATGGTCGACTCAGATATAGAGCAATAGAAGCTTAACTGTGTAGTGAAAATAGTCAAATTTACACAAAGTCAGATAGTTTAGATGGGTCCCTTATACTATATTGAAGGGACTGTGAAGCCCCAAAAATGTGGCTAAAATTTTATGGAGTAATTACTGTAAGCCAATTGTGCTGCGCTTTCGCTCATTAATGACGTTATATTTCCGGACGACTTCTGCGGAATATTATCACGCCAAATTGGCAAGGTTTAGTTAGTAATTAATGCCTAATGTTTGATAACTTTAGAAATAGTAAGAAAGTTAGATTATTGATTCTTATTTATGTGCAGATTTAAAATGTTTTCGATGATGTTAGAATTAACAGGCGAAATGATCAAGTAGCTCGCTCGGTTTAAGTCCGATAGAGCACCTCTGTCATATAATGAAACGGAAATATGCCAAAGAATAAAAAACCCCTAGTTGGAGTTCTGAAAAAAATAACGAATGATATCCTCAAAGTGACTCTATGTCATTCAAGAAAACGGCTATAAGAAAAGCTAAGAAAGGGGCACCATCAAACTAAACAATTTCGCTGATGACTCAATTATGAAACAAATTAATCTTAGTTTACACCTTCAAAAAATAACAATAATTTTTATTTTTACATACTTTTAATGAAAACCCTCAAAAACGTGAAATTTCTTCAATATTTATGATTTAATAAAAAAGCAATAAAATTTTTCTTTCGCAATTTTGTTTATTTTGTTCCCGAAAATAAGACCAAAAAGTCTGTCATTATAATCTCGTTAACAATACATAAATTGGTCTAATAGAAAGTTAAAAAAAAAAATACATTCACTAAAACAAAATCAGGTTTAGGTCCCATTTTAAAGGATTTTCTTGAAATTGGTGGGTGGTGCGTTTTTGTGACCGCCAGTGTAACTAAAAAGTGCTTGCCATAATTGCGTTTATAACTAATAATAAATATCAGTTTTTAAGTTTTATAACTTAGAAATATTAGTACTGAAAATGATTGGTAAAACAAAGGAAGCATTGGCGTTAGGTACTGTGTTGCCTGTTTTGCCACATATATTATTAAATATTTTACTTATTAAATTGCAAAGACTCGCCATTGTAAATAATTTAAATATTGAAATGTTCTGGCCAATTTCTGTCATCCTTCATTAGAAAAAATAACAAACAAAACTTTTACTGTATATTTAATCAAAAGAAGTCATAGAAAAGTCAGAAAAACATTTGCGTTATCTTCAATTATAACAACTTATTACTACCATCAACCAAATTTGTTCATAAGAACTTTTTTAGAAATATCTTTATGTATTGCGCTATTTGTGGTAACGTCTGGCAACTTTGATTTGCCAAACAATCAAATTGCAGAACAATTTTAATTTTCTATATAATATTTTAAATATTTTCATTATTAATTAATTTTTTAATACAGCAATCATTTTATATAGAAGTTCATTGGAAAAGAGAACCATTTTGAATTTTCCTTTTTCCACAATGATATCAACGTCAAGAATTAAATCAAAGAATATATGTAGTACATAGAAGGCGCATCACAAACAAATTTATTTGCTCAAAAATTTTGTTCTATGGAGCCATAACTGCCTCCAGTTTACACTCAAAATTCAGTTGTTCTCATAAAACCAATGAGTGGTTAAAATAGTTTGTTTCTCCTTGTTGTTGGCTTTTTTTTAATGAGAGTTTTGTATTGTCCTTTTTTTTCGTTTTTTTTTTTTTTTTTTTTTTTGGTTTTCGTTTTTCGTGCTAGTAATATGAGCTGGTATTTTCATTATTTAGTAGAATTTACATCGCAAAGTTGGTGTGCTTTTATGTATGGCACAGATTATAAAATTAAAATCCCAAGTTGTGACGAGAAAAAGTAGGTATTTTTCAAGGTTTTTCTTCAGGTAAACTAATAAAGTCTTTAATAAAAACTAAAAAACTACCTAAAAGTACATGTATTGAACTTAACTTAAACTAATCTCTTTTCAAAAATATTTAAAACTTTATGAGTAATGAGCGATCCCATCAACGACTTTCTGGAGAAAACATGTTTTGCGATGAGCAATATTTTACAAATCTACAACATTTGAAATCCAAAAATGAAATGGATTTACTTTTATTATAAGATTATCTAGTGATTAATCGAAGGATGTGGAAAAATATGCATATTTAACAAAATCACCGACTGTCAAAGTTAACAGTTCAATTTTAACTAAAATACGCTGTTTCATTTGTAAAAAAAGTTTTCCTTCCGATCAATCTAGATTACTATATATTTAAAAAGTATATAAATTTGAAAATATTCGGTTTAGAAGTTGTTGAATAATCGCGGTTACCGACTTCAATAATGACTTTTTTGAGAAAAACGCGTTTAAAGTTTCAACTTACTTTAATGTCAAGAAGAATATTTATTTGCAAATAACAAAGAGTCAAAAATTTTCTCCGGATCAACTTAAAAATTTGTAGATATATTTTTGAAAACATATTTTTTAAAAAAATGCAAAAACAAGTAGATTTTTTAAAAGTTACTACTTTAGGTGCCCCCTTAAAAACTTTCTAAATCGATGGATTTCAACTTTTTATGCTTTTTCGAATACAAAAAAAAAAAAAAAAAAAAAAAAAAATATTGCTAAAAAGAAATTTAGCTACGACCATAATTTTGGGTCAAAAATTGAAAAAAAAAAAATTAATAAATTGATTAGGCAGGAAAGCCATATTGATACTCGGCAAAAACGCAAAAAAAAAACACATGTACCTACATATTTTCCGCAAAAAACCCATTCATATGAAACTATAAGCAGTCTTAGGTTAGGTTAGGTTGGAGTGGCTGTCGAGAGACACACTTAGGCTTGAACGGCCCATTGTGATACCACATAGTTGGACCTACAGTTTAACGCCGATTCCGAACGGCGGTGTGGCAATTTTTTATCGGCTTGGTGGTTTTGCCATTACCAACCAAGGTGTGTACTTTTACACTATTTTATATTTCTCATACACTTCATATTGATAGTGAATATAAGAAAGTTATGAACATTAACCACCAGACGAAGACGGGAATCGAACCCGAACCTCCCAGATGAAAGTCTAGTGCACTATCCACTAGGCTATCGAGGTCGACTATATAAGCAGTCTTACTTGGCAGTACTCTGTAACGATATGCGAGAGCCAAATAAAAAAAACACCAAGAGAGTGCATGGGAGCGAGTAAAAGCAAAATAAATGAGTGGTTTTGCTCTTCCTCTTAACTGCGACCGCCCGCACCCGAAACGAAAGAAACATATTTTGGAAAAATTTTGAGAGATGCTTTGATTAAATATTACTCATTCGACTGGTAGTACGGATTGACTCAAAATTACTCTAAATCATAAGATGATCTTTATTTCAGTGTTTTAAAAGAACTGATGTTTCCTTGACATTCATTGAGATACATGTGTTCTCACCTCCTCTTTCGCTCTCGCTCTCTCTCTCTCGCTCTCTCTCTCTCGCTCTCTCTCTCTCTCTCTCTCTCTCTCTCTCTCTCTCTCTCTCTCTCTCTCTCTCTCTCTCTCTCTCTCTCTCTCTCTCTCTCTCTCTCTCTCTCTCTCTCTCTCTCTCTCTCTCTCTCTCTCTCTCTCTCTCTCTCTCTCTCTCTCTCTCTCTCTCTCTCTCTCTCTCTCTCCCCCCTCTGTTTCTGCCTAAGTCCAAGAGCGCCAATTGGGAGTATTCTCATTTCAAAGTTGCTCTTTGCATAAGAGTACTTTTGAAACCATAGTAAAATAAAGAAGTATGCTAAGCTGAACTCTCCCCTCTTTAAATGAATGAAATTTCTGAGATTCACTTGAATTTAATATCAAAAGGTTCTCAAAAAATTAATTATCGGAAAATTTATAGCACTTTGGATATGGAATATATTTTTCTCCAACTTTTTCGATGACTTTTTTTGACATATTTTTTGACAATCTGGAGTACTTTAATACTACTCTACCTATTTAGCCTAGTTGTTTATTTTACTATATTTTGAAACAAACTATTGTATTCTCATATACCTAAGACACTTCGATGGTCATACGTTGACCCCTCGTAAGTACTTTTTCACCACTTTTGGAAGACAAAACAATAACGCAATAAATTTCTATGAACAACATATAAAAATAAGTTTAAATTAAAAAAAAAAAAAAAAAAAATAACTACAAAAATATTTTTTTCTTATTTAAAATGAGTTAAAACTCAATTTTACATATTCATTATGTACATTTATTGCTTTTTTGTCGTCTCTTCCAGGAGTGGTGAAAAAATACATACGAGGGGTCAACGTATAACCATCGGCTTTCTAAGCTATATATTTTTTATCTGAATAATTATCAAATTTAATTTCACTTAAACATTGAAGACAAACGTATGTTGCTACGCTGTTAGTTTCGAATGAATGCATACACACACAAAACAATCAAATTTATGATAAGAGAAAAATAGGAAAAAGCAAAAAAAATAATAAAATTAAACAAAACTGAAATAAAACGTTTTATTAATGTTATTTTCACGCAAATATAAAATTACATAATAAACAAAAAACTATAACAACAAAAAATTATACTTAAGATTTAACTCAAATAATTCATTAAATAAAGTAAAAAGAACAATCAATCAAATGGACTTTAGCAATACAATAACAACAAAAATACTCTTCAACACAGCAGCAAGGGCAGAGAGAGAGAGAGAGAGACAGAGCAATTCAGTAGAGAGGCATACTCATATATATACTTACATATCTACGTAGTAGGTACTACAGCAACAAAAACAAAATTTTTCTAACTGCTTAACAGACTAAACAATAAAACTTTCACATAGTGTGTATATGTATATGAATATGTGTGTATAGAAATTTATATATGTATTTATGCAGAGCAGTTAGATTAGTTAGAATGCATAAGTGGCAAAAAATACAACAAAAAGAAACAGAGTGTACGCGCAGATGAATGAGTCTGCAGAAAAATTGAAATAAGGAAATCGTAATGTAAGAGAAAACAGAGGCTTATGTCAACTTCAAACTTTCATATATACGAACTTATATTTAAAGATATGGACATAATAATAGTATTTGACCTAAGATAAAATTTTCTTATTATGAAAATAATTATTTTCCATAACACACATATGATATTTATATGTGGGTGTTTCAATCATTCTTAATTATTTCTTATTTAAACAACTTTGTAATAAAAGAGTAAAATTTTGAAAAATTTATGACGGCAACCATTAGCTGATCCAAGGAAGGAGAGTGGATTAATGATAGGCCCCTCTATCTATAGCGACAAATATCCAATATATTTTAATTGTTACTTTTGACTAAAATAAAAAAAAATTTGTAAGGACGCAAACCAAAAAATGTCAAATATAGTGATGGAAACTCGGATTATCGAATTATTTGATAGTTTCCCTTTATTAAATAGTTGTGAAAAAATCACACATGGATGATTTTTTCAAATGAGAAAACGATTTTTTGTTATTAACAAAAAATGCCAACGATTTTTTTTCTGTAAGTGAAATAAGCGAATAAATGAATTCGATTGAATAAATCGCTCTATCGTTAAAATCATTCATTCAGTCTTTCAATAATTAAAATCACTCTATATTTTCTACCATTACTCAAATATGGTATACTAATATATTGCCCATAACTGTATATATGAGAATACAAATGTTATGTTATTACACATGCAAAATTTGAAAGAGAATGAGAAAGTAAGTATGACTGTGAGTTATACAAATACACAAACAAAAACACAAGCAGCTTAAACTAAAGTGTCAGCTTAGGCCTAGATTTACAATGCACATACAGTATTTTTAACAAGAGCGTGTTCGACTTAATTGTACGAACAAATTTATGTATCAAGTTGGACTTTATTTTCAACATTTCATTGCGAATGGCGTTGTATAACCTTTCAACCAAACGCAATTTCAATTTCGTTGTTTAAGTAATATTTCAAATCGTACTCCGTGTATGTAAAACGTTTTTAAGCTGCCATTCTTTGCTCACATCCAAAGAAATCCAAAATGTCCTAGAGAGATGCTGCAAATACCTTTAGAAGTTGAAGGCATTTAGAAAGAAATGGAACCAGCTGTTTTTAAGACACCAGAATGTTTACGACTTACCCAATCATTGTGCTTCTAGAGCAACACCAAAGTAGGAGGATTCGGTGATAGCATGAGTTTGTGAAGCCAATTCTACCATTACGCTTGAAACTGTCCAACAAAAACTGGCACTGAAAGTCACTATTATATCCGTTAATACAATCCAAAGTCGTTTAAATGAATTCCAATCTGAATTCTGAGCTACCATAACCAAACCTTTACTAATGACAAAACAAGCAAAAAAAAAATGGCAGTAGTAAGCTGTCGAACATATGGATAATAATTGGAGCGATGTGTCTTTAACAGACGAATCTTTTTTATGGACGGCAGGTACCATAAAGCGTGCCTTATTCATTAAGGACAACGATGATTGTCGGGCTTTACGTGAGTGCCTGCCAGATTGGCTTAACCCCACGGTGCTCAAAGCACAACGTGTCAGAACAAGCGCTGACCAACGCCCCGCAAGACAGGAAAATTCCAGCCGTGCGGTACCAATGGGGCACGAAAATGGTCGTGCTACCCTCTTTGGTGAGGATCGAGGCATATCTAAGCCTCTGCTAGTCTATGGGTCCTAGCACTCGGTTGAAATGCAACTCCACACCGTTCCCATCGATCAGGTTGGAGTGAACTCCAGGGCTCCTGATCCCCGTGGTACCAGAATTAGGCCTCTGGTCAGGCCTCGTAGCCGAAGCTACTACCAGTTGAGCTCTATTCAGCTCCGGACTGGTGGCCGACAACAACAAAAAGCAACAACACTATGCGCACACACAAAACACACAGGTATCAGCAAGGCCGTCGGAGGTTATTGGTTTATCGTCAGAAAGGCTGTGCCTCGGCTCACAGCAGAAGCGCCATTGCTGACACCAACTCCCCAGTGCACAGACACCCCAACAACAACAAACAAGTAAAAAGCCACGAGCCACCATAATACTGCGATTCGGACCCCACCTACCACAGAGACAACAACCGAACAACGTCGAACAGGGAACTCAAGGCCCACCCCCATACGTCCATCACACACTCACTCATTCCCCTTAAGCAAAGATTCACACCTGGACCTATTCAACTGAACCCCCCGAGCGCCTACGCCGTTTAAAAACCTCATTCGCAAATTCCCTTAATGCAGCGACAAAATTACCCGTGAACAACGCATTACTTACATTCCAGCGCCCATCACCATGGTTCTGAGATTAGCTAAGATTATCTAAGCATCCAGGAAAAGCTCATGTTTGTAGATGCTTTTTAAAACAGAGTTTTGCCAGGATAATCATGTTTACGAGAAATTTGTATATCTAGCACATAATCCATTTATACCAGCATAGACTCTTATCTTCAGCAAATAACTAGTATAGAAAAGGAAATCGAAATTTAGTGCTTTAAGAGGGCAGGACCCTAAACATCAAAGTCTCTTGTGCAGTAAGTGAAAAGAAAAAAAGTGGATAAGAAATTTGGACTGCGCCTCTCAATCTTCAGATGCTAACCATAATTATTTTAATCAATTATTAAGCTTAAGATGAGCAGATCAGAAAAAATACTAAAGGTATTGCCCAATTGAAGCAACAGCTTAAGTCAAAATGACGGTTTTTGCCGCAATCATACGCAGAAAAGCTAGTTAACCGTATGACCTTACGTTACCACGAAACTACTCAAAACTATGATAACTGGACACTATATTAATATGTCAGCGCAGTGGGCAAAAAAAATGTTTAAAAATAATGAGGGATACTTTTTTTGATTGGGGAATTTTTTGAAGGACTTAGGCCGTACAGGCTCTTTTTGAAAAGACTGTACTTATACTCTCTCACACTCTCTTTCATTGTGTGACTATGGCTCTTTTATGCTCACTCTCTACCTAAATGTACTTGCCAGGGCCGTAGCCAGGATTTTTTTTCGGGGGGGCTTCATTCGAAGAAAATTGACATTGACTTGCCATTACTGATGATGAGCTCCACCTCAAAAAAATTAACAAAAATACTAAAAATAGTCAGAGGCTCATTTATTATCAGTGGGAATTCGGGCCATGATAAGGAATACGGATGAGGTTGGCTTATATTACCAAAATTCGTGCAGTTACTGCATTGAAAGAGATCTTCCGAGTCGGAGTGCTCTGAGCAATAATGGCACATTTTAAGATTGTTTCCTAAAACTTTGGAGCTGATCCACTACTATTGCCCTACATGGGTTTTGCTAGTGTTTGTGAATGAATTTTTTATGCTGAACACGAATCTGAGGTAAAAAATTTCCCATCACACCACGTTTGAGAATGGGATTTAAAACCCTAAAATAGAATTTTTGGGCAATTTTAAAAATTGGAGAGTTGAACACTGGCGTGCTACAAACTTCGAAATCCAGAAATTATAAGCTGAATCATGCCCTTCCAAATGAGCCCTAAACCCGAAACTGTAAATCAAAAACAGTTACTGACCTAGAAAAACTATAAATGCAGAATTGCTCAGCATCTCCTTCTCTTTTTGTATCCAAAGTCAAACCTCATGCCAAAGAAAACAAATCGGATCTGGTAGCATAGTGTAACTAAGATTTCAAGCTTATTTTTTTATATTTGACTTTTTATAAATTCATCCACTGGCAATTAATATCAAAAAATAGAAGAAATTTTCCTCATTTCGGGGAGGGGGGGGGGGAGGATTCCGGGTTCAGAACCCCCAAAACCTCCCCCTAAATACGGCCTTGGTACTTGCATAAAATGGCGCTAAGATTAGACTTGAACATAATATATATGTATTACCGTATTTAAACATTAATTAAAGGAACTTTGCGCTAAATACATAGTGTATGCTCATATACTTCATATACACATTTTATACTCATTAAGTATTGCCGCGTAATTAACAGTCATTAAATATTTACATACATATCTACATACATACCACAAAAGTCAACAAGCGCCACAGCAACACAAATGCCGAGTAAGATTATCCTTTATAGTTAGTTTAGTTTTGAGACTATGTATTTTGTGCACACATAAACTTGTAAGTGTTAAGATTTGCCGATTATATACACTTCTAGCGATTTAGATATAGAAAGATTTTGCATGAATATATAAAATTTACTAACAAATACACACACTCATAAACCGGCACCTCCTTTTCGATTTCAATTTAAACACAACTTATCGTCACATCTAATAATTATGCTAATTAAACTTGCTGATTTTGTATAAAATTTTATATTCAATGTCATTTTAGATACACTTCTTCAAAAATTTTGGAATATTTTCTTTACACCACTTGATATTTTATGTACTTGTAGTCAATATTTGATATTTACTTCTTGTAAACATGTGAAAACGGTACATCGTTTAAGCAGCAGGTAACGGTAGTAGTTAGTTGCTCATTTATTTACTCATGAGTACAAGTGTAAGAATCTTACTCTTACAGATGAGTATGAGGGCACACATCAAATTTTAACGTAATTAATAATGTTCACACTATATTCAGACATACATACGAATATGTGAGTAAATTTAATATGTATGTATATAGCTGCTCATTTAACGGGGTTCCTTAAACATTACTATTACTTCTACTACTACTACTTGCCTAACTTCTGCTATTTAACATAGCTCGCACTTCTCACACTAGTTAAACATGCACTTGTATTATTTATCATTAATTGCAATTTATTTCTACTTTCAACGACTTTGACAAGTGTTGAAATATTGTGGTAGTTAAACATTTGCTCTACTGTTACAAGTGTGCGTTTCCAAAATTTTAATATTACTGTTGTTGTAATTGCTGCAAAGTGCTGTAATTAAATCTCAATTTATGCTATAATTATTTATGTATATAAATATATAAATACATATATATGTATATGTTAATATGTCAATGAAAAGCGTCTTCACATCCATCGTCAAACACACTTAACGTTAGCGTCATCGTTTTCGTCGTTGTTTGTTGTACGCATATTTTAGAAACTCATACGTCATGCAAATTTATTAAAATTGCAAAAAAATTAGTTATGTCCTACAAGCTACTAGAACTACTAAGAAAGTAAATGTAAAAAGTAATAATTGTGTGCGTACCAAGGCCGTATTTAGAAGGGGGATTGACGTTTCAAGAGTAGCGATCATATTAGCTCTAATATTTCTTGAAGAGAGAGAACATTTCATATTCCAACTGGCTGGACGAGTAGAGAGAGAAGTAAAGAGCAAATGTGAGAGAGTAAGTGCCAGGGATGCCAACTCATTTTTTCTCTCTCCCCGTTAACCCTCTAGAAATTCCCCGATTTTCGATCAAATTCCCCGCACTGGTATAATTTCAAACGCACTTTCCATATAAACATTTTACAAAAACTAATTTTTATAGGACTGACTCCGGAATTCTTAACACAAGCTTCAGCCCACTTTAGGACATCAAAATTTTCAAAAGAGAAGACATGGGATTTCTTTTGATTCAAATAAAAAATGGCAGAAAAACGGGTTCAAAGTTTTGACTATCGGTTCTTAACATATAAAATATAATTCATCTTCTTTATGATGGCTGACCGTAATTTGTAAGTTTACAGATTAGTCAGCAATGATTAAGAGTTAATCAGGAGGTGCTGGACGAAGGCATAGTTAAGCCTTTCTGAACGGCCGAAAGGGAAGTCGAAAAGCCGCGCTACGGTTTTGGCCTGACTCTGCGTTTTCTGAAATTTTTACAAAATACTTTCGAAATATAATACTTTGAAATAGCACACTTTTTTAAAAATTGATTTCTCCAAAACAATAAATTGCAGGGCCTGCTTAAGAAAAGATGAAGATTTTAAGACCCAAAATATGAAGTATTTCATAAGTTAAATGTTTTGCATTACATTAAATTTGACAAAAAATATTTTACAGACTTTAATTACTAAAAGCTGAACGACTTCAAATTCCCCGCAAAAACAAGCTCATTCCCCGATTCCCCACACCAAGTAAAATTCCCCGCAAGTTGGCATCGCTGGTAAATGCAATTTGTTGTATAATAAAGTTGAGCGAGTAGGAAGAACAGCCTCATTTTATTACTCATTTGCTCAGTGGTGTTTTGACCTTCTCTATATCAATATTCGTTCGACTTTGTTATTAAGCTATTGTTTGCAATACAATCGTGGTGTTTTTTATTTAGACAACGAAAATACTGAATTTTATTGTGTGCCCTATTTCTTTCTCTTTCTTGTTTTAATACACACCCCCACATAAATATTGTTTTTAAATACATCTAAACGTGTATGCTGTAGAACGATAGTAAATCCAACTTCTGCTGGGAACACCAGCTCTAAACGTGTGCCACCCGATATAATTTCCTTAGATAGGATACGATGGGCAATACACACTTTCAAACCTTTCAAGTCCCATGGACCTGACGGCAGAATACCTGCAGAAATGCAGAATGTAGATGACTCCATCACAAAGAATTAGATAAAGTACAGCGAGTAGCTTCAATGTTAATTACAGGAGCACTGAAAACGACACCCTCTAAGGCGCTGTACACAATCTTAGATCTTCTTCTAATAGATCTTGTCGGAAAGACCTCAACGTCAATATCGGCAGTGAGACTGAATGCGATTCGTAGGTGGTCCCTCACCTCAATTATGAACATGGTAAGATACTTAGTGAAACTAAATTTCTTTCAGTCTCTGTCGATCTCACCCTCTCCCCGCTGTCCGTTGGTAACAGCTTCAGCAAATATATTCCATCTCGCCAAGAGTGGAGTGCGAGTAATGTGATACGCCCTGATATCATCGACCTTTATACTGATGGGTGGATGGTAGGGTTGGGGGTGGAGTTCACTCTGAGCGTCTGAACATTTCGACGCACTTTCGTTTTCCTGCTCATTGCAGCGTTTTTCAGGCAGAGCTGCTTGCGATTACTGAAGCCGCAAATCTGATAAACTGTAATGCGATACCTTGTAGGGATATCTGCATTTTCACTGATGGTCAGGAGGCAATAAAATCCCTCCAATGTCCAACTAGTAACTCTAAAGTTGCCCTACAATGCAGATCGTCTCTTAATGAGACAGCCATGGCATACAACCTGCACCTTATATGGTTGCCTGGGCATAGCGACATTGAGCGTAACTGTAAGGCTGATGACCTCGCCCGACTTGGTACGACACTCAGCAATTCACTTATCACTGGTAATGCAGGTATACCATTTGTCACGTGTAAACTTCTAATAAAAGATCATTACTCCTACATCGCGAAGAGCAGGTGGAGAAAGGAACCAACTTGCGCTATTACCAGACAGTTTTGGTCGATGCCTAACCATAGTCGCACTAAAGCGCTTATTAATCTGGACCATGTCTACATAAGTAGGGTAGTTTATATTCTCACCGGGCACTGCCTCATTGGCAGCCACGCACGTAGATGGACCAATAGGTCTCAGTGTGCTCTTTTATGAACAGCCCCAACAACCTAACCTATACACCTAAACGTGTGGGATCGCTGGCATATACATACGGCAATACTAACTCAGCTCATCCATTAACTTTTACTCCCGAATAAAACCTCCCTACCTTCTCCCTGCGCTTTCCAGCATTTAAAAAAAAAAAATCAAAATGGAAACATTGGGCATTTACAAATACTTACATATAAATTTTTTGCCCTCATTAGCAATAACTCGTTTTCTCTCTCTACATATTTGTATTTCGGATACAAATCGTCACCTGAGAATTGATTTGGCGTATGAAGTATTCTTATGCCTATACGCCAAATCAATACTCAGGCGACGAAATGGCATAAAATTTTATACACGCAATTTCTATGAATTTAATGGTTTTATTATGAAAATTAGTCATTGGGAAAGCCAGCTTATCAAAAGTATATATAACAATGAGTTAGCAGTAATTCTTATCAGTAATTAGTAGTTATTGAGTAATTTTTAGATATTTTATCAAAAAAATGCATTGCATTAAATTGAACGAAATATTTTCAGCATAGACTAGAGATTTATAAAAAATAAAATATTCATCTTAATTAGTGTTTCCCAATGAAATCGATCATGCCAATCACAATAAGCTACTACTGCTAATAAATACTCATTTGTTAGATATATTTCAGAACAAAATATAGTTTGGTAAAATGGAAAAAATGATTCAATACTAAACTCAATTAAATAAACAAAATATTTCTGTTGGCCAATCCAATTTGCATTCTCTGCAACGAGCAAGCAACAAAGGAATTGTGATTGGCGTGTATACTCGGCAACTGTATGCCAATTTGATGCATTCAAACTTGATGCCAATTAAGTGAAATTAAAAACATGTTACCAAGGTGCAGTAGTAGTGAATGAATTTGTGTTTTCTTTTTTTTTTTTTTTTTTGTTTTTTTATTTTTTTTTGCACTGGATTTTTTTTTTCATGCGATGTTGCAATTAAAGTTTGGAAAAACACTGAAAAAACCAATACTTTCTTAAATATCATCAATATACATACCTATTCTCAAATTGCAACATGCCAATAGTAGAAACAACAACAACATATCAATAACAATGCAGACTACACAACAGCAACAGCAGTTGCCATTGGCATTTGCAATCTATGAGATATGAAAGTGTTTCTGCTGTTGCTGCTTCTGATGCGCGTACTGCTATATGAAACAAGTTAAATACAAAATAAAAAGAACAAGAAACAAAACAGAAAAAGTGCGGGGCAGAAGAAAATTTCTTTCTTTTTTTTTTTTTGCATGCAATTCTGAATTGGATGACTGTAGCAGCTGCAGCACGGCAAATTGCACACGAAAGTTTATTATTGGGGAAAGTGCGTGCCGTGCAGCGAGATAACGATGTTGTCAACATACGCAACCATGAAGATAGAGGCTTGTTGAACGACAAACGGCTATCGAGATGAGACGATGAGGCTTGTGTGTGTGTGTGTGCATGGACACGTTATTGCTTCGATGAATTCGATTCCACTATCATAAGCAGCACCACCAGCAGCAGCACTGGCGTCGGTAGTAGTTACGTCTGATGGTTTATAGGGGACAGCAATATTTGCGTGTCAATTCATTTTATATTGCCCACATACATTTATACATACAAACACTTACATGCCCAGTTGAACTTTGGATGATCGTAGGAGTAATCATTGAGCTCTCCAAAGCGAGCAATCGATTACTTCCTCTTGCTCCAGAGCTCTTGCATTCTGTACTCCTTTTTAACATTGCATGTCCTAGGGCATGGAGTACTCGTTTTAGCCTCCAAAAGGAGTTATAAAGAAGGACACGATTACGAGCATGAGATCACTTGCATCTCATAGAAAAACAAAACTCCGAAATAGTTCCTTAGAAAATTTATGGCGACATAGACTAATTATCTAAACCGCCAGTAAGCACGCAAGCACTTGTGTGTGCCAAAGTTCAAATCCCACAACATTTTTTTTTTATGTTTTGTAATTATAATGTTATGTTATATTCATTTTTGTTCATTATTTTTTAATTTTTTTTTTATTATTTAGGTTAGGTTGGTTAGGTTGGAGTGGCAGCCTTCTGCTTGAAAGCACACTTAAGCACATTTAGGCTCATTGTGACACCACAGTACGGCGCGACTCCCCCATTTACGGATTGGAGAACCATGAGGATTCCATAATGAATCTGGCTATGTCCTTGATATTTACGGATGACAGCTCGGACAGACTAGTGAAGAAAGGTGAGCCGAGGAATTTTAGTCTCCTCCTCGCCAGGGATGGGAATTCACACATGAAATTTAGGATTTTTTTTCCTCCTCCTCAGAGCCGCAGCCCCGACAGAAGTCATTGAATGGCAGTCCTAGTCGTGCAGCATGTCTCCCCAGTGTGCAGCAGTGTCCCGTGAGCATCGAAGTCGTAATGCTGATGGAGTTTCTGCTAAGGTTGAGTAGCTGTCTAGTTCGTCTATTGTCCATAGTGGTCCATGTTTGCCTGGTAATACCACATATGCTAGGTATGCTCCGCTACCCAGGATCCTTTTGCTTCCTCAAGGTAATTTTGCTTAATGACTAATTTAATAGAAGTAAGAGGGACACCAATGGTGCAGGAAGGTGATATATCTGTAAGCTGCGAGCGCTGTTTTGATAACTCGTCGGCATTGCAGTTACCTGAAATATCCATATGTTCAGACACCCAATATAGGTGGACCTGCGAGTGACTCGACAAAATGTTGAGTGAAGATCGGCAGTCGAGAACAAGCTTTGATGTAGTGAAAACAACGACAAGGGACTTGATTGCTGCTTGGCTGTCCGTGTAGATGCAGATATTCTTATCGAATGAATCGTTGCGAATAAGCCACTTGGATGCTTGATAGATAGCCATTACTTCCGCTTGAAACACGCTGCAATGGTCAGGAAGTCGGAAGGAGAGTCTGAGATCTAACTTACTAGAGAAGATGCCACAGCCGACTCTTTCCTCCGATTTGGATCCATCTGTATAGATGTCAATTGAATTGTCAGTGACCACCTCGTCATTAACCCATTCCTCTCTACTGGGGATATCGTCGCTATATTATCGCTTAACTATTATAGTTTTATAATTTTATTATTTTCTTGAGTTGCCTTTTTCCAGGCTCGCCTGTGGCTGAAAAATTCGCATCACGAATACTAAACGACACGCTTACCAACTGAACCACACAAGCAAATTTGTTGTTTTTGAATTTTGTTTCTTTTACTCTTGCAATGATTCTAGTACCAGTTACTGATTTTTAGCTCTTTGATGTACACGATTTTAAAGAAAATAAAAACACCAGTTGCACAAAAATTTTTTTGGTTTACATCATTACCAGCAGAATGAGAAACTGTAAATAAAATATTAAACTGTGTTACTATAAGTAATTTCAACTTTTCGAGGTGGGTTAAAATATATCACACTATGCATAAAATAATATGCGGTGCAGTTTTTACCCTACCTACCGTAAAGGGTTAACTGGGCAAGAGAGAGTAAGATATACAAATTTGAACTACTCAATCAGGCTGTCTTTTGTTTATCATTATTTCTAAAAATAGACCATATAAAATTATGAAATTGTGTTAATGAAATTCAAAAATTTTGTTACTGTATTGGAGCTGCTCGTTTATCTCTCGTTTGAAGAGTACTCACTGTTTGTGCAACTGGGTGTATACTAGCTTGCAAGTGTTTGGGTGTGCTTGTTTGTATGTATTTCGTTACAAGCATGATTGCACTAACAAACGTTATAGCTTAACTAGCAAATAACCGCCGCTGTCACACGTTGAACGTAAGTTATAAATTTATATACGTACAGACTTTCCTTTAGTATCTCATTCTCCACTCTTTCTTCGCTACTCTCTCTTCCAATTTCAAAAAAAAATATTCTTGGACATATTTGTTTCCATTTATTTTCACGCCACTGATTTTGTCAATCACAATCAAGCATACCCTGTGAACGTTTTGGAGCAGTTGGCTATGAAGAGCTCGCGGGATGATAATCATGCCGACAACACTTTTTTTTTAATCGTCATTAGTGTGTAGCTGTCATCACTATCGCAAGCCAACAATACGATTTGCAGACGAAAGGTTTACAAACGAGCTGTTCACCCAAAATATTACAGACAGCAGTTTATTCGAGTGCATTGAGACCCTTCTGCTCTTAGTTTTTCCGTTGGAGATTAGTCTGCATTTTGCTGTACTCTTTGTCGTCATTTTTAAATTGAAGACAAGTGCATTTTCTTTCATTCGCTCGGCGTGATCCACCCAGCGAATCTATTCAACTTTTAACGCTGCCACTACTGAAGTATTTCTCATACTTTCTCAGTAATTTGTCTTTCATTTGATATACTTATGTCATTCAGACAAATTAAGACAAAAATCTTGCAAGGTCTTGTTCTCTTAAAAGCTTTCAATCACTAGCGGATCCTTCGATAGTAAAATCAGGTTCCATTTCTCCGTTATTTTGAGAAACCTTTTACATAATTTTTCGAGAAGGAAGTTTTATTTCCTTCAATCCCTGAACGATCGGAATGTGTTCTGGTTGAATATCTTGTCAGTGATCTTAGCTCTGCCAATATAAACAATTTCAGGTAGGAACAAATGGGACAAAAAGTGACCCCTTTCACCTGAAATACTAAACTATTTATTTAAATGAAAAATTTGTTTCTTTGTTTTATGATAGTTTGCTTTATTTTAATATAGATACGAATATTTTGAATAAATTCTTTAAGATAAAATAAAGTAAAAAAATTTCCAATTTTCTACTGAAAGAAATGAATATCCAGAAATTCTACAAAAATATTTATTGAATGCCTCAATGAGATAAGAAATTAGCATGAGAACTGAACATGAGAACTGAATACGAAAACTGAATCTGAGAACTGAACATGGTGAGCATGTTGAACTGAACATGTGCCCTGAATATGAGAATTGAAAATAAGAACTGAACATGAGAACTAAACAGGAAAACTAAACATGAGAATTAAACATAAAAATTGAACATGAAAACTGAATCTGTGAACTGAACATGATAAATTGAGCATGATGAGACCTGAACATGAGAACTGAACATGTGAGACCTGAACATGAGAACTGAACATGTGAACTGAATATGAGAACTGGATCTGAGAGCTGAATACGAGAAGGTGTATATCATAAACTGAGCTTAATGACCGAATCTGAGAACTAGTGCATACGAATAATGTCAAGAAGTCCCTCAAACTCGGTTCGTCATGATTTCTGGGGGACAGAAAACTGTATAAATTACACGAGGATGATCATGGAGCGCCAATTCAATTAGAAAATGATTAATGTTCATTTCGACGAAAAACCTTGGCCTTTGGAAGAAAGGATGCATAGCTGCTGGCAGTTAAAAAGTTGAGTTCTCTTAAACAAGAATAGCAATGGTTTGATTTCCTGGTTCCACGGATTCTAAACATGAGAACTAAACATGAGAACTAAACATGAGAACTAAACATGAGAACTAAACATGAGAACTAAACATGAGAACTAAACACGAGAACTAAACATGAGAACTAAACATGAGAACTAAACATGAGAACTAAACATAAATACTGGATTCGAGAGCTGAATACGAGAAACTGTTTATCATAAACTGAGCTTAATGACCGAATATGAGAACTAGTGCATACGAGTAATGTCAACAAGTCCCTCAAACTGGGATTTTCATGATTTCTGGGAGACAGAAAACTGTATAAATTGCACGAGGATAATCACGGAACATTCTGCCAATTCAATTAGAAAATAATTATTGTTCATTTCGTCGAAAAATCTTGGTCTTTGGAAGAAAGAATGCATAGCTGCTGATAGTTAAAAAGTTGAGTTCTCTTAAACAGAATAGCAATGGTTTGATTTCCTGGTTCCGCGGATTCTTTGAGCTCAAAAATCTTTCTTTACGGTTCTGATAAGAGCAACACCAACTTTCAATCCTTCCTTAAGTGGAACTTAAATTTAAATTAAGCTTTAATAATAATAATATTTTACACTAATTAGCAAAAATGCTTACCAAACAGAAAAAAAACGAAAACTTGTAAAAAAAAAATATAAAATTGTACAAACAAAGAAACTCAATTCCAGTATAAGTTTTTTATATAAAATAAAAACTGTATAAAAAAATATGAAAAAAAAAACGTTAGAAAAAATAATATGCTGCATGGTTTTAGAGTTTTTATTTTAACTTTATTTTTTTCTTTACAGATTTTGTGTTTTTTTGAAGAATTTTTTTTTATAAAATCACCGCGTGTTCGGTATATGGTTTTCATGAAAAGGTAATGCGAAACGTCAATGAACATTTGCAACTGACGATGACAGCAACAACGTAAACATTCCGGCAATCATCAGAGAATTAATTTCTGGTCAGTGGCAGGCAATCCCTGGGAGTAAAGTGAAAACACCAAACTAGCCAACAGTCAAACAGTGCTGGTATGACCGCTCAGTACTAAATTAGCATAGAATTGTCATTATTTTTTTTTTTAAAGACACACATACATTTATACAACAATTTGCACCTCTTTTTTAATAAAATTCGTGAACGAACATAAAAAAATATGAAAAATAAAATTACAAATATCCATATGTACGAGTATTTAATTTAAATTGTATATGCTCCTACCTAGTTTCACCTTCCTTCCGTATGCTTTTTTAATTTTTTCTTTCAATTTAATTTTATGCTGTGGATTTTACTTATTTATATAAATTTTTTAAATTTTTTTCTGTCTTTTTTCGTTTTCCTTTTGTGTATAGCTTTTGCTTGTTTTATTTTATTTTTTTTCTTGGTGTTTTGTTTGTGTTTTTCTTCTTTTTTTTTTTGGTATTTGCGGTTGAGTGGTAATGAATTTGTGTGTTGGTTGCAACGCAGCAATTCATTATTTGACTTATGACCCAACATACGTAATATTTGCTTGTATGAATTAATTCGCAGAAAGGGGAGGAAAGGAAAGAGAGAGGGAGGAAAAGGGGGAGAGAGAGAGAGAGAATAAAAAAACTACATAGAAACAGAAAAGTAAATTTATTCAAAGAACTAGCAACTGGCAACAGCGTTGCATTTACTCATACATACATATTATAATGTGTATAGGTGTGTCGTTGAACTTTATCCTGATGCAATTCTTATTGCAGTTTGTGGTATTTTCAGAGTTTTCTTTTTTTGCTTTTTTGCTATTTTATTTATTAAATTTGTTTATAAATTTATTCATGCAGTTAAACTGATGTTTTTACTTGAAACTACCATGTTGTTCCTACTGAGTCCGTTTTTGGCAGATTTAATTTATGGGAGTATGAATGTATAAACTCGTTTTTTTTTCGTAATTTGGACATTTATTGTCAAAAAGTGATTATAAATTTATTCTTTAAACTATTGTCCATCGTTAGCCCACCTTTCTGGTAGCATACGGATTCCGCGTCGCAAAAACTCCTCATCTTTTGAGGCTATCCATGAATCGACCCATTTTTTGAGTTCTTCGAAAGAACTGAAGTGCTGTTCAGCCAGGCCATGTGTCATCGATCGAAACAAGTGGTAATCAGAAGGAGCAATGTCTGGAGAATACGGGGGGTGGGGTAGCACTTCCCATTTCAGCGTTTGTTTTATTTATGTTTTTACTTGCCTTGCAACAGGCGGCCGAGCATTGTCGTGCTGAAGAATAACTTCGTCGTGTCTATTCTCATATTCTGGCCTCTTATCCTTTAATGCTCAGCTCAAACGCATCAATTGTAGTCGGTAGCGGTCGGCAGTGATCGTTTCATTCGGTTTCAACAGCTCATAATATACGACACCTTTCATATCCCACCAAATACACAGCATGAGCTTGGATCCATGGATGTTCGGCTTTGCCGTTGATGTTGATGCTTGTTCGGGCGGTCACCATGATTTTTACGCTTTGGGTTATCGTAACGTATCCACTTTTCATCGCCAGTCAAAATACGATGCAGGAAGCCCTTTCCTTTCTGTCGTTCAATCAGCAGTTCACATGTAAAAAATCGTCGTTCGACGTCTCTCGGCTTCAATTCGTACGGCACCCAATTTCCTTGCTTTTGAATCATTCCCAATGCTATTAATCGTTTAGAAATGGTTGATTAATCAACTCCTTAAGATTCTGCAAGTTCTTGTTGCGTTTGACATGAATCTTCTTCGAGTAATGCCTTCAATTCTTCATCTTTGAACTTTTTCGGGCCGTCTGAACGTTCCCTGTCTTCAACATCAAAATCACCACTTTTGAAACGGGCATACCACACCTGACACATTCTAACGTCTATAGCACAGTCAGGATAAGTTTCAGTGAGTAAACGATGTGCTTCAGTTGCGTTTTTCTTTAAATGGAAGAAGCAAATTAAAACCTCCCGCAATTGTGGTTTTGTTGGCACGAAATTCGACATTTTCTGCTATAGTAAAACACTTTTGTAAAATTATGAAAATTATTTGACAGATCAATTCTTATAGTATTTTTGGCGCTCTTCGAGATAGAATAGCTGTCAATGTCAAAAAAATGGCGCGTATGATAGATATGAAGTTAGTCACAATTACGAGTTTATACATTCATACTCCCAATATATCATATAAAATCGTTTAAAGAGATTTATTTGCTAATATCTAGTGAAAGTACATGCATAATTCAAATCATGTTCTATGTAAAATGCTCAACACGTCGTATGAGTAATCTATGAAATGAATATTTGAACTTTAGAAAATATACTCGTTCGGAAAAGGAGGATCAACAAATTTACTTCAATAAAAACCGTTTTGATTGTACATTTAAATTTTATTAAATAAGTAAAACAAAATTTTCATTTCACTTCATCAGTTTGAAAAAATTAATACAAAAAAAAATATGAACTTAAATTTTGATATTAACACTAAACGCACAGCATAAAAGAACAAAACTAAAGCACAAAAAAATGAGAAAGAACAAAACTAACAGCTCAATCACAATTGTAATGTGTGCCAGCTTTATAGCTTTAACCTTATATGCTCCCATTTTATTTTTCTGTTCAAAAAAAAGAAAAGGTAACAACTTTGAGGCTGCATTTGATGTAAAGGATGTGAGTAATGACATCCTTAATGCATCATTTCTTATACGCACGTATGAAACAAAAGAAAAGAAAAGTAAAAGACCTACACAAAAGCATAAAGAAAAAAAAACCTTGGATTGTATTATACTGCGAAAACTAAAGTAAATCACAAATTTAAAAGCTGAAAACTGAAAGCTGAAAATCTGAGAGTATACAAAGCTGGAACTGAAACTGAAGATTCGTCGCTGTAATAGTAATAATAATAATACAAAAATGCTATGCACGTGTTTAAGCAATTTGTCACATGAGACTCAAAAATATACCCTAGAGTAAAGACGCCAAAAAATATACAAATATAAAAGATTGAAACATTAAGGCAAGGCATTGTTGCCAGTATTGCCAAGTGGAAGCAGTTAGAAGAAAGTAGAAAAAGTTGCAGCAAAAAAAAAAAATACACAAAATAAAATTATGTCGAAAAACGAGATTGCATGATTTTTCAAGATAAACGCACACAAGTTTGTTTTTTTTTTTGGTATTTTTTCTTGAGACTTTTTAAGACAGATTAGGATAAAAATATAAGTTTCTCAAGATTTGGCAAAAATTTAAGTAAAATTACTTTTTTACAAAAAAAAAAAAAAACATAAATAAAATAAAAAAAAAATATTAAAGTACCTTCAAAAAAGTAAGTAAGTAACTACTACATTTGATGAAGGTTCACCAATAAAACAACGAAAACAAAAAAAAAAAAAGAAACAACCATTGTCATTGCAATAAAAATTGACAATTTTACGATTTATTATCATTTTCATTGTTAAATTCAATATGTTTAGGCATAAATACATTGTAAATATATTCATAATTTTTAGTTACTAATATTATCTTAAACAAAGTTCGTCAATATTAAATCGCAATAGAATTCTCCTAAATTGTACTAAAATTAAAATTAAAGTAATTTGGCAACCATGTAAACTTAACGCTAAGCTCATCTTTAATGTTATACTACCATTACATATTTTTTCATTCGCTCTTTTTTTTTACTGCTATCTTTTTTTTCTGTGCATACGAACGGTGCATGCTGTACACTAAGCTCTCGATCTTTCTAATAAAAAAAACTGAATTTGATTATTAATTTTCTAAACTTGTCCGATTATTTTGAATTCATATCTCTCGCTACATTTTCTGGTCCTTCGAGCCGGATCGGGCGCGTAATATTAAATTAATAAATATTTTTAGTATTAATAATATCTGACTTTCTCGTGACCTTATCATGTCACTTGAAGCGGTAATCGAAAAACAAAATGACTTCTACGAGCTCATTAATAGTGCCGTTACCAAACTTCGTGCTCTTGGTGATGGAAAAATTACACGTGCTCAGATACAAACTCGATTGTCTATTCTTGATACTAATTGGAAGAAATTTCAGGAAGGACATGAACGCATATCTAATTCCCGTCTTACTGTGGCTGCTAGAGAAGCACCATACTTTGTAAACAATATGTATTCGCAGTGTGAAGAAAAGTATGCTGATGCTCGTGCAACAATGCTAACATTATTCGATCAAATTGTTCATTCGCAACCATCTGCTGGAATTGATCTGGCAGATCAATCCATGAACCTTGGGCAAGGTCATTCACATCATGCACGATCTCTTCCAAAAATTCAATTACCTACTTTTAATGGGGAATATTCGCGTTGGCGCAATTTTCACGATCTCTTTACGTCAATAATTGGCAGCAGCTCTGATTTGACAACAGTCGAAAAATTTCATTATTTAAAAACTAGTCTCAAAGGTGAAGCTGCGCAGCTTGTAGCTAACCTTACAGTTTCCAATGAAAACTTTGCACGCGCATGGGACATTCTAGTAGCTAGATACGAAAATAAAAGGCTGCTTGTTGACACACATCTTGATTTCATTTTTAAATTGCAACCTATTAAAAGAAAATCTTCGAGTGACCTCAAAAATCTTCTAGCAGTAGTCAAAGAATCTCTTGGTGCCTTAAACTCGCTCGGTGCTCCTACTGATCATTGGGATTTCCTAATCGTTTATCTGATAGTACATCGTCTTGATGCAGAATCACACGAAGCCTGGGAGATCCATCGTGGTGCAACGATGGAGCCAGCTTCATTCACTCAACTGGAGACATTTTTGGAAGGTAGAATACGAGCTCTAGAAAATGTTGAATTTAGGAATCCGTTACCATCAGCAAGTCTTACTTCAAGCATTAATAGAAAGAACAATGCGGCGAAAGTTCATGTAGCCTCAATCAATACCTCATCATCATCCCTACAGAACCCTAGTCGTACCACCTATGCAACCAATTGTTCTGTGTGCAACGGCGCTCATTATATCTCGGCATGTCCTACGTATCGCAACTTAAATGAAAATCAGCGTCATGAACTTCTCATCGAAAAAAGACTATGCTACAACTGCCTTGGCCCTCATCGCCTCGCTACATGTCGATCAACCAAACGTTGTCAAGTATGCGAAGCACAACATCATACTTCAATTCATGGTACAAATTTCAGCTCTAAGATACTGCCGACTTCTCAGCCATCATATACTTTACCAAAAACGCATCCAGTTGTCAGTGTTGAAAAGCAACAGTTCATCTCAAATCAAGCCATACCACGCAAATCAGGCAAACTTGTGCGAACTTTACTGGCAACTTCGCTTGTTAGGTTATGTTCCTCACAAGGTATGCAGCTACAAGTTCGTGCTCTGATCGATCCTGGCTCACAGATTACCATCATCAGCGAAGCCGCTACTCAAAGGCTTTATCTCAAACGTCAAAAGGCAAGCATTCCACTCTATGGAGTTGGTGCACAGTCATCCAGTACTACTAAAGGTTTAGTAAGTTTTTCTCTCAAACCACATTTTGATTCAAATCTTGAATGGGAAGTCTCAGCGTATATTTTACCAAAACCTACTGCGGAGCTACCGTCGCTAGAATTCGAGCAAAATGATTGGCCACATCTGCGTGGACTTACGTTGGCTGATCCTCACTATTTGAAGCCTGGTACAATCGATCTTATCATAGGAATAGATCTATATTCGCAAATAATTGAACCAGAACTAGTAAAAGGAAGTCCAGGTTCACCATTTGCCAGACGTACCGCAATTGGCTGGATAATATCAGGTCCAGCTTCTCCTCTCTGTGAATCTCGAAAAGAAACTCAACCTCTACAAAGCTATCAATGTTCCATTGATCACGACTTGCATGAAGCTCTCCAGCGTTTCTGGGTTCAAGAAGAAGCTCAGATATCCACACAATCAGCTCTATCTAAAGAAGAACAAGAGTGTGAAGAACATTTCCTCAACACTCACTCAAGAGATTCAACTGGGAGATATGTAGTTCGTCTTCCCTTCAAGTCTTCTGATACCCTAGGAGATTCTCGACCAGCTGCCGCTCGAATGCTCTCTAGAATGATTGGACGATTCACATGTGATCCCAAGTTGAAATATTTATATTCTGACTTCTTAAAGGAATATGAGATGCTGGGTCATATGATACGTATACCTGAAGGTATTCCTGAACCGCAACAGTCATATTACTTACCACATCATGGCGTGCTTAGAGAATCGAGCAGTTCCACTAAACTGCGAGTGGTTTTTAATGGTTCATGTCGCACAAGTAATGGCCGTTCTCTCAACGATCTCCTCCACGTCGGTGCCAAGCTCCAAACAGATCTATCAGATGTTATTATGTGGTGGCGACAATTTTCGTATGTCTTTTCAGCTGACATGGAAAAAATGTTTCGCCAAATTTTGATTCATTCAGATGATCAATCTTTTCAGAGAATATTTTGGTCACCTGAATTATCTCAAAAACATTCAACTTATCAGCTAGCCACGGTTACCTATGGACTTGGACCCGCTCCTTTCTTAGCTAATCGCGTAATTAAGCAATTAGTCAAAGATGAAGGACATCGTTTCCCTCTCGCAACAAACGTTTTACTTCGTGGAACCTACGTAGATGATTGTTTTGGTGGAGCAGACTCTCCTCACGAAACAAAACAGTTGGTTCAAGATCTAGACAACCTCTGCAAAGCGGGCGGTTTCAATCTACTTAAATGGACAGCGAATGATTTAACGATTCTGTCTGATCTCTCAATCAATCGACATGCAACTTCAACAAAAAGATACCTAGATGACAATCCTCTCTACAAAACGTTAGGTATTGAATGGCATCCCACCTCTGATGCGTTTGTGTTTTCTACGCTTAATATAGAGAACGATGCATCACCTACTAAAAGGAAAGTACTCTCACGTATTGCACAACTTTTCGATCCACTCGGATGGCTAGCACCAATAACAATACGTGCCAAAATCTTCATGCAAGAACTTTGGCTTGCAAAAATCGACTGGGATGAGCAACTTCCTGATTCACTCTCTGAACGCTGGAATCAGTTTATAGATGAACTGACAGATATTTCTCATATTTCCATTCCTCGTTGGATCGGAACTTGTGCAAACGTGCTCGCTTTGGAATTACATGGTTTTTCGGATGCATCTCAAGACGCTATGGCAGCTGTTGTTTACCTTCGTGTTCTTAATGAAATCAATGATGCTAAAATTTCTCTTATCACAGCAAAAACAAAAGTAGCGCCACTCAAAAAGATGACGATTCCTAGGCTAGAACTTTGTGCTGCAGCTTTGCTTACAAAACAAGTAGCTTACGTTAGAGAAGTGCTAAATATACCACATGCACCAGTTCATTTATGGACTGATTCATCAGTAACTCTCAATTGGATTCAAGCACATCCATCGCGGTGGAAAGATTACGTCAGAAATCGAGTCGTCATTATCCAAGAAACTCTTCCTCAAGCGAAATGGCATCACATCTCTGGTAAAGAGAATCCTGCCGATTGCGCCTCTCGGGGCATATCATTGGCTCAACTAAAAGAAAACTATTTATGGTGGACTGGGCCAAAGTGGCTTTCTCAACATTCTTCATCATGGCCGTCATGCGTTTCCAGGCTTGAACATGATTTCGACCTTGAAGAAAAATCTCACGTTATCGCTGCTATTTATCCTCTAGAACCGAAACTCTGGGATCTCATTGAACGTTACTCAAGTCTTACAAGATTACTCAGAATCACAGCGTTATGCCAACGTGGGATTAAGATACTCCAGAAGAAATCTGATATATCCAAACCATCACCTTTAACGCCAACTGAGCTCGAATTTGCTCTACTTCATTGGGTGAAGCTAACTCAACAGGCTTATTTCTCAAATGAAATTTTAGCACTCTCAAAAAACCGCATTTTATCAAACAAAAACTTCCTTAGCAAATTAATTCCTTTTATCGATATTTCAGGCATGCTTCGAGTTGGCGGGCGGCTCCGTAACGCTCTTCTCGATCCTGATACAAAGCATCCGCTAATTTTACCACGTGAATCAACATTGACAACTTTAATCATAAGCAATGCCCATCACAAAACTCTTCATGGGGGAACACAAGTCACCTTAGCCTATCTTCGTAGATCATACTGGATCATAGGAGGTAGAACTCCTGTGCGATCATTTATTTTACGCTGTGTTCGCTGTGCTCGATATCGAGCTGTTATCGCTCAGCAACTTATGGGTCAACTACCGTCAACGCGAATCACTCCAGCAAGGCCATTCTTAAATTCAGGTGTAGATTATGCAGGCCCGTTCACCATGAGGACTTGGAGAGGAAGAGGCGCTAAAATATATAAGGGGTATATAGTGCTTTTTATCTGTTTTTCGACCTCAGCTATGCATCTAGAAGTTGCAACAGACTACTCATCAGAAGGCTTTTTGGCAGCATATAAACGATTCACTGGACGTCGAGGAATATGTGCAACTCTCCATAGTGACTGCGGTAGTAACCTCATAGGCGCTGATTCCGAGCTGCGGAAGCTTTTTTTCACAATCATCAAAACAACTATCTAACCTCGCCTCTTTGCTTGCAAATGATGGAACAGAATGGAAATTTAACCCACCGTCGGCACCACACTTTGGCGGAAAATGGGAAGCTGGAGTGAAGTCAGTCAAGTTCCATTTGAAGCGTATAATTGGAGACACTTCTCTAACTTATGAGGAATTTTCAACACTTCTAATACAGATCGAAGCTGTTTTAAATTCTCGTCCATTATGCCCACTTTCAGATGATCCAAATGACATCAATGCCTTAACACCAGGACATTTCCTCATCGGAACAGCACTTACAACCGTGCCAGAACCATCATTGACAGACATTTCAATCTCACGGCTTTCTCGGTGGCAATTACTCAGACAAATGCTTGAGCGCTTTTGGCATCGGTGGTCATCCGAATACATTCAACGTTTCTATTCAATCTCTAAATGGAAACAAGCAACAGATCCTATAAAGAAGGGAACTCTAGTACTACTTGTTGATGATAGATTTCCACCAGCGAAATGGTTGCTTGGCCGTATCATTGAAACACATCCTGGTAGTGATGGTCATATTCGCGTAGTTACTGTTAAAACAAAGGATTCAACGCTAAAACGTCCAGTAGTTAAATTATGCCCGCTTCCTATACTGACTACAAGCTCAACACCATCGATTGTTTAATCTATTTCATTTTATATTCCAATTTTGTTTTTATTTCGTCCCCTCCTTAAGGTGACAAGGCGGGCGGAATGTTTAGGCATAAATACATTGTAAATATATTCATAATTTTTAGTTACTAATATTATCTTAAACAAAGTTCGTCAATATTAAATCGCAATAGAATTCTCCTAAATTGTACTAAAATTAAAATTAAAGTAATTTGGCAACCATGTAAACTTAACGCTAAGCTCATCTTTAATGTTATACTACCATTACATATTTTTTCATTCGCTCTTTTTTTTTACTGCTATCTTTTTTTTCTGTGCATACGAACGGTGCATGCTGTACACTAAGCTCTCGATCTTTCTAATAAAAAAAACTGAATTTGATTATTAATTTTCTAAACTTGTCCGATTATTTTGAATTCATATCTCTCGCTACACAATACCAGGTTAAAACATTAAAGTATGTTTATGACCATTGTGCTTTACTTTGTAGAAGTATGTGTGCATTTGTGTATATGTGTGTGTGCTTATAATTTATTTCACTTTTATTTGTTTTGTTGGTAAAAAAAAAAGATATATTTTTAGACATTTTATTTGCACTTTTATTGATGCGTAAAAATAATGGGTTTAATCATCTCTCTGGCAAGGTAAGCAAATGCAATGTGCTTGAAAAATTCTGGAGTTCGATCAGGTATAGTCATGAGTTACCCTACATTTATATGTGATTAGCGAAAAGTCCTTTGGTTGGCTATGAAAAATACAAAAAAAGAAACTATATATCAGATGTATACTCCATCTTGTGGTCGAGAAAGGATTTTGGAGCAATATAATCTCCATTAAATTCTCTAGTGCAGACAACATTGATCTAAGATGGCAATGCCCTGAATCAGGCCTCATCCTTCGCAACTAACTGTTATCCAATTTTATTCATATTTTCTTCTTTCCAGAAACCTTCTTCCTTCATCCTTCTTTTGTCGTTCTCTTTCCCCTACAATCTCTTTTCTTCTCCCATCCACATTCCGTCCGACCATTAGTCTCTCTTTTCTACCATTTTCCTTCTCCTTTCTCCCTAATTTTCGCTTTTAACCACCTTCTCATTTCTCTTGTTATTTCACCCATTTCTTTTCTTTCTCTTTTACTTTTCTACGAGTCTAAGTCTATTTGTTTTTATCCTTCTTTATCTTTTTTCCTTTTTCTGCCTCTCTCAGTGTTTCTATTTCATTCACCTTATCTCTCTAATGACTTCTGTCTCTCTTATTTCGTCTATCTCATTCACCTTTCTCAGTCTCTTTCACCTTCTCTGTGTTTCTTACCTCTTCTGCTTCATACACTTCCACAGTTTCATTCACCTTCTTTGTTTCTCTCATTCTCTTTGTCTTTTCACTGCTTCTACCTTTTTCACTTAGTCTATGTGATTGGCCCTCTCTGTCTCTCCAAATCCCTCTGTTCATTCACTTTATCTGCCACTCTCTAATGCCTTATATCTGTCCCATTTTCATTTGTCTATCTCTCTCATAATTTCTGTCTCAATTCCCACTACTGTCTCATTCACTTCCTCGGCTTCATTCGCTTCTGCTCTCTCTCTCATTCACCTTTTCGGAATTTTAATGTTTGCAGAGAAAAGTGTACATAAATCCAATCAACATTCATCGCATTCATGACGGAATTCAGTATGTGTATGTGAGCCGTAACCCGTGACCTCTCAAACAAGGTTCCCTCAGGTCTTGTTGCCCATAAAAAATTAAAATTCTCTGTGCTCCAGTGTAGAGTGCAAACATGAAAAAAACACATTCAAAAAGCATCTTAACAAAAGCTTTTACAGTCATTTTCTACTATTTATTTTCTTTTTATCTACACCTTTCGTCTACACGCATTCATATGTATGAGAGTGCGAGCCAAAAGTCACAAACCAAAAATAAAAAGAAAACCCTTTTCTTCAACCAAAAGAAGAAAAAAAACCACCTATAGAAAACGAAATGCTACAGTAAAAAATAGAAAAAAAAATTTAATTTGAAATTCAATACAGACGAAATGTTATAAAATCGCATTAATCCCCTGGAAATTGGAACATCTTCAACGAAATGTGATGCTCTTAAAAATTTCTGTCAACAAGCGAGCGTGGGAGTTAAAGCAATGACTTTCTCACTCTTTTTAATTTTTTTTTCTTTTTGTTGACTCTCTCTCTCTCTCTCTTTCTCTCACTCTTTCTCATTGTTTGTGCCTGCACATGCACGAGTGAGATGTGAGACACACGTACACACACAAACATACGTCAAATTGTGTGCAGGTAAAGATAATCAAAATTCGATTTGACATTATCTTGATGACAATTTAACATTTGATACTGTTGCAAAGAAGAAGAAGAAGCAACAGCAACACAAAGCAAAGCGCATAAAAACACAATATAACAATTTGAAAAGTAATCGACAACAACAAAATGCTGCTACTATAAAATGACAAATTTTCACAAAATGTATATTTGTACGTGTGTGCGTTTCAGTGTGTTTGAGTGTGTGTGTGGATCTCTCTCTCTCTCTGTATAAGTGTTCACTTTGTATTATTTGAAATTGAAATATAATAACAACACAATTTTTGTTTACGCTGCTTATATTCAGGTGCACATTTCTTCTTTTGTGACCGGAAATGATAAAAGAGTAAAAATAAAGGAAATAAATGCATTTCCCATTTTTCTTATGACAGTAATAAATAATTGCATGCTTGGATAGTTTCTTTGGCTTCTTAGAATAATGTGTAAGCTTCTTAGACCCGAAGAATGTAGCCATTTTAATTTGGAATTTAAGGTGAACCGCAGATTCTTTAGCTTGAGTTCCAAATTAAATTCTATTTTTTTCTATGGATTTTTGCTTCGGGAAGTTTCGTTTTCTGTCGTAGCAAATGTGTTTTTTTTTTTCAAATATAAAGTTTATATTTTTGGGATAATGCTATAACAAATAAGTTCAAGTTCTAAGTTCTAATTCAAAATTTTGCTTTCCCACTAAATTTAACTTTGAAAAAATTTTGTGCTGAGCAGCTTCAATTTTTATTAGTTAGAAAAAAATTATACCGCACAACAAATTCTTTCCCAGTTCAGTATTGACTAAATGAAACATTTGCCCAAAAGTTCGCTTTTCACTAAAATAAAATAAACCATTAGTTTTTGCTCGATCTTTTCACTGAATTGAGTCATATTGATGTTTTGTAGAGCCACTTGAGTTAATTCACACAATTCTGTTATAAAAAATTTCAAATCATAGAATTGATGAAATTACTCATATGCCTAAAAGTATGCAAAACCATATGAACTAAACTTTTTTGGTATAGCTTTTGCATGAACTTATGCTCATTTTGAATACGAAATAATTCGAATACAACTTGAACAATCCCAATCAAACTTGCTCCGGACAAGATCTATATGTCCATGACCGGAAAAATTAACCAAAACTCAGGGGACCTCAATTAAATTTCGTGCAGATATTTCGGATACCGAAGCAATCGTGATGCTCCAAAAAAAGCTCGGTCAAGTAGGTGTTGTACCTTCTAGAGGAAATGATATATGATAGATATATGAAATAGCTTTTAAAACAACAGTTATGAAATTTTTCTACATCAGGCAATAGCCACGCCTACCTTCTATACAACTGAGTTGGTATTTGGTAATTTGGTACAGACCTTCCTTATAGCAAGACAGAAGAACTCTTCCTTGGAAATGCGGAAAATCGGTCGAATAGGCATGGCACCTTTCATGCAAAAAGAAGGTATGTATGGCATTTATCCGACCTGTTCGGTCTTTTCTTTCCATTTGGTTAACACAGGGTAAATGCATCTTTATTTCAAGCCCAACAAAAATAAGCTAGAAATTTTTACATACCATAGATATTGAAAATAGAATAACTAATACTCCGCTTACTGTCGCTCTTTGATTTAATTACAACGGTTCTGTGGTAAAAATGCATTAAGCCGGCATAGAAGTTGAAGAATGTATGATTAGTAAGCAATTTCTAACTAAACTAAAGGAAACCCTCAAAGTATGCAATATCATATGTTATAAGTTAATCATATTTGATACAGAGTCATGCGTTACACAAGTTAATGTGGCATTACTATTTGCTTTTCATTACACTTTTTTCAGTAGTTTTACCTTATTCATAAATAAAAAGTAAACATACTGAATACGAGAATTATGCTAAACTAATTCTTGAATTTCAACTTGTGTGGTTGAAACAAACAAAAAAAAAAATTAATTAACACATATTTGCTTTAAGACAAGGAAAATTAACTTAAACTGTATTCCGTTCATTGAAGGCAAGTCAAAATTACTACAAGAAATAAACTTAACAGGAAAATATGTGAAATAGACAAAAATTCCAAGGCATACATGTTTTGAGCACATATTCATCTTAGTCATAATCATTAAATATGTCTAGACAGAAAGCAATCAGAAATTAAAAAAAGGCAGAGCAGAGCATTGTACATCATATCTACAGCATTCGGTTTCTACTTCTTCAAGTAAATTTCAAATACCAAAGAATATAAAGAAAATATGTAGAAAAACCAAAAAAAAAAAACTCCAAAATAATAAATACAATAAAAATCGATTAGAAATATAGAAGTAGAGCGAACATATGTAATTACACCTTACTTAAAGTAAGTAAAGAAGATTAAAAATTATATATATAAAAAAAACAATTAACAATATCGATATTTAATTGAAATATGTACTTTAATATTGTAATAATATAAATAAATATGTACGTACACGTAAATATTTTTGATAAACCGAACTGCTTACTAGCTTCAAACTATGGACATCTTTTTCATCATCACCAACATTATGAACGTCATCATGATGATCAAAGTAAACTTTAATCTGATTAAAATTTTAATTGTACATATTTCTCTTTCTCATGAGAGATGCATTCATGTGTTTAGAACATACAACCATACATAAATTTTATACTGTGGATATATTGTAAAACTTGTCAACACATGTTGCACGTACTTATATCTGAATATACTATAGGGCAGCAGTGTCTTCACACATAGTCAAGCATAAGTTTACATATTCATATATATGCGTATTAAAGTCTATGTACAAAGAGTAAACCAAAGCTAGCAAGTAGCAGCAACCAGTCAGGTATGACACGTTTCGACAAATCAAATCAATAATTTTGCTAGAAGCATAAATTATATTGTATGTGTGTAGTTGCTACGAAATTTTAAGTATATTTATTATAGAATCACATATATATAAAACTACAATTCTTGTGCATGTGTCCGTCACATTAACCTACAGTGACTAGCCACAAAATTGAGTATACGATATGGAATCATCGCACATCCTTCAGTGTTTTGGGTGGAGATTAATCTTTTCTAGTTCGAGTCCCAGTTAACTTAAAAAAAACTGGAGAACTAAACTTTAAATTCATTGAAGTTTCAATACCGCGACGACTAGTGAATGCACTCAACTTCATAGTGTTACGCTGTACCAAAGAAGTTCAGCAAATAGCATGTGATATTGCATACTTTTAGGCATTTGTGTAATTTCGTTGCGTTCAAGACAGGCTGAACGTCAGGTAAGGCTTGAGTTGAGGAAAGCTTGGGGTCATAAGGAGAAGGGAACCAGGAAAAAAAACGTGGCCAGTAGGGTATGGGGCTCATGAGGGCATGAAGGGTCAAAGTAAGATGGAGGTAGAAGCTAGGAGTCAGGATGGGGTGGGGCTCAAGAGGATATAGGAGTCAGGACTATATGGTAGTCAGGAGGGTATAAGTGGTCAGAAGGGGAGGAAAGTTAAAAGCGTATAGAGCTCAGAAAGCTATGGGGTCAGGAAGTGGTGGGAGTCAGAACGAGATGGGGGTAAAGGGGGCATTAGGGCCACGAGGAGCAGGCCAGGAAAAAATAGGAATCAATGGGCGTCAAGAAGGTATAGTGGTCAAGAGGAGATAATGCTCTAAACCTCTGTGTCTTAGAAGCTTCTATTCGGTTTTGTTAGAATCTATGACAGGCAGAAAATAATTTGCTATAAACTTTCTGAATAATCTCCCACCACTGCGATAAAATGAATTTTAATTTAGCTGTTTGGAATAATAATAATTTGATGGAAGAGGTGATGAAAGGTGAGGGAGGTTATGGTTTTAGATAGAAATGCTGATTGACGGGGGATGACGATGGTACGAGATCGATAGCAGTGGTAATAAGGAATTGAGATAGTGATTGATAGAGGATTAAGGAGGCGATTAATAAGTGATTGAGGTCATGATATATTAGAAATTGAGATAGTAGCTAGAAGATAAAGGTGACGATAGTAGATGGGTAAAGGTGGAATTTGATGAAATTCTATAATCACTAAAAATTTCTGTGAATTCTAAAAGCTACCAAAAATTTAAAATCAAAATACCAAATTGATATCTCAGACAAATTACGGTATTTAACTATAATTGTACTCAGAATATGAAATAAATTTTAATGACTTTTGTTTAACAATAATGACTGAAAAATCAGAAAAATTGCTTTGCTAGGACGCTATGAAATACACTTTCGAAACTTTATCTTTTGTCTAGCAACAAATACATAATACCAGATACTTATCTTATGGCAGTATACTGTAGATAAAAGGCACTCATGACACGCATACACACTATAAATGAAAATTATATTTGAACTATGTTTATAGTATAGAAATAAATGTATAAAATACTGTATGCTGATTCACATGCACAATATTGATACACTCAATTTTCTTTATTTTATTTAAATATTAAATTTAAATTTTACTTTGAGGCATTTGTTCACTCACATCAACACATACGTATATATATATATATAGATATATATGTAACTACAATATAGATATTTCTGGAAATATAGAATGTGTGTACACGTACACTTTGACAGCTGAGATGACATTTGTTCACGCATACATACATGGTTGTATAGATATAGTTAAATATAAATGAGACACACTTGTGAACAATACTATGCAATTAAATTATGTACAACATTCATAATTGTCGCATTTATTGAGATGCCTAAATATAGATATGATTATATTTGTGTCTCTGTATTTGTGTAAGTGTGTGTATGCATGTCAGTGATAATTCTCAATTTGCTATAGGTTCATCAATTGTCTATGTGTGTTTATGTGTATGTGGTGTGTGTACATATGTGTGTGTACTGTGATTGCATTAGTTTTGAGTTGACAATGAATGATTGTCAGTTACTTGAATATTCACTAAAGGCATTATTGAGCGTATCCGTATTCATACATAGACACAAATACATACATGTATTTAATTTTTCAATTATACTAAGTAATAAGAGTATGCTCGGCATTTCCGTTAAGTTATACAACATGTCATCGAGCTAAATATAAGACTTTCTACGAAAATTAAACAAATATGTACATAAAAATATCTATTTGATTGGAATGACTAGGTGTGTACGATTCCTAGAATGCACTGCAGGTTTATGAACTTCGGTTAAATTTAATAATATCTGTGGGCTTTCAAGTAATATGTGCTTAAAGTTTTATCATTTTAATACTATAATACTATACTATTTTGCATATGAGAGTTCTAGTAGTACATTGTAGTATGAAATATTTCCAAAGAGACTAGAGACATGGCAAGAAATAGGAGTATCATAATTTTTGCAATCATTAAAATAAGTTGCAGTGAAAAAAGTAAACTCTAAGGGAAGGGTTGAAGATGTAAAAGAGGCGAAGAAAGAGGGGGAGAAGAAAAGGAAAAGATAAGATGGAAACGCGAAGAGAGGAGAGAGAAAGAGAATGGATAAAGACTAAGTTAAAAAGTGAATTAAGGATAGAACAAAAAAAAAAAGGAAGTGATGAGAAAATGGAGAAAAAGTTGATAAAAAAATAGGGGCAGAGGAGAGGTGAAAGAGGAATGCAGCAGAGTTCATCTCAGGAATGGGAAGGAGCAAAAGAAAAAGAAGATGAAAAAGGTGAAAATAGGAAGGACAGAGATGGTAAAGAAGAGAACGGAAACCTTGTAGAGCCGGGAAAAAGGGGAAGAAAATGAGGTCTCAGGAGGAGAAAGAGAGGAAAGATAGGAAGTTAGAAGGAACAGATATTGAATTGAGGTAAAAAAAATGGTAATGAGATAAAGTGAAGACAAAGGAGAGATGATTAAAAAGATGAAAAAGGGCGAAGGGAGAGAGACTTTCTTCCACCTAGACAAATCATTATTATGATTTTCTCCACTGAATTAAGAACTTGATTGAAGGATAGAAGAATTTTAAACATCCATTCCATTCGAAATCTCTAAATCCGCTAGTTGTCTTCATATATAAATTTCTAATGCTCCCAGGAAGAATAGTGGGTCTGAACGAAATGTGCTAGCCTCTGGATATTGCTTCTAATAAGATTCTTAAAACGAATTTCAATTTCTAAGAATCGCCTCCAGGTATTCGCTGATCTCTTTCACTATCAACAATCTTAGGGATCCCAATCTACAGCAGCCCAGGAAAAGCCATATTTACGTGTTACCATATGACATAAAAGATTCCACTCCACTTTTTTCTCAAGTCCATCTGGTGCACTTTCTCTCAAAGTAGGTATCTCAAGTATCATGAAATTTTTTAATATTCCGCACACCGAATTTTGTTTGGCCAAAATATTTGTATGTAATTTTCTGGGTAGGTATGAGCTCATGAAAACTTACAGACCCTGTATATCCGTTCTATAATTCGAAATTCTAAAGCAGTGTTGACATAACATCAGAGTCGAAGATTCTTAGTGTGCTACGCTGGTGAGTTCCAAGTCCTAATATAACATGCTGAATATAACTTTTTAATTTTTTAAGCGACTGCATATGACTTCAGTCAAACTGCCTGTTACCAATACTAATTAGATACTGCACAGATAATATAAAGTTTTTACTGCTTCCTGATCGATGCTATCAGCTTGGGTCAACTTGCGGTTTTCAAGCTATAAGCGACATAGTCCATTTAGTTTAAATTTAACATTTAAAGTGGACAAAGTTGGAGTAGTTTAATTGAAATTGATTTCTAGAACCAGTATGATTTATTATTGAAGATCCAGAACGTTAGTAATATTGCTTTCAACCCCTGTTTTTATATTATTACCGATATGAGAAATTTTTTTTTTTTTTTTTTTTGTTATAAAAAAAAAATGTTATAAATTCATTTATTAGTTTTAGAAATTTTGTTAGCAGTCTTGAATCTCACTATTTAAATTTTTACACTTCCTGAACTTCCCCCACATAAATATTTTGTCCATTATTTGTAATATGCGCTTAAAAACTTTTTAATGAAGCAAACATTTTTTGTTAACTATGAACTTTAAGCTGATAATTTAAAATTTTTAATGTTATCCAAACTTTGCATGCACATGCATACACAGAAAATTCACAGCAATAGTTAAACAGTGAAAAAGTTTACAACACAAAATTATTTTCGATACTACTTGCAAGAATGAAAGACAGTGAAGCAGTAAAAAAGCACTAACTTGCCCATCCCCAAAAACCATACAATTTTTTACTAGAAATATAGCGAAAAGTAAAAGTATAGCGAAATATATAAACCAAAAAAAAAATAATTAAAAATCACAGTTTTAAAATATAATATTAGTAATAATCTTGATTAATAACGACGAGTATAAATGTAACAAACTTTCCATATGCTGGCATTAAAAATAACAATGTTGATGGTGATGATAAAAATTATGATAATCATTTTCTTTGCACTGTCAGTTTTTCTGTATGTTTATATATTCCTTTTATTTCTCTTTCACTCTCTCATTCCCTTTTTCTCGTATGCTCTTCATTGTAGTAGTTTACCAAAGTTCAAAATGCAAGTTGCAAAATAGTATAGAATTAGAAAAGATAAAAAATAACTCATAAATAATATTTTCCTTAAAGATTATGGTGAGCGGACTTATGCTCTCCGTTATCACAAACTCACTTTTAAGCGCTACGCATACTGTCAGATGTTATTTCGTTCCACTGCATATAGTACACGGAATATTCTTATACTAGAAACATTCTTACTCAAAAATCAAAGCACAACAACAAAAAACAAGATAAAGTATAAACGTTGTAAAGAAAACAAAAAAATGTTCAGTAGAAAAAAAACTTTTCCAATTATATTCTACTTAATGTGAGTTACCACAGCGTATGAGCAACATTAAATATCCTCAGGTTAGGGAAGGGGATATTTTAACGCAGAAGCAATGATTATAATGCCTGAGTCTTCCCCTTTTTTTCTTGTATAGATTCGCTAGTTCACTCATACTTATAATAAGAAAAAAATTCTAAGACATTTACAAAATTAAAAGCACAAATAAGCGTGCTAAGCTTTAAATGAGAGATACTAAAATGAGACAAATCCATATTTTAGAGAGTGGGAGAGAACAAAGTATACCAGTAGAAAAATTAGTATCTCTTCAAGACTGAATTATGTATAAGATATTAACTTTGTTAAGGAGTTATATCATGTTCATCTTTTCTTCGCTTTTCTGGTACGCATGATTAGTAGCGTATCCAGGGGGAGGAATATAGGGGCTGAAGCCCCCATCCCCCCAGAACCCAACATATTTAGATTTTTCCGAAAAAAAGCCATCAGCAGTGAAAAGCATATGCTTTCAACAAACGAAAAACTTTAGGATTTAAAATTATATTTTATATTATATTTTATTTTAATAATAATAATTTAATATAAATATTAAAATGGGGTCGGGTATTTGAATCAATTGTGATTAGCCGCCATGCTGGGCGTGCCAATAGAATGCACGTTATAGTGAAACTGGTTATTAAATACATTCAGACTACATTAAATCTAAAATTTCAACGAAAGCTTGATAATGGTCAAGTTTTTGGATTGAATTTTGTACTGAATTTTAGTCTCATATTGGTTTAACTTTTCCATTTTTGCCCCTTTTTGATCTGAATTCTGTTTTGATTGTAAGTCAGAATTTTGTTTGAGTTTGAGTTTGAATTTTAATCTGAATTTGGTTTGAATTTTAATTCATGTTTGGTCTAAATTTTGATTTGCTTTCCAGCGTTTGATCTGATTTCTGGTCTAAATTTTGGTTTGCTTTTCATTTGTATTTGGCGTCTTTTTAGCCTCGGTTTTAATCTAGTTCTTAGTTTGACTTGTGGTCAATATTTTCGTCTGAATTGGCTTCATTTTAATACTATTTTGGTCTGAATTTCGGTCCGAAATCGGTCTGAATTTTGTTTTTGAAAATTTGGTCTGAATTCGTTTGGAATTTTGGTCTAGTTTTTGTTTAATTTAAGATAAAATTTTTGATGGAAATATTTATCAAATATTCCCACTGGTTTTTGGTCTAAATTTTGGGTTACTTTTGTTCGGTATTTGGTGTCCTTTTGGCCTAAAGTTTTGTCTAACTATTGGTCTGAGTTGTGGTCTAAATTTTTTTTTTGAATTTTGGAATGAATTTTAAAACTGATTTTGGTTTTCGGATTCGGTCTGAATTTTGGGTTTTTAGTCTGAGTTTTGACTTGAATTTCGGTCCGATTCGTGTTCGGTCTGAACATTGCTTTTTTTAACTCACCTCTAGGCCGATATTAATAGTGATATCGATGCTAAGAGTGATATGAATATATATTTTAAAAATTCGTTTAAAGTACTATCCAAATCAACTGTTATCTTAATTTAATTTCGGGTTTTTGTTTCGATTAAAAATAACTCAAAAAATAGAGTTGATACATCTCTCTACATTGCTTCATCAAAATTTTTTATCAAAAGATATTAAAATTTCCTTCAAATTGCTTTCTCAAAATAGATCATTTATCAATATAAATCCATCAGAAAAGTCATAATCAAGATTTTGATCTAAATTTGGTCTCATTTTGATCAAGATTTATAATTTTTAAAATAACTACACATAAAATTTAAGTGCATTATGGTTCTAGGGTTGAATTAGAAAAAAAATGTTGAGTAAAAGAAATAAATCATGAATTCTTTTTTTGAATAATTTCCAAATTTAATTCCTGAATTCAGAATTCAGGTGTGACTTATATTTCAAATTAACCTTTAACTTTCTTTCAAACTAATTTTATCTCTTTTTTGAGTACAAAATTCGCATTTCAATAAAAGAAATCAAATCAAAATTCTAATTTCAGGCCTGCCATCAGCTGTATATTGTAATGGTTTCAGATCTAAAGTCAGGTATGAGTTGGAAAGACCTGTCAAGTTTTGTACTGGGATAGAATAAAAGAAGATTGAAAAATGCACACACTAGTGTGCGTCTGTTTACATATGTATACATATGTGTATGTGTATTCTACAAATATTTAACAATAAACATTTTTTCAAGGTTTACTGTTACTACGTACATGTGGTTTTCACAAAGAATGTTGCAATAACTTAAAAATGTTTAATAGTAAATAGCAGCATAGAATGCATTTAGTACATATATCTCTTATTACTAACTATGTATAAAGAAAATATTTTTCTGTTAACTATACAAATATAAAAAACAAAACAAAAGAATATATAAAACAGAAAAGCAACTAAAACTGTGGAATATAAAGTAAAAAATTCTTTACGTTACCACAACATCATCATCACCATCATCATCCACAATACAAACGCCACCTTCTGCTTTATTCCCATAGCCATAGTCACCACCACCAGCATTTCCTATCCACCACAAAAACAAAAAAAAAAAAAATATCTAAAATATCCATGACTAATCTTTTAATTTTCATTAAATAAACTTTTTCAATTAATTTTACCACAATTGTTGCGGTAAATCAATTTACGTTAATTCGCCTATAAATAAAACACCTTCCTTATTGTGTACCGTAACACTCATGCTGCCTTACTTTCTCTTTCTCTATCTCTCTCTCTATTTCTTACCCCATATATACATATTCACGTCTATGTAAGAACCTAGTACTTTAAAAGTTCAATATATGTTGTGGCCAAAAATAAATGTATTGAAATAACAACAACAGCAATATCTATAGCTTCCTAATAGTAACTGTAGAATAAAGAGAGAGAAATAACTAAGAGTTTAAGTAAAGTAGAAGGTGGTAATGAAAAATATTGCTATGGCGATTTGACAAATTGTTGTACTTATACTTGATTTTCATTTCCACTTTCCACCTTCTTCTTTTCTCTTTCCTTGTGAGTTAAATTGAGCTGAGGTATATTTTAGCATTGGCCTTTTAATTACCTGCAGTAGCTTTATAGATAAATGGCAATCAATCGGCCAAGTTGTGCCTCTATCGAGCTAATGGAAAAGCAATTAATTCAATATATTATGTATTTATTTTTATACGTAATTGAAATATTTTCAAAAGTCACTGCATTTAAACCTTTTTTTTTAGGTTTTACAAGTAACAAACAATGGCTAGTATAAGGAAAGAAATATCCGTCAAGTGAAAACTACAATTAATTTGAATTGAACACAAATTCTACAGACAAAATAGCTGCGAGCTACAGTAAAGTTTTATAAACAAACATTTATTTGTCTGGAGCACATAAGCTTTTGAATTTTGCTCACAGACTAATGTTATTCAGAGGCGAACTTAGTCCATATCTGAGTTTTGCTCACAGACTAATTTCTCTTATGGTGAAGTTTTATCCAAAGAAATATTTGTCTAAAGCCGAATTTTTCCAAAATAAATGAATCACATTCATAAACGATTTTTGTCTTTAGATTAATTTTTTTTTACAGAGAATTTTTATCCATAATCAAAATTTTCTCATTGAGAAATTTTGCCATAGACGAAATTTGTCCATACAAGGACTTTGTCCATAGCCGAATTTTGTCTGCAGACAAATTTTGTCCACATTTTCCATAGAGAAATTTTCTCCGTAGAAGAAATTCGGTTTTAAAAGAGTTTTGTCCCAAACGGATTCTTTTTAATTTAGAAATTTGGTCCATGCTTAAGATTTTTGTCCATAAGCGAACTTTACTACAAGGGAATTTTTACCAAGAAGGAATTTCGACCATTGAGGAATTTTGTTCACAGGAGAATTTTTTTCCAAGAAAAAATTTATGATGTAGAGGAATTTTTTTTGTCAGTATTGAATTTTTTTTCATAAGGAAATTTTATCCATATCTCAATGTCGCTACTTTCCATATTTTATCCATATCTGAATGTCAATTTTTTCCACAGATTAAAAACAGAATTTTCCAATAGAGGAATTTGTAACAAGAGGAATTTTGGCCAAAAAAGAATTTTGTCCCAAAAGAAACTATATCGGTTAACGAATTTTTCCGGTACAAAAATGTTGCTCATTGACGAACTTTTTACAAAGACGAATTTTGTCCATAGGCGAATATTGCTTCCAGAGAATTTTGTTCACAAACGGATTTATTCATTGAATTTTTCACTGATGGATTTTATCCTTATTCGGATATATTGTATTATAATGAATAGGCAATATTTTTCTAATGAGGAATATTTTCTCTTGGTCATTTTTTCGATAGACAAACTTTATCCATGAAGGAAATTAGACAATACAAACGAATTTTGGCCACTGAGAATTTTTCTATGGACAAATTTTTCCCACAAAGCAATTTTTTCTATGAGTGAACTTTGTGCATAGAAAACTTTTTCTCATAGAGGAATTTTGTCCCTTGGCGATTATTCCCTAGAAAAATTTTGTCCACAAACGAATTTTTTCCGTCAAGAAATTTTGTCCATAGAGAAATTTTGTCGGTGGAGGAATTTTTTCCATAAACGAATTTTGTCCGTAAAGAACATTAGCGAGTTTTTATTATAGACTGTTTTTTGCCTTTAGACAGTTTTGTCCATATGGTCAATTTTTTCTGTAGGAGTAACGCTCGAAAAAAAAATTCTTTGAATTTTGCACTACATCGACTAAATTCCATTCATATATATACAATAAAATCGGGAAACACAAATGCTTTCGCTCTTCACTGTGCACGTTTCTTTCTCTTGTGTCGCGCACCTGATCGAAATTGGCCAATATTCAAATCGGAACAAATACGTAAAAATAACTATATTATTCTAGTTTTTTTCATATTGTACAATTAGCTTTGCGTAGTAGAAAAGGACTTAAACTAATAAAAAAAAATCAAAATACAGTTCAATTGATTTTTTTCTGATGATTGTGATGTCTTTGAAATGAACCGCAAATTTCATGTAACGTTAAAGACTAACAAAATAAAAATTGGGAACGAGCTACTTTTTTTCGAGAACTTTTGACCTAGATTCTGGATACAAATGCATTTTTTTTTAATTATTTAATTTCCTCGCTGTATTGGCCATCAAACTTGTGTAACGTTAAAGACCAATTTCGCTGAAAAAAATGTACTTTGTGATTCGGCATAAGAACATAATTTACTTTTCTCAGAAAACTCTGAGCCGGGCATAGAGTAACCAGACGTACTGATTTAGTCAGTACATGTACTGTTTTTCTTGGATTTTTTTTAAAGTACTGATTTTAAAATTCTAAAATCAGTACGCGAACCTTGCTATTTTTGTATTTTGCATTATTTTAGTACTGAGTTTTGTAAACTTAATAACATTTTTGTTTTTTTTATTAAATTTTTATCTATTTTGAATTCTTTAATGAAAACTAGATAGAAATATAGGTTTTGTTAGTTAAATTCCCAACTGTAGAAAAAATATAAATTTTTTTTTCGATTCCACTGAAAGAACTTTCAGTTTATTGTTCACTTTTTAGAGGAAGGAAAGAAACAGACTTTCCTTAATGAGTTTATAAAGTGAGCTTATAACCAAAAGTATATCAGGAAAATGTACTGATTATTGTATTTAATTCAAGTCCAATATACTGATTTTTTAGATAAAAATAAGGCTTTTAAATCTCATCAGTCGATCTGGAAAGGGTTGTACGTCAATGATGTGTTTTAAAAGGTTGTCTAACTTAATGAAAAGGACAAAAACAAAATGAATATCACGTACATTTAATCTGATTTTATGACCTTCTTACCCGAAAAACATTAAGAATTGAATTTTTCATGTTTTTTGCATCAAAGCGCACCCTAGTGGCCATTATTGGTAAAAATAAATTACAGATTCAGATTCCTCGTAGCCAAAAACCCCCAGAAAGACCTACTGATGGTAAAATTATTTGCATTTAAATGATACCACTACGACGAGACCATAGACTAAAGCAGCAACTTCAAAATGAAAAAAATCGCTTAAAATCGCCAACCTGGAAAAACTGAGAAATTAATTTTCTATATACAACCTAAGCTTTCAGAAAAACTTAGTTTCCTCAATTCCCCAGATAAAAAACCCGAAATACTTTACAATGTTATAAGTAGTGGGATGCAAAATACACCCCGCGCGAGTGATGGAGGATTAAGAGCACTACAATGTGATATTGCAAGACTGGTTTTTGGAAACCAGTGAAAAACAAACAGAACGATGAAATTTTCAATAACTACATTTTTTTTCACCTTCTAGCAGTTTTTAGTTTTTTATTGCATCATATTTTCTTGTTTCTCAAAATAAAATCGCTATGTAACGTTATAGACTTTTTCGTGTAATGTTAAAGACCGGACATTTTGGATCTTAGAAGTGCAAGAGAAATATTGTTTTGGTATTATTTTGATTTCAGTAGCTTACTTGATCCTTCATATTCGATATAGTGCCTTAGTTTTCATTGTTACTTTCGCTAATTTTTTTCAAAATGTAGAGCTAACTCGAAACTCACTTCCAAAAAATCTGACGTTAAAGACCACATAAAACTGGTTATATCTTCGAAACGACAAAAGTTAAAAAAAAAGTTTTGTTGGCACGAAATGTAGGCCTTAAGGCCTATTTTCATGTCTATGTTAGTTTAATGGTATATTTTTGCAAAAATATGCGTACGACTGTAACGTTAAAGACCAAAAAATTGGCCATATACGGATTTTACATATAGACGAGTGTTTTTTTATTGAACGAATTTTATCCGTTGATAAATTTTTCTCACAAACGATGAATTTTGTGTTTTCATTAATCATTAGGCTTATAGCCTAGTTTTACCTGTAGTAGAAGTTCTGGAGATAAACCTTTCTTTAAAGATACCCAAAGCTAACGAACTCTAAAGAAACCTTTCACAAACCTCATTGAATGAACACTCACTAACTTTTTGAAACATTCGACAAACATCATGAGTGGTTCCATGAACTTCACAGCAAACTCTAGTGAACTTCATAGGACAGTTTCACAAACATCTATGGAACTACTATACGAACACTGTGGAACAGACCACCAGAACACTATAAAGAACTTTCACAAATTTTACAGAATACCTTCATGGATTTAATATAGCACCTCTACAAATACCGTAGAACATTATTATAAACTCTGTGAAATACTAACATGTAAGGAAAGCAACTATACATATGACAGGCTGAGAGGAAAAGCGGGCTAAAATTTATATAAGAGCAAAAGTGAAATAATTTAGAGTGTCAGTACAAGAATGGCATAAGTAATACGGTTTAGAGTGAAAACGAAATGCCTTAAAAGTAAGAGCAAAAATGGTATAACAATTCTTTCAGAGCAATAACAGCATAGTTTTTTATTCCGTTTTAGCTCTGAACATATTTCGTTTCACTTTTGCTCTGAACATATTTCGTTTTGCTTTTGCTCTTAAGTAAAATTATTCCACTTTTTTCTGAAGTTAGAAGTTATACCATTTTTCCTCTCAGCCTCTCAAATGAGGACGATTCGGTTTTATATCATTTTCGAATGATAAATGACAGGCTGAGAGGAAAAGCGGGCTAAAATTCATATAAGAGCAAAAGTGAAATAATTTAGAGTGTCAGTGCAAGAATGGCATAAGTAATACGGTTTAGAGTGAAAACGAAACGCCTTAAAAGTAAGAGCAAAAATGGTATAACAATTCTTTCAGAGCAAGAACAGCATAGTTTTTTATTTCGTTTTAGTTCTGAACATATTTCGTTTCACTTTGCTCTGAACATATTTCGTTTTGCTTTTGCTCTTAAGTAAAATTATTCCACTTTTTTCTGAAGTTAGAAGTTATACCATTTTTCCTCTCAGCCTCTCAAATGAGGACGATTCGGTTTTATATCATTTTCGAATGATAAATGACAGGCTGAGAGGAAAAGCGGGCTAAAATTTATATAAGAGCAAAAGTGAAATAATTTAGAGTGTCAGTGCAAGAATGGCATAAGTAATACGGTTTAGAGTGAAAACGAAACGCCTTAAAAGTAAGAGCAAAAATGGTATAACAATTCTTTCAGAGCAAGAACAGCATAGTTTTTTATTTCGTTTTAGTTCTGAACATATTTCGTTTCACTTTTGCTCTGAACATATTTCGTTTTGCTTTTGCTCTTAAGTAAAATTATTCCACTTTTTTCTGAACGTAGAAGTTATACCACTTTTCTTCTCAGCATCTCATATATTTGAACTTAATCCTTACGTATTGGTTAGACCCTAGCATACAGATTTCTTAGCAAACTGAATATGCTTTCTTTAAAGAGAAGCCTTAATTTTTCATCATAATTACTACAAACATAAAACAATTACACGAACATTTATTTTCTTATGAGTCATTAATTTTTTGACATTTTCATAAAACAATTTTATTTTATCTAAAAACAATTTACTACCAAATTATCAGTGCTTCTGTTTTAAATCTAAGCACTTTTCACTCTAAGCACAGAGTAATTTTTTAGTTTAGCCAACTGCAGCCTAGACTAAGCTTCATCGAAAAATATAAAGCAAATCTATTTACAACTTTATTACCAACCATTTGCAATAAAAAATATGGCACAGACATATTTTTCTTATTTATTTCTTCTGATACTTTACTAAATTTTATCAACCACAGTAAGTTTAGATTATGACCTAAAAAAAAATACAAAAAACAAAAAACCAAGTAGGAACAACAAAACTGGCAGTTTTCAAGTAAAAGCAGAGAGAATACAAATAAATGATATGAGTAAAAAGCAACAATAATATAGGAAACAAGAAAGTAATAGCCAGTAGAGGTGCCTGAGGACCATTTTTTATGATCATAAACAATATTGCAAAATGTGCACAAAATATGACAATAACAGAAGTAGAAGCAAAAGTAGCAGCAGAAAAAACGAAAATAATAGCAACAACAAAACATCTGCCTAACTAACAAATACAACAAAGAGCAATAATAAAAAACCCATGAACGGTAACAAAAATTGCCTTAAAATGCTGTAAAATAAAATTAACTGGTGTTTTAGTAGCAATGGAACCAACTCAGCTGCTCTGTGTCTAGCAAACTCTTTCTCTTTTTCTCTCTCTAGCATATACACAAATCTAGCCAAGCGCTATAAAGTAACCAAAAAAAAAAAACAAGAAATAATGTCAAAGATGAACGCATTTCCGGTCAATACACAGATAAAGTGTATTCTCTGCTGCTGCTGCTGCTACTCAAGACTAAACCAAAAGGTATAAAGCTATGGGAAATAAACAGCAAAAAGCCAACAACACAAATGCAAAACACAAAAAACAAAATAAAAACGAAAATAAACAAAACCGACAACGTTAATAATAAATAGCAAGTAAGTAAAGCAACATTGAAGCATGAAAACATTGTAAATAAAATTTATAGATAGCAATAAAAATGGCATGTAATGACTTTCAAGGGGTTGCCTTGAATTTTACACACTCTATTGCTCTTTTTCCCTACCTATCTTTCTTTCTCTCTGTTTCTGCCATTCATACTCTTGACGAATTCCTCCTGCTCATATTTTTGCTGTTGATGTATTTACTATCGGTGTTGTTCTTATTTTTAATATTGTTGCCTGTGGCTATAAGTTGTTGTCTTTATAATGTAATGTTTTCTTTTCAATTCATTTAATTTTTTTTTTCTTTTGTGGTGTAATTTAATTGATTTTTTGTGAACTAAAATTAAGAAATTTACTTCTTTCCTTTACCAAAATTTATTGGTTTTTATCATTTTATTTGGTGTGTTTTAAATTTGTAGAATACGAAATGTGCAACATTAAAACAAGACAACAACAAAAAATTGGGGTTAGTTAATGTATCCCCAGATCTCTGCAATAAAGTTTTCTTAATTAAAGTTTAAGTGAAAGTCAGAAATTTAAAATAGCAACAAAGTTTTCAGTTGATAAATTGAAAATGGTTCCTTTTTTAAGTTTTATTTAATTTTTATTTATTTAGTAAATTCAGTTCAAAGACAGGCTTTCCCGATTTTCAAAATCTGCTATCAGCTTACTCAGGACAGTTCGAGAGCAGGATAGCTGGCGTGGCAGGACAAAAATGTGAAACGATTTCAACTACTAAAAAAGTTAATGCTTATTCGAGAATCGGTTCGCATAAATTTACCCCGACAGCACACCCTTTCTCCTCTCCCCTTTTCCTAAACCCATCGTCCATACACGAATTTTGTTCATAGCTGAATTTTAGTATATGAATTCTGTATATTGGTGAATTTTGGTAATATTTGAGTTTTATCCATAGATGAATTTTGTTCATAAGAAAATTTAGTCCATAGGTTATTTTTGTCCATAGATGCATTTTGTTAGTAAAGCGCGGTTCACGCCAAATTGGCACGCTTTGTTGTGGTCACCACGTCGCCCCTAGTCATAAGAACAACAAATTTTTTATTGGGATTTGTTTACAATACCGTTACAGTTGGTTGATAAATTTTTCATATTAATTGATCGCAAGTTGGTGATTGTGTGCACAATGGAAGCTGCAAATAGAAAATTGATTGCGAACAAATTTATTGAAAATCCGTCGTGGTCTGGTTCAAAGATTGTGAAAGTGTTAAATATCTCCAAAATAACGGTATGTAGAGTTATAAAACGATATTAAGAAACTCTTAATGTTGAAAGAGCTAAAAAAGTTGTGAACAAAACGGGAACCACCAACCTAAAATGAATGGCAAATATCTTGAGGTCCATCAAAAGCAATCCCGGGCTATCGGATAGCGATCGTGCCAAAAAATTCAATACCAACAAAAGTACTGCTAGACGAATACGCATAAAAGCTGGGCTAAAGTGCTATCGTGCTATAAAATATCCAAATAGAACAGACAAACAGAATTTGCTGACCAAAAAACGTGCTCGTCTTCTTTATAATAATTTTTTGACCAAATTCAATGGATGCATTATTGTGGATGACGAATCATACGTAAAATTTGATCTTAACCAGCTTCCAGGTCAAGAATTTTATATGGCAACGAATCGTGGTGATGTACCCTCAAAATTCAAGTACATAAAAATGGATAAATTTGCAAAGAAAGCAATTGTGTGGCAGGCTATTTGCAGCAGTGGTCTCAAATCCAGGGCATTTGTGACATCCTCTTCTATGACGTCTGGTATTTACATCAAAGAGTGCCTTTCGAAACGACTATTGCCATTTGTTCGTCACCACCATTCGCCAGTGAAGTTTTGCCCTGATTTAGCCAGTTGCCACTACTCTAAGAAAACCATGGATTGGTATCAGACAAATAAAGCAGATGTAGTGCCCAAATATATGAATCTACCCAATTGCCCCCAGCTTCGACCGATCGAAAAATACTGGGCTATTACAAAATATAAGTTGAAGAAAAATGCAGGTATTGTCAAAAATATGAATTCAATGTTACTAAAATGGAATCAAATAGCCGCAAAAGTATCCAGAGCGGATGTTCAAAGGTTGATGGGGTCCATTAAAAGGAATACCCGGAACTTTTTGCACAACAAAGAAATTTAAATCCTTTAATATTATAGTATTAAAACACAATATTAAACTTATCATTTAATGCATTATTTGTTATTCTGAGTGTTCTGGTTAAAAGGATACAACAACTTTCCTGCGTGCCAATTTCGCATCAACCGCGCTTTAGGTGAATTTTATTCATAGATAAATTATGGTCATAGATTAAATTTGTTCATAGATAAATAACGCCTATAGGTAAATTTTACCATCTAAGTAAATGAATTTTGTTTATTAGTGAACTTTGTCCAGGCTATGTTTGTTGCTGAATTTTTTTGATGGATGAAATTAGGTTAGGTTAGGTTGGAGTGGCTGTCGAGAGACACACTTAGGCCTGAACGGCCCATTGTGATATGGATGAAATTTATTCATGTATGAATTTTGTCCCCAGGCTAGTTTTGTAATTTTATGGATAGGTGAATTTTATCCAATGCAAATTTCGCTCATAAACAATTTTTATTCATATCAGAATTTTATTAATAGACTAGCTAGGCTTCGCACACCTTCGTTGTCTGGACCTGGCAAAGTAGAGGGAATGCAAAAATTACTTCAACTAAAACTTTTGCAAAAGATATATTTATTTGAGCGTGCCAGTTTGCGATCAAAATCGAATCATTGCACTAGTCATTCATATCATTTACATGAGTAGTTCCACTTTCACGTGTTTAATGGTGTCAACATTCTTCTCAGTTATTGTTAACAACATACCTTAACATATCTTAACATACAAACTTTCATCAACTTTCTTATTATGGCTCTCTAATAACTATCAACATACATCCTTTACAACTAAATTTGTATTGCTTGCCTTACTATGGTTCCACATTTCGCTGCTAAAGACCTAACACGCATTTTTCAAATTTTACAGGAGAAGCAAAAAACATTTTTGTATTTGGAGTACTGTTTCGAGAATTTGTAATTTAAACTAAAAGAAAAGATTGCAAGTTTTCAGTGTAGGTTTCTAAAATTTTCGGTACAGGACACACTTTATCATAATCCATCGAAAACTTTATGCTGAAAAACTGATATTAGGGCCTTAGCAAAATAAAATATATACCTTTTGAAGCATTTCCTTTGTATGCCAAAAAACTTCTACATTCTGCCCAACAACTATTACTAACCATCCGCTTTCACACACAAACTGCCAGTGTGACCTTTGCAATGGTTTCTCAGGTATACAGTTTCAAACATTTTCTTTGCATGGGAAGTGTCACGCATATTTTATTTATTCTATTCATTTGTTTTCTAGAATTTTCCATTGACAATCAAAGCTCACTAACTACAAATAATTTAAGAAATATACCTTATAAAACCAAGGTGGAACAGTCACTAACTCAAGTGTACCCATACTTTATCCACCAAATTCCATTGATAAATCATATTATCATTCCAAATCTTAGTACTGCACTACAAATAGTTTCTAAGATATCAAATAATGAAAATTCAGGCTATATGGAAAGCTCCACGCCGTCTTTTTCAATCCTAACCACATTTTTTTTTTTTTTGTGGCGTGGTTTTGTCAACCAACGTGGGTAAATGGTTCTGGAAATATATATAAAAGAATTAGAGTTGAACGGAAAAGGCCACGCCTATCCATATTTTTAAGTAGAATGCCTCGGTGACCTAATGGTAGAGTGCTAGACTAGAGTCCCAGCTGCCTCGGGTTCAAATCCCAAAAGGTGTATAATTGATATAATTAATATTGAGACTAACGTAAAGGTGGGACAAATGGTCATCGTTCATGAGGACAAAAGACCCCCCCCCCCCCAGCAGTGACTTCTCGCTCGAATTACAAATGCGATCCCTGGAGCTGACGGCAAAGTTCACGTGGTCGACCTCCAGACAGTCAAAGGTCTTATTCGGCGCCCAATATATAAAGTGGCTCCGTTACCCTATGATGAAAACGCTTAAAAGAAGGACCTTTCAATGGGGTGGACTATGTTGGGTGACTTCGCCAAAATCAATTCATAGTTACTTATTTTTATTTTTACATCATTGGAAAGTAGAATTTAAAACCTTTCTGTATTGTTCCTTTTTTTACACTTCTTTATACTACTAAAATTTTGTACTAATTATCATTATCATATCAATAATATGGCTGTTTTGTCAGTCGTTCGACAGCAGCCGAATAAAGAAGTTTGAAGTGCTAACAATATCAGTTTTTCTTTGCTCTCACATAAAATGGCGTTTTTTAAAGACGTGCCACAAATGAATACTGAGATATTCCATAGCTAAAACTCAGATTATATAGGAGATGTCATGTCTCCTTTCTTCAATTTCACAGACCTTTTTCCTGTGGCATTACATTACCAATTAACATCCTTGTACTAAGTCTCTGGCTGTGGAGATATACCCAAAAATTATCTGAGTTATTTATTGATGAGCATATGTCCATGAAATCAAGTTACAGTTTTATATAATAGTATGAAAAAAAATAATTATTTGTATAAAAAAAGAATCACTTGGTGGGTTCATCTGTAGTGGGATTCGAACTTACGACACCAAAAAAAAACTCACAATTTCTTTGCGCAACCACAACTTTACTCTCCTTTTTAACTCACTAAACCACAAACCTTTACAAAATATCGTCATCACATTAGTAATATATAATAATGTCTTTTGTGTATTTGCATGTTTTATATTCGCCTTTGTCGGTATTTGTTTTTGTTGTATATTTATTTTTTTCCACCACACCGATAAAAAAATATATATATTATTTGGTCCGCTTCAAGTGGGATTTGAACCCACTATTACACAACTCTTCCCTACATCCACTACTTTATTTTCCCTTCTAACCAACTCATCCACACACCACTATGAAATACTGTGATCAAATTAGTAATATGTAGTTACTGTAGTAGTACTGTAGTTAATGCAAATGAAAAAGAATTTAAAACGCAAAGCTCTTACGCATTCTTTTCTGCTTTGTGTTTGTGTGGTGGAAATCACAGCGAGCTAAGTAAAAAAATCTTTGGCTTTGATTCTAAGAAAAACATTAATATTTACAATAACAAATGTAAGGGGAACAAATTTTTAATATAAAAATGCATTTTACAGGTAAATCATTAACTTTAGATATATGCCACCACTGACTTTATTTTAGCAAACCATAAGATCTATAATCTTTCTATACACTTATAGTTTAAGCAGCATTTTGCATTAAGTAGCTAAATTTTATAAAAAAGCTGACTGTGGTCCAAATAATGGTCTATATGAAAGAAACTATTTAAAATTAGCTTAATTAAATCAGTATTTAAATTCCAGTTTGGTCAATATTGGTAATTTGCAATTAACCCTAGAAGAAGTGGTTCTTGAGCTCACTTGCTTAAACTCTGACAATCAATCTGGTTTTGATGGCCTTCCTTCAATCATATTAAAAAATTGTGCGATTGCACTAGCCCCTCCATTGCTAACTATTTTTAATCGGTCTCTTGCTCGTGGTGAATTCTTAGATGTTTGGAAAAAATCGTATACTATTTCTATTCACAAATCTAACTCCAATATGTAAAATTTCAGCTATTCCTAAATTGTTTGAGAAATTAGTTTACAACAAATTTATGTACCTTCTGAAAGAAGTTATATCTCCATATCAACATGGATTTGTTAAGGGCAGATCTACTTCTACGAACCTAACAATTTTTTCCAACTTCGTGCTAAATAATATCAAAAGTTGTTATCAGTGTGACGTGATTTATACGGATTTTGATAGAGTGAATCATTTAATGCTAATCAGAAAACTAGAATCAATGGGATTTCACTCAAGTATGTTGAAATGGTTGGAATCGTTTCTGTCTAGGCGTACTCAGTTCGTTCGCATAAATAACACTTTACCTGAAGTAGTCGAGGTCACTTCTGGTGCCCCTCAAGGCAGCCATCTAGGCCCACTTTTTTTCTTATTATTTATGAATGATATCCCTAGAATTTTTCGACATTCCCATTGCCTTATCGTCGCCTGAGAATTGATTTGGCGTATGTGTATAAGTATTCCTATGCCTATACGCCAAATCAATACTCAGGCGACGTTATGTATGCTGATGATTTGAAACTTTACTGTAGTATCAAATCCATCACTGACTGTGAGAGGCTTCAGGATGATGTGTCTAGGTTGTTGATTTGGTGTCATAAACATAAGTTATCCCTTAATATTTCCTAATGCCAAAGTTTATCTTTTTACAGAATTTTGACTCCAGTTAGATTTCAATATATTTTAAAGGATACAGCACTAACCAGGATTAACGAAAAATGTGATTTTGGGGTTCTTTTTGACTCCAAAATGTGTTTTTCCAAGCATATTGACTACTTAATAGTTAAAGCTAGATCTATGCTTGGATTTATTATAAGGAACTCCAAAGATTTTCCGGATCCTTACACTCTCAAAGCTTCATATTTTTCATTTTGTGAGATATTGGAGTATTGCACCATTATCTGGGATCCTTTTTATTCTGTTCATTCGTTAAGAATTGAAAAGGTTCAGAGAAAATTTACGAGATGTGCCATTCATAAATTGCGCTGGAATACTGATATGCCATCTTATAGAATCAGATATCTTTTGCTTGGCATACAATCTCTTGAAGTTAGGCGTAAATACTTCTCTGTTATGTTTGTAAGAGACATTATTAACAATCATATTGATTGCCCACCTCTGCTTCAATTAATTGGCTTTTATTGTCCTACTCGTAACTTAAGATCTAGAAGTCTTTTTTATGAACCTTATCATAGAGTAAACTACTGCCGCAATGAGCCTCTAACACGTTGTTTAAGGGAAGCAAATGAAGTCTGCTTCTACTTAGATTTTTATAATCATTCAAATAGATGTAAATTTAAAAATCTGTTACTTATGACACTGCAATACCCAAGTTAATTATTATTTAAGTTAGCATTTAGAATATCTAGTAGTCTATAAGAGCATGTACTCTAATTGATGAAACTGAAATAAATAAATAAATAAACTTAACTTAAATTGACTTAAATCGACAAGTGTCCAAAGCAATTACATACTAAATTTTATGACAATCCGTTGCGAAATATAGAAACCTATTAGGACTAAACATTTAACAGAGCTCTATTTTATATATATAGATCAATTTTGTCCATAAGTGAATTTTATCCGTAAAAGAATTTAGTTCATAAACGAATTTCAACCATAGCCGAACTTTGTCCTTAGGTAAGTTTTGTCCATATGTGAACTTTTGTCCATTTTAAAAATTATCAAAGTACCTTTCAAATCTACAATAAGTTAAGTGAACGTATCGTTACAAGCTATCATCATTCCCACCAACTGCCATCTGCGATTACTCCGATTTTAAGCGACGACAAAAATGCCTTCAGAAAATTTGTGATGAAGTTCGGTGTTTCAGAATTTTCACAAAATTTTTAGGATTCCTTTAAAGCATTTACATATATACTGAACCGATTTAACGTTAGTGTTTGGTATTCCACTTTGCTAATTACCACTGGGTTGGGTGGCAGCTTTTAATATTATTTCCTTGAAGACTTACAATTACAGTCCATGAAATGTTATGGCACTAAAATTAATACCCTCTTTTTTTATAGTGGCATATAATTCGAAGCTTTAGCCACAAAATACCTTATACCTATATGAGCGAACTTACTTTCTCAGCAAATATATTAAAAAAGTATACACAAATATATGTTTTAATGTCTCAACTCAAGTGTAGAATCTTTTTTTTCCTATTTATATATATATATATTCACTGTTACATACATACTATGTTTTTTATTAAAAAATTGTAATCCTTTTTGTTTTTTGCATAAAATTCTACTCAGAGAATCGTCTAGGCACTTGTCTTTTAAGCTCCTTTTTTATGTTATAGCTGTTGATGGTGATGATGACAGCCAGCAGGAAAGCAGTAGTAATAGCAGTACAAAAAAAAAAAAAAAAAAAAAACTAAAGCACAACGAAGAAGTGCGGAAGTTCATTTATATTGCAAATGTAAAAAAAAACACACACTCTTGCATATACTCAAGTGTATGCACACATGCTCACGTGTAAAAATATAATAATTAAATTCCCAAAAGGATGCAATATTCTCTTAATTTTCACCATCATAATCAACAGCAACATCGTCGTCGAGCAGAGTCTCTCGTGCTCTTTAGAGTCGTTGTTATTGTTATTCTTTTACTTATACTTATCCTTGTCGTTTCTAGTTGTTGTCGCTGTCGCTTGTCATTTCAAATGCACAAAAGTCATTGTCAAATTGTATGAATATTTTATATATGTATATGATTTTTTTGCCGTGTAGTCGCTGTGTTTATGTTTCATTCTGTTTTTTGCCTGCTACTGGTTTTCTCGTTAATAATTTTTCTGCAAATTTTGTTTTGCTATTTTTATGTTTCTCGTTTGTTGTGGCTGTTGCCGCCGCGTCATTTTTACTTTAAACATATATGTATATTATTTTTATGAATTTCTACAGTTTATTTTTACTTATTTTTCTCAGAATTTTTTAAAAACTTTTTATTTCGATTTTCTTTTTTGCTTGCCAATTATTTTCATGTATTGCAAGCAGCTAGCAGGAAAGTTTTGTTTTTGTGCGTTTAAAATTTATAATTGTTTAAATATTAAATTGAACATCTAAAGCTTATATGCAATATCAAGTAAACAAAAATAACAAAAATATAGCAATATGAAAGTAGTGAGGGAACTAACGAATTACACGGTGCGACAGTAAAAAGTACCTGGGAAGTGATACTATTTTTCTTGTATGTCTTGTCGAGTAAAACAAGAATTTGTGTGTGAAATTTTCCAAACACCCCCAAAATCTTGATTTACCGTTAAAAAACTCGGTTTTGCGTACTTTTGCGCACTTATAAGCCTGTAACTTAGTTGATTATCAACTTAAACCTTTCGAATGTTTAATATGTTTTTTAAAAAAATTGAGAAATCTGTGTGTATTTGTCCAGCAAACACAATTTTTTTCACATTTTTTGCCTTTTTTCAATTTTGGCGATGTGTGTACACACTATTTTATAAAGGAGCCATACTACTTATGGAGTTATTCAAAAAACACGTTTATAAGCGAGTAAAATGCAAAGATTTTGGGGGTGTTTGGAAAATTTCATACACAGTTTCTTGTTTTACTCGACAAGACCTACAAGAAAAATAGTATCACTTCCCAGGTATTTCTACTTCACTTTTGTAACACTGTGTTATTTAAACCAAATGGTAATAATAAAAAGCAAATGTTTAACTAGAAAAAGAGAAAATGTAGAAGTAAAAAAATAGGAGAGATCGGCGTTTCCTGTAAGATTTACGAAAAATGAGGGCTTAATTTTGTTAGGATTTGCATTTTAACAGCCTTGAACACTCTTCAATATCGCATTAAAACTCGCGAATACTTTTAAACACTACTTAAAAACCACTGGAACATCACATGAAGACAATTGTATTATTTAAGCAATAGATATATGTAAGTGTTAGCAAATGAGTGAGAGTGACTTTCGAAATTATTTTGTATGAGTTTCCATTAAAATGTGATGACACTGAGGATTCGGATTGTCAGGATTCGTATTTGAATACTTTTTCACACACTTGAACACCCCTTCAACAGTCTTCAACATAATTTCAAAACTCGCGAATGCTCTGGAATACTACTTTAAAAAAATCAAACACCACTAGAGAACAAATGTGCAAAATGTCATATGTAAGTATAAGCAAATGAGTGAGAGCGGCTTTTGAGTTTATTTATTTTTTTGTTTGGTTACCTTAAAAATTTGACAACTTGAGAATAAAGGTTGATATTTAACAATATTCGTAATTGAAGACTTCTGAACACTTCTTGAATACTTTTGAATACCACTTGAACAATTTTAAACATCTCTTTAACATTGTTCAATATGTTTGAGCACCACTTGGAAACAACTTGAATATCACTTTTGGACACCACTTGAACACTCTTGAACACATCTTTAACATTCTTTATTACTTTTGAGCAACATCTGGAAACAACTTGAATATCACTTTTAATTTTTAATTTTGTTTTCACCGTAATAAGGCACCGCAAAGGAAACAGAGACCTACTAAGTTCAAGTCGTTGTTTCTGGGTAACGCTAAAAATATGTTACAGCCAAGTTAAGGAATGAAAAATGAAGAATAAGTTTTTTGGGAAGTTTTCTGGTGATTTGGGACACGTGAGGCACGAAAAAAAGTTTTTTGGCATTTTTTATATTTTGAGGTTAGGGACGACATGTAACATTTTCCGTGGAAAATAATATTAGATTCATGTTTATTAGCTGAAACTACACAAAAATAGTCTTTTTTTATGATGACTTGGGTAGGTGTGAGACCCGATAAACAGCCTTTTTGGACCCTTTTTGAGGTTAGAGACAACATGCAACATTCCCTGTGAAAAATAATATTGGATTCATATTCAGCGACAAAAATTATATGAAAAAATGCTTTATCTATTTTTTTATGATGACTTGGGTAAACGTACGCTTAATAAAACTATTAATTTAAGGTGAGGTGGTGGACTTGCAGCCGCTATATTGGTCCGCCATCATGCAAAATAAAAAAAGGCCTTATTGCATTTGAAACTAGAGATAATAAGCTTTCATTTGAGCCCAAACATGCTCTAAAATACCTTAACCAATTTTGGACAGGGGGGGGGGAGTCTTCCATTGATAAACTAATTTATAACTAATTTATAGTGGCTGACTACTACTACTCTTTGGCCTTTTCGAATAACTCACGTTTTGTTATTTATATTTAAAATTATATTTGAAATATTCGCTTTTCATATCATGTCTCAAACGTCTACAAATGAGTCATATATATATGGTTATGTATTTTACTCCTTCCTCCCTTTTTTCTCATAAATTTCCTAGTAATCAATTGACACTCCTTCCGAAAACTTCTACTTATACTTAACTTTTCAAACAAATAGTTTTCTCAGAAAAATTTTTTAAATTTCTTTTCTTTATGATATCATAAACAGTGCCATCAAACGCAAATTACCAATTTCCAGCAAATTCCTTTTAACTTAATTATGTACTGCATGACTTTGTATATATGTATGTGTGTAATTGTGTGTGTATATAAATTTTTGTGTATGGGTTTGGTTCACCGAAGAGTAAAAGAAATTTGCATGTGTTACTCCCATTTCCTTTTTGGCAAATTTTTTAATATAATTAATTAAAAAATCATTGGCGATAAAATTCGAACTGACATTATGTGTTGGTAGATTAAACGAGAGTAATAATGAATGCATTTTTTTATAACATATTATTAATGCTCTCTGCTTTTTTTGTTTTGTTTGAAAGCCATTAAGAAATCATACATACACACACCTCGGTCACGAGAGCCGCTTCCTTGTGTTTCTTCTTTTACTATGCAGCTTATTTTTTCATTCAATGATTTATAGCTTTTGCATATTTTCGTTATATTGTAGTTGTTGCATGGAATATATATAGAAAAAAACAAAAACAAAAATAAAAAAAGGTGTGTGTACGTGGATTCACGTTTGCATGTGTGGGTTTGCATTAAGGAATTATGCTTTTAAGTAAATTACCTGCAGACATATACAATTTTCGGTTTACAAATAAGAGAATGAAAAACTTCCAAATCACACAAATTTTATGAAACATTTCTACATAAGTCAACATGAATATCTATGTACTAAAAGTGAATATATTTTTTATATAAGTGTTCAAATATGAGAACTCATGTTCTTGATTATGTACATATTCACAAACTGTTAAAGCTGTTCAATACATGAGTGTTCCAACACAAATATTCATGTTCTTCAACTTTACATATGCAAACAGAAAAAGAATGCTCAGTACGTGAGTATACCAATACTATCCTTAATCTTCTTGTAAAATTTCAGATAAATCTAATAGAATAAGTTATGTTCTCGAACCTGCACATATGCGAAAAGGTGAGAAATTTCCTTTGTACTTGAGTATTCAACTATAGATACTCATGTTTTTAAGCATATACATTCATGATTGTATGAGGTAAGGATAATATATTCATAACAGAAGATCTACTGCGAACTAAGTACTATTTGAGTCCCAACTGAGGCCAAAAAGCATGAAAAATGGTGAGTGCATTCCTTCTACAGCTTCACAGATCTTTTCCAAACAAAGTTTTAGCTATAGAAATCACTTTCAATTCCACATACATATTTTCTGGATTTTTATTTGTTTGCTAACATCTCGGCAGATATTCTACAGCTTCACAGATTTCTAAATTTTCAGATTTAGATTAGATCTACGAGAAATACTCCCCTGGATTGGAAAAGTTAATTTTAGGAAAAGAAAATGAGTTAATAAAAATTTAAATCAGGTTTTCTTAAAAATTGTACCAAATCCCTATTCAAAGCTTTTCAATAGTAATCTATGAATAATACAGGGGCGGATACAAGGGGGGTGGGGGGGGGGAGAGAAAGAAAGAAAATGTTCCCTCCCAAAAGATTTTCAAACACTTAAAAATTTAATAACTTAAACAGGCAAAAAAGTGAACATAATTAGTTATTATGATTTACTTTCAATTATAAGAATAAGAAATAATCTTGCTCATTAAACCACTTTCCTTCTCAATGGAAATGTGCTGAAATAATAATGATACCTAAACCAAATAAACCTGAAAACTCAGTGCCCACATATAGACCTATAGGTTTCCTGGCAATATTCTCCAAAATATTCGAAGTAGTAGATTGCTAATAATACAAGAAAATAGGAATATAGTTCCGAATCAACAATCGTGATAAGCACGATAGTCCTGAGCAACACCATCACATAGTGAATATTGTCACTGACTTTCTGGAACGCAAAAAATATTGCTCTGCCATATTTTTGGACATTCAAGAAACGTTCGAAAAAGTTTGGCATCAAGAGCTGTTATACAAATTAAAAAATTTACTTCCAACTCTATTTTATTTGGACTTAAAGTCCTATCATTCTATGTCAAAGTAAATGATGAAACAACAGCCAAATGTCAAGTGAAAGCAGGAGTACCACAGGGCAGTGTTCTGGGTCCTGCTTTTTTTTTATTTTTACCTGCGACTTGCCTGAAACTGATGGTGTTACTATAGCTACTTATTCAGACGATATTGCCTTTTTAGCGTCAAATTAATCTCCTACAAAAGCTGCTAATCTAGTTCAGAAATAGCTCGACGACGTTCAAAAATGGTTACTTCGTGGATGAGTGCTTGACTGGAGTTCCATCTGCCTCAGGTTCGATTCTCAGATGGGGTTAAATTTCTAAAAAATGTCCAAATGGATTGTACTAATAAAATGGATCATTTCAGTGATTTAGTTCTTAAATACGTGACTCAAGTACCAGTTCAACGGGTTCTATTCTCAGGTAGAGAACTGAATCCACCAGAAAAAAACAAAATTATAGGTTTCGGGTCGATATAAAGAAAATACCAGATAGGAAAGAGAAAATTTGAATACAGGGTAGGAATCAGCCACCTTAAATTATTTTTAAAATTCTACTAATTCTCGACCCATAATAAACCAATCTAAAATCGAAAACTGAATAAATGTATCCTATTGTTATATTTTCCACAATGCTTTACCTTGGAAATAGATCATAGAAATTATGAAATGCTTTGCTACAAGAACAGGGTTTCCCCAAAATGCGTAACGTACCAGTAAATTTTCACATGGCCATACCTGAGAAATTGTTAGTCATCGAAATAAAATTTATGAATAAGCAAAAAAAAAACCATACACGAACGGGAAAAAACGCTCCAGCCCGCGTTGTGGAGTTTTGGTTCATATGGAGAGTTTTTATTTTTTATCCCCCCCCCCCCCCCCCAAAATGTTTCCTGTATCCGCCACTGATGAATAGCAGATGGCTGGTATTGAATAAGTGGGCATAGTGCATAGTATAAAAATACAAACGAAGTTAATGAAACAACAGATCGCGCGTTTGCGATAGCCCACCATAAAAAATTTCGAATAACAAATAGCTGTAGGTCAATTATTTCAGCAATAAAATATATGAAAATAAGTTGATTTCAATGCATAGAACCCGGAAATTAAGCCAAAAATTTAATTAAATTTTCAGGACTTCAGGATTTCATCAAAAACGGGGTCAGATTGTCCCATAAAAAGAGGAACTAAAAGGTTAAAATATTCTACAGAAATGACCCTTGTAAAATTCTACTGAACAACTTTGCCAATAAGATTTTTTTCAAACATCAATTTATAACACTCTTTGCACTTAGTATTCAGCTCCCTTCTACCAAAATAAGAAAACTTTGACACACTGTAAAAAAAAAAACTGAGACGTGCTGGACTATATGTTTGTATTAAAAAAAATGATCCATACAACATACCCTTTCACGATTATAGGGTGGCTATCCTGTTGCAAAAATGCTGTTGGACTGTGTTGTCTCTAAAATTAGGGGCGAACAAGGGGGCTTGGGATTTAAACCCTCTCTCTTCTCCTCCCATGTACAAACTAAAAATTAAACATGAGATCAATGAAAATATTTTGCTAGCAGAAACACTCCCAAACATAGGAGTTTCGAAATCACCAACTAGGAGACACATAGTATCTATATTTAAAATAGGCCCACACACGCATACCTGTATACCTTGTCATCATAATCATCAACATTTTCGTTGATGTTATTGTTGGTATTCCCTCGTATACTCTTATATAAGCGTACGTGCAATATAAACACATTAAACTAAATGTCTGCTACTTGCGTGCTATTGTAATTTTCAATTATGTCATTTGTCAGAATAACAGCAAAAAAAGAAAAAAAAACAGCAATAACAAAAAATTCTTGATTGGTTGAAGCAAAATTTCACTAAAAATAAAGAAATACACGCACACATACATGCACAGCTACAGGAAGAATACAGAAACACGCGACATTTACTGTCACACAAGTGTTGTTGAGATTTCAATCTAGTCATGTGCATGTGGTTGACTCACATACACACTTAAACTCAAGCTGACTCACATACGCAATACTTACGCGCGTTTCTTATGTGTTTTGATGAGTTTCGATTTTCAGAGGAAAAATAAGTTAAGATTTACTTAAAATGTAGGGCTTAAACAGCATGAATGTGTATGTATGTATGTATGTATGTATATGAGTACCTATCTCGGTATATCTGTGATCATGACGTGACATGCATACATAGGCACGTTTTACTTATGTATATTCATAAACATTTACATTCAAGCATACATAAGTATGTATGTATGTGTGCGTGGTTTTTATTAAACACAAAAGTTATTAATTATTGAAATTCATTAGGAAAATTAAGAAGAAAATTGCTAAGATATGAATAAAATAATTAAATTATGTGTATAGATATAAAAGAAAATTAAGAAATTATAAGAAAATCATAGAATATTATTGTTAGCAATTAATAAATTGTTTATTATTGTCTTTACAAATGTTTTGTGTAAGTATTCATATTATTTTTAAAGCATTTCTTACACTTTAAAAAACGCAATGCAACAAAAAAGTATGTATGTATTTAAGTATATAGCTTGTATTCATAGTGTTTCTTTTTTTGCTTTTTTTTTTTACAATAATAAAACCCGAAAGAAAACCAAAAATTTTTCAGAAACAAAGCCAAACAAGCAGCAAGACACACTGAAATGAAAACAAAAACACAGAGATATTCTTTTAACTATACCTGTATTGCATAACATGCTTCATTTGTTATTCAGAAACATTCACTTGTATTGCTGGACAAGTCAACACACACACACACACATCTCTTTTCGTCGTATTAGTTTTCATCAAAGGTGTTCCATTTTTTCTACTACTAAGTATCTACTGTGTTCTGTTATCATATCTTTCTATTTTCTTTGTTTTCTTTTCTTCAATTGAAAAGGAGTAAAAAATTGTGAATTTTATTTACTAAAAAAATCGTTTGTTTTGTAAGAAAAAAAATCTTCTTAAAAATCACCAAAACGAGAGGAAAACGGGGCAAGTGGGGTCGGTGGTGAAAGAATAGAAACTGTTTAGAATTCTATAATAAATAACACTTTCTTAGACGATTTTGATACTAGATATTTCGTTTTTTAACTGACGATGTTTTTATAAGAAATGTTCAAAAAATGGATCACAGGTTCGTATGCCTCATCTGAACAAGAAAAATTGGCTTTTAATGCGCTCTATACATACATATTTACATTTTAATTGTAAAATTTATAAAGGACATCATCAATTAAGTATTTAGACGTTAAGAGTCATGGGCTCCAAAATGTTGGGCCTGGTACAATTCTATTTTTTGGGATCTTCTTTTAACATTTATTACTTTTATCATGCAAAAAATGCTTGTTAACCCATTAAGGACGGGACGGCCGCAATTTCAAAGCTTATTTAAGTGGCTCCGTCAACTATGAAAACGAACTTAAAAAAATTTGAGCCATATCATTTTTTATGCAAAATTTTAACTTATTTGAAAATTTTAAATTTTAAATTATGAACTTTCGAAATCTGCAGTCAAAATAAAGAGAAAAATTTTAATTCTAAAATTTATACTCACTTATTCATCAAAAAACATAATTTTTGAATTAAAAATTTTTTTTCTTAAATTATTTTCGGAACGAAATCATCAAGAAATACCTTTATTTGATAAAATCCCGGCGTCCATGCATCCTCAACTTCAAAATGTGTCACTTGGTATTTCAAAATTTAGCGCGTAAATAAGCAAAATGGCGGCTTGAACAAGAAAAGTCTCTTCAAAACTTTAAGGAATTTTTACATAGAACGGATGAATTTTAGACAAAAGATTTTTAGAACAAAAACTTCTTAAAATTCATCAAAGAATACGTTCTCATTTTTTTTAGAATTCTCGAATGACTTTTTTAAGAATTATGAAATTTTAAAAAATATCAAAACTTTTTGAAAAAATTCTGAAAAAATTTAACTGTTTTATGATTTATTTTAAAAAGTTTTTGTTCTATACATTTTTTTCTAAAGCCCATAATTTTCAAATAAAAGTGGCTGTAAACATTGCTCTGCAGTTGTTTTCATTTGTTTTTGCTTTTATTTTATTTTTAAAGCTTTGAAGCGACTTTTCTCGTTCAACTTTTTGAATTTGAATCTTTTTTATTATTTTGACTGCAGATTTCGAAAGTACATAAAATTTTGCATAAAAAATTATATGACTCAAACTTTTTTAAGTTCGTTTTCATAGCTAACGGAGCCACTTAAATAAGCTTTGAAATTGCGGCCACCCGCCCTTAATGGGTTAAAGAGAAGGCACCCAACATGTAATTAAACGGCGTAGAGTGGCAAAAACCTTGCAAAAGATTCGTGATTAGCAACTTGAAATAATTTCAAATACTTTTTATGTTTATCGTATCCCGGCGTCCATGCATTCTCAACTTCAAAATGTATCACTTGTTGTTTCAAAATTTAACGTGTAAATATGCAAAATGGTGGCTTGAACGAGAAAAGTCGCTTCAAAACTTTAAGGAATTTTTACATAGAATGGGTGAACTTTAGAAAAAAAATTTATAGAACAAAAACTTCTTAAAATTCATCAAAGAATACGTACTAATTTTTTTAGAATTCTCGTATGACTTTTTTAATTTTTAAGAATTATGTAATTTAAAAAAATATCAAAACTTTTTCAAAAAATTCTGAAAAAATTTTACCATGTTTTATGATTTATTTTAAGAAGTTTTTGTTCTACACATTTTTTTCTAAAGCCCATAATTTTCAAATAAAAGTGGCTGACATTTGAAACATTGCTCTGCAGTTGTTTTCATTTGTTTTTGCTTTTATTTCGTTCAATTTTTTAAAATTTTAAACTTTTTGGCATTTTGACTGCAGATTTCGAAAGTACATAAAATTTTGCGTAAAAAATTATATGACTCAAATTTTTTTAAGTTCGTTTTCATAGCTAAATAAGCTTTGAAATTGCGGCAGTCCCGTCCTTAATGGGCTAAAGAGCAAGCTCCCAACATGTTGTATACAAAACGAATCCTTTTTTGACATGATTCTGTTTCCCGGATACATCCAGTTTTAGCTGAACTTAAGCTTGTAATTAAACCTCGTAGAGCGGCAAAAACCTTGCAAAAGATTCGTGATTAGCAACTTGAAATAATTTCAAGTACTTTTTATGTTGAGAGGCTATTTATCAGAACACATTTGGACCCATTAGATGATACCAGGAGCACACCCCTCCAAGCCATTTAATTTTCTTCACCTCACGCATATATTCCTATTTCTAGCTCTCTACGTTTTAACTTCTCTCTAACATCGACGCTTCGACTTTTCTCATTAAGCTCATTTTTCATTTCACCATTTCGCACTTTTTACAGTTTGTGTTGTTTGTTTGCTACTGCAGCGCTTAGTTTTTACATAGCTGCTGTCGTTGTTGTTGCCGTTGATTATGTTCTTGCTCCTTATGTTTGTCATTATCTTACAATCAAATTTTTTTCCCCCATTTTTAGCTTTCTTCTTTGAGCTTTACACATACATGCATATATATTTCGAGTACTATAGATATGTATCTTGAAGATATTCAAAAGAAGAAAAATATCTTTTTCCTTCATCATTGACTGACAGTTAATTTTGTTATTGTTGTTGTCATTTTTTATTGTTGACATTTATAGTGTCATGTCATGGATGTTGCTGTTGTTGTTGTTGCTATTGTGCTTTTGTTGTGGCAATTGTTTTCACTCTACGTAGTATAGCGTTATGCAGACAAGAAGCTACAACTGCTGTTGCTGCTACTACTGATGTTGATAATATTGTTGTTGCTGTTCTTGTAGTTGTTGTATTTACTTTTTTATTGTCTCATTTTGTAATTCACTTCAAATTCAGTTCAATTCAAGTACAAGTTTTATACAGTAGTTTCACTTTTTTTTTTACTTACTTGCATACATATATATTTCTGTTATTTTTATTATTACTTTTACTTGTAGTTTTGTAGTAGCGAGAATTACAGCGACAACAATCACAGTTATAACAAATACAGTAATACCTTCTTCATTGCGTCACTGAATGTGTTCAGTTTCTAGTTTAACTAACAGGGTAAAATATTTTGGGTTGCAAATCGTAAAATTTTTTGTGTAATTAAACAAAGAAGGTAATTAAACGGAAAATGCTCTTAAACGGATAAATTCAGTTAAACGGGAAAACGCCATTAAAAGCGAATCGTACTTAATGGGGGTTTAATTAAACGGGAATTACTGTATTAACAATATTTTTGTCATTGCCAATGGGCATCATTACAATTTTCTTGTATTTTTGTATTTCTTCTTATTATTCCAGTCTTATTTTTCTATCGTCATCTTGCATCATCATCTTCATTACTTGGCATATGTCATTTTTAGCTTTTGAATGTTTAATTTATTTATTCATTTATATTTACAAGTGAAAGAAAAATTGTTTATTGTTTTTGTTTTCTTATGGTCTCTTTGATTTGTCTTATATTTATGTATGTATTTATGTGCATATTCTATGGATGTTGACTTTGTGGCTTATTTTTGTATTTGCTTATTGAAGTTGAAGTTCAATTTCTTCACTGTTTTCTCCTATATTTTTGTACCCTCTCAGTTATATTTGCGATACATAAAAATTCTTATGTTTTTACTACAATAACATAAAAATGGCAAAAATTTTACTTTATTAGGAGATTTTAGCAATGGATTTGAAATTTGTACTTTAAACTCAATCGGAACTATTTCTTAACTATTTCTTACTGAGAAAGAAAGTATGACCACAGTTTATCAATTCAATTATAAAATATGCAAATAGATTCCAATTTGTCAATTTTCTTAATGTTTTCTTTAGATTTATTAACTGTGTAGAGAGGGAGCACAATTAGCGCTAGAGAACCGTTTTGATACCACAATCTTATTTGTGAAAGGGTGTTTGCTCTTTGTTGTCTAGAGCCAGTTCGTGAGATTGAGAAATTGGAGCAGTTTTCCAATTTTAAGTTTGGATATTTTGGTTATGTCGTGTAAAAAAGGTTCGTGTAATAATTTTAGTCTGGTTCTAGTAAGAGCCGGCAATGACAGAAAATCTATAACTAAGTAGAAGGGTTCAGTAGACCAAACTGGTCTGATGTCCTTCGCGTTGATTCACTAGACCTTGTGGCTAGATTCACTTTTGACCTGTTAATCAAGCAATCAGAGTTTAGTTTATCCTATAATCTATTAAAATATACACTGGTTTTTTTTTATCTGAAATGGGCTCGACGGGTCTAATACAAAACGCAAATGCTCTTATGGTACTTATGCATACTTTTCCTCTTGTAGTTTTATGTACACTTCCGCTTGACTTAAATTTCTTCTTTTTTCGTTGAACAGGCATTTTGCTTTTGGCTAAAATCTAAATACATTTAGTATTACATAAGTATAACAATAATAATCCAAAAGAAAAATAAAAGTTTATATTGAATGGAAAAACAAAGAAAAATAAAAAAGTACAACATTTACAGAAATAATAACACAAATATTTTACAATATCTTTTACTTCAATACAGTAAGTACATACATACATATATACAAATCAAATAAAGTACAGAAGAAGAATATAGTATTTCAGATTTTTTGTGATTGTATATAGAGAAATGGGGGAGAGGCGATTGTGGTGTGAGTAGGAGTGGCTTTTATGGTAAGTATAGGAGAAAGTGTAGCAAAGCTGAAGCGAAATGTAATACTACATATTGTACAATGGGTTGAATATGAACGGAAAACACGGCAAATTAAAACTTGAAAAATTCAGAAATCAAAAAAAAAATCCTCATTTTCGCTTGAATGAAAAATATTTTGATGTCAGTTGAAAATTGGATATAAATGAAAATTGATTCACTTAAAAATATTACACCACTGAAATGGCAAAAAAAATGGCATTACACCGCCGAAATCCATATTTTTACCAAGTTACCATTTTGGTTGTATCGCGCCGATAAGGGTAAATCTGCCCCTTTGCCCTTAACACGACATTATGTGTTGGGAACTTAAATAGGTTATTTTAGGTTAGAGTTTTTACCGTGCCGAATATCGAACTCGGGTAGCCTGTATATTAGCTATACACACACACTATGATATGGTGACCACACTCACTTCAATTAAAACAAAATTACACATCAAATATTTATCAAAACAATTTTCTTCTCTCACTTTTAGTTTTTTTGTTATTATTATTTATGAAATATTTCATTAACTTTTTGTTTTTTGTGCCTTGGGCAAAAATGCAATCAACAATAAAATCCATTGTATATATTATTTTACAATTTACATATATCTATTCGTTTGTGAAACTAAAAGATTTGCGCTGATTATTACACTGTTCTAAAAATGGAAACTTTTGAAAACGAGCAGAGGCGGGACAAGCGTACTTAGGGTAATGGGGGGTCGCTGAGTCCGAATCCGTGGTCCGTTTTGCTCTGATACGTCACAATTTTTTTTATTGGCATCAAAACTTTTAAAATTGAAAAAAAAAAAAATTAAAAATGCAACTCATATTTTTTTCATCAAAACATCCATTTTTACAAAAAAAAAAGTTTTTCGGTTTTTTTTATTTTTTAACTTTAAAATTTTTTTTTAAATTTTGTTTTTTTTTTAATTAATCAAATTTTTCGTAATTTTTTTCATCCTCGTTATTATCGTTCACGTTATCTAGTTGTTATCTTAACCGAGTAATGCCTAGCGGTGCCATATGGCACCTTGTCCCTGAGCCGTTCCTGAGCCAGGTTCAAAAAAAATTGTTTCTCAAGTTACTTTCTTGCATTTTAATTTTTTTTTTTTTCAATTTTAAAAATTTTAATGTCAATAAAAAAAAATTGTGACGTAGCAGAGTAAAACGGACCACGGATTCGGACTCAGCGACCGCCCATTACCCTAAGTACCTTTATCCCGTCTCTGCTCATTTTTGGCTGTTGAACAGTGTTATCATTAAAATTCTAAAAATTAAAGTGTGCATAAAACAAATCTGTATCAGATACTTCCTGTTTTTCTCTAATAAAATATAATGTAACAACAGCTTCATAACACAATTAAATTTACAAAATCTTAATTTAAACAAAGAACTGCAAAATATTTCAAATAGGGAATTATTCAATGCTTTTTGTTCAAATTTTCAAAAATTTTTTATCAAAAACAAGAAAAGACTTTATTAATTTTCTTTCTTCTTTCTCTGTTTTTTCTCATCTTTTAATTTCCGTACAGTTATGGCCATGATTTGTGCAGATTGAGATAAGTTTTCGTTCACTCAATGACAACAACAATGGAATATCCTCTCCCTGCACTACATATGAACGTTTTCAAAACAAACTATTAATTTTTAATCAGGAATCAAGTGAAGGAAAAAAATAAAGAATCAGTTTCATTCCATTCTTAGTTCTCTCCCTTTCTCCCCCTCCCTCTATTTATTGCCTTTGATTTCTTAATTATTCCAACTTATTTGTAAATAATCTGAAATTTTTTATAAAACTAATTTTTACATATTGACGCAATTTTTGCCTTAAATTTATGAATTGATGAGTATAATTAAAAAAAAAAAATTTTCCAACATTCAACTTTAAATGAAAATATGTCCGCAAAAGCCCGCACAAGTTCATTGTTGCAATCAATTCAAACAACGATTCCTTCATTGATTTTATACAAATATCAATTAAAATTAAATTTTAATATAAAAAAGAATAAGTGAAACAAGTAAATAAATACAACGAAAAATTGAAAAAATAAAAGAATAAGCGAAAATTTAAAAAATAATCAACAGTAGACTACATACACTAGCGCATTCCAGGGGGAGTTTTAAGGATAAGCCCTCCCTCCTCCTCTCCTTACCATTAAAAATAACGTATATAATAATCGTTGGTCATAATTAAAAAAAAAAAAAAAACTTTAAAGAAACAAAAAAATTAAAAGCACCTTCAAAAATGTCTGGATCCGCTAGAGCGGAAATAGAAAATTCAACTTAAACGCTATTGGAATCAAATCTGAAATAATTAGAATGCCTCAATTTTTGCCTCTATATGTTTCTCTGACACGAATGTATATCGAAACCGATTATTAAATTTAAAGTCGACTCCTTTTTAGTTATTGCCTTTTGGTATTTTAATGATTATGAAAATCAGAAAAGGGAACTATACCCCCATAAACTTCATTTCTACATACACACATTTTACATACCAAGGCCGTATTTAGGGGGGAGGTTTTGGGGGTTCTGACCCCCCCGAAATGTGGGAACTTTCATCTATTTTGTGATATTAATTGCCAGTGGATGAAAAAAAAGTCAAAATAAAATCTATTGAACAGTTTTTAAATATTTTTTGCTTCCATCGGTTTCTTTCTAAAAAGTCAAATATAAAAAAATAAACTTGAAATCTTAGTTACACTATGCGATCAGATTCGATTTGTTTTCTTTGACATGAGGTTTGACTTTGGATACAAAAAGAGAAGGTGATGCTGAGCAATTCTGCATTTATAGTTTTTCTAGGTCAGTAATTGTTTTTTATTTACAGTTTCGGGTTTAGGGCTCATCTGGAAGGTCATGATTCAGCCTATAATTTCTGGATTTCGAAGTTTGTAACACGCCAGTGTTCAGCTCGTCAATTTTTAAAAATGACCAAAAATTTTATTTTAGGGTTTTCCATCCCATTTTTTCTAAAACGTAACGTGATGGGAAATTTTTGACCTCAGATTCGTGTTCAGTATGAAAAATTCATTCACAAACACTAGGAACCATTTTATTCGCAAAGCCCATGTAGGGCAGTAGTAGTGGATCAGCTCCAAAGTTCTAGGAAACAATCTTAAAATGTAATTAATTCTTTAACCCATTATTGCTTAGAGCACCCCGACTCGAAAGACCTCTTTCAATGCAGTAACTGCACGAATTTTGGGAACATAAGCCAACCTCATCCGGATTCCTTATCATGGCCCGAATTCTCATTGATAATCATTTGAAAAAAATTAGCTTCTGACTATTTTTAGTATTTTTGGTAATTGTTTTGAGGTCGGGCTCATCATCAGTAATGGAAATTCAATGTCAATTTTCTTCGAATGAAAACCGCCCCCCCCTCCCCCCCCGAAAAAAAATCCTAGCTACGGCCCTGTTACATACCGTATGTATACTTATTTTTGTCATATAATAAAACTTTACTTATTTCAATAAATGCAAAAAGGTTAACATTAAGTCGTTAGCAAAAAATAAAAAAAAAAATTAAAAAAAATCGAAAGAAAAAAAATATTTTAACAAAAACAAATTGAAATAAAATGATTACAAGCAAATGAATGCTGGCTCGCTTCTGGTCATCATATCAAAATGTTTGTAGAAGCGTAAAATATATGAGCCAGCTTCAGGCATTTAGTGAAAACAAAATGAAAGCCCAGACAGCAATTAGTGATATCTCTTTTTCATTTACTCTATAACTTTTACTCTCTATCTTCCTATTTTCCCCTCTAGCCCTCAACAGTTTCTCACTCTGTGTGAAGTATGCCATAGCTTTTTCTTTTTATTAAATTTCACTACAAATAAATTTCCCAAGGCAATAAATTAAAAAAAAAAAATATATCTATACATTTTTTTGTTGCTGCCTGCTGCTTAAAATTATTGAATTATTAATTATAATTAATTTGTTAACTTAATAGCAAATACTTAAACAGCAGGATAAATGAAAAATGGAATTGAATATATGTTACGCATATATTGACATTTAAATTGTGTTTGGTTTTTTGAGAGAAATAAATAACTTTAAAAATAAGCTGGAATTATGAAATCAAAAATAATAAAGTATGTATGAGGCATACCAAATCACTGAATGTAATAGCATGAAACCTGCCAGGCAGACTGCAGATGTCGAAGAAATTATCACTCGAGCGGATATAGTAAATCTAAGGAAGTTTTTGAATTTCTTTGTACATTTTCATTAAAATTAAAATCGGAGTTTTTGTGAGAGTTAAAATTTACAAGCTTGCACCAGCGATGCCAACTTGGGGGGAATTTGACTTAGAGCGGGGAATCGGGGAACGAGCCTTTTTTTGCGGGGAATTTGAAGTCATTCAGCTTTTTTTTCCAATTTTGATGCAATATAAAACGTTTTACTTATGCCTTATTTTATATTTTGGGTCTTAAAATCTAAGTAGGCTCTGCACTTTATTGGTTTGAAAGTATTATATTTCGTAAGTATTTTGTAAGAATTTCAGAGAGAAACTCGGAGTGATTTCGTAGATATAGATGATTATAGCGTCGAGTGTTAGTCAGGCCAAAACAGTCGCTCGGTGCTTCGACTTCCCTTTCGGCCGTTCAGAAAGGCTTAGCTATGTCTTCGTCCAGCACCTTCTGATTAATAACCCTTAATCCCTGCTGACTAATCTGTAAACTTATAAATTACGGTCAGCCATCATAATGAGGAAAAAGTATATTTTGTGTGTTAAAAATCGACAGTCAATACTTTGAACCCTTTTTTTCTTAAAACACGGTTTTTGTCATTATTTATTTGAGTCAAAAGGAGCCCATGTCTTCCCCTTTAAAAACTTTGATATCCAAAAGTGGGCTGAGGCTGGTTTATCTATCAAAATAAACGTCTAGTAACTCGACACACCTCATCTCGTTCAAATTTGGTGTGGTAACTACTACCCAATATGACTAAACTTTGTGCAAGCTTGAGCCCGATCGATTTTAAGAGTGGGTTCCCTTGAAATGAAATCTCCCATGTGTCAAAAGAATTCCAGATTTAGAAAGTACATTTCTATTAATGTAAGAGTGCTATAATATTTGGTTAAGCTTTGGATCGAGAAAGTTTCGGGTCGCTCTAAAATAACACTTACCGGGGATCAATTGTAAGGTATTTTTCGTTTATGTAAAATGTTTACATAATATAAAATTATACCGATGCGGGGAATTTGATCGAAAATTGTGGAATTTCTCGAGAACTATCGGGGAGAAAGAAAAAATGAGTTGGCATCCCTGGCTTGCGCCCATGCTTTTCCTTGCAATTAACCAATCACAGCCGTTCGTTGACATTTATATAATGTAGATAGTTGGTTTTTATTGAGTAAGTGTGAAATATGGTGGCTTTTATAATCGTTCATTTTTTTTAATTAATTATAAAAAATTTAATTCATAAAGAATTTAAATTTCCTAACATGGTCATAGAGAAAGAATATCACACGGTGCGTTTGAACCAGTTTTAATTGAAAGGTCTGTGCATATGAGATTTTTGTTTTTTATTATTGTAATCTGACACCGTACGAACAGTTTTAGATAAAAAACAAACAAAAAAATCGACGGGGCCCTTTTTTAAAAAAAACTCGCTTAAAAACCGTGGGCAGCCGAGTTCCACTTTTCTTCGGCCTGTAGCTCAGACCCTAGGTGAGATTGAATTATTGGTAACACACTATATTTTTAAAAGTGCTATCCATTAAATTCACTCACGGCAATGTTGAGTGTTGAGCGTAAATCGACAAGAGCTTTTACTTCAAGCATCCAATACAATTGCGTGCAAATTATTAGGTTTTTCCAATAAAATTTTACAGGAATTTCCGTTAAAACCAGTGCCACGCAGTCATGCAGGATCATTGGCAGCACTGTAAAAAGTTATGCGAATCGGTGGAATTCTGGCAAAAAAAAAAAAATGGCAAGAACTACTACTTCAACTGCGTGACCCTGAGAAGCTTATTTTGGATATAATTCCAGCACCTGAGCTGCATTTAATATTGGGAGTAGTAAATAATATTTTCAACCATATGATTGTAGAATTTAGTGATTAAACTTTGGCATGGGCAAAATCGTGTCATGTCGATCCGGAGGTTACTAATGATGGCACTGGTATAAACAAAAATTTCTGTAAAATTTTATTGGAAAAACTTAATATTTTGCGCGCAACTTGTATTGGCTGCTTTAAGTTCATCGAAGCTCTTGACGACTTTCGCTCAACACTCAACATTGGTGTGAGTGAATTTAATGGATTGTACTTTTAAAAATATAGTATGTTACCAATATTCAATAAATAATAAATATTTTGTTACAAAAGTTAATTATATTTATTGTTTCAACATACATTGATCAAAAAATAGTTAAAGTAACGTTTCAGTTTTTTCTTCTTCAAAATATCTAAAGAAGTACGGCAGATAGGGAAAAATTTGTAATAAGCATTTTTGTAGAGAATTTATTGGCCAACTAGATTACTGAAAATCAAATAATTTAATCTCACCTAGGGTCTGAGCTACAGGCCGAAGAAAAGTGGAACTTGGGTGCCCACGGTTTTTGAGCGAGTTTTTTAAAAAAGGGCCCCGTCGATTTTTTTGTTTTTTATCTAAAACTGTTCGTACGGTATCAGACAACAATAATAAAAACAAAAATCTCATATGCACAGACCTTTCAATTAAAACTGGTTCACGTTATGATTCAGTTAACCAATCATAGTCATTCGTTGTCATTGAGTGAGAGTATTATTCTTATTCTTCTTCCTCTCAATATACGCAGTAAAAATATGAATTGAATTCAACGAAACAAAACTTGACTACAACAGTTTGGACTTAAAATTTCAAACACTCAGTGACCCTGAACAAAAAGGGCCGTTCACTAATAAATTATTTAAATACTTTAAAAATTTTTTAACTCAACTTTTTTCTTTAATATAAAAAGCAAACTTTAGAGCAATGTTTATGTGCCTATTTGTTTTTATACTTTTCCTTTTCTCGTGACAACCTTTCAATTAAATTTAATCCTCTGAAGCATATAATATTTGCATACTACATATTTCCCCTTTTCGCGAGCTTTTATTTGTTTTCTACAAAAACAAAAAAAACAAAAACAAAAACAAAAAAAAAACAAAAAAAAAATAAAATAGGAAAAAAAAAACAAACAAAAATATCTGCCCAATTTGTAGTCGAGCCTTAATCCTCAAGAAGTAATTAGGTTTACTTTACATTATTGTGTATATATTTTTTATTTTTTCTTTACATTATTTTTTCGCTATTGTTTTTCTTATTATATTCTATGTGAGTTTTTAACGGGCTGAGCAATTGAAATCCCTTTTTAGTATGACGAGTTTTCTCTGATTTGCTTCTTCTTTTTTTTTTTTGGCTAACAAATTAATTCGTCTACTTTAGAAGCATCGTCATCGTCTACTCTCCCCTTTCTCTTCGGAGACAAAAAAAAAACAAATTTAACAATATTATGTTCCTTATCCTTTCAAAAATAAATTATACCAATCTTTTTAGTTTTAGTTTGTTTTTTTTTTGCTTGGTTTCTGGGTTTCTGGCTATGACTTTGGATTGTCTTTCCCAGCAAAATATTTTATGAATAGCACAAAAATATACAACAACAAAAAAACTAGCAATTTCTAACATAAAGAGCGAAAACATTTAAACTATGCGTTTAGGGAGAATTGACTCTCGCTCTCTCACTCATTGAAATTCAACGGATGTGATTTATCGTTTGTGTCATTGAGAACATTTTATGGGAGTATCACTCTCAAATATCTCTTGAAGCAAAATTAATTTCATATTTTTTGACTGGGCTTGGTTGATTGTCTACTGCTACTACGGCTACTACATATTTTCTGGTATTTAAACTGAAAGCGAACACTGAAAAATTCATACTGTATATGTGTGTACAACTATATACAAGTACGACAGCGTACTACGAAAAACCCACAAAAAAAAGTCTCCAAAAACACCCTGAAGCTCATTAGCGTAGTTAAGAAAAAAAAAAAAAAAAAAAAAGAAAGGACACATTCACAATCACACAATGGTCAGATTAATTTTCCCAGCTCTAAAGTTTTTCTGATTATTTTTTCCAACATTCGTGCTTGATTCGTTCTGTAGCTTTTGTTTGCACTCTGCTATTTATATAAATGTAGGTTTGTATATGAGTGTGTACTTCTTGCAATTGCCTATCTTAATGTTTATCTTAACATTCAATATTTACTTTATTTAAAGCTTGTTTTTTTGCATTTATTTCAGTCTTATCCTTTGTCAGAATTGCGTCGCAAACTCTCAGTCAGTTCAAGGATGTATGTAAGTATTTTAAAATTGTGTTTGAATGTTTGTTTGTGTATTTGTTTTTTTGGTAGGTATTGTTAACTTTTATTGGTAGTTTTCATTTTTAATGTTCAATAATTATTTTTTATAGCATTTTTATGAACTTACTTTATACTTGCTTATACTTTAATATTAATGCTTCAACATTTTTAATTTAATTTTTATTTGTGTGTGTGTGAAAAATGTCACACATTTTTACTCCATTACAGTCTGTTTGTAAAATTAATGGGTTTATTGAAAAGGAAATTCTGTTTAAGCAATGAATGTGAATTTTAAATGATCTGTTTTTTTTTTTTTTTGTATCCTTTTCTTATATTGAAAATTTTTGTTTGCAGTTTAAAAACATAGTCACGAAGAGTTAATAAGTATTGACGTGAGGAGAAAGAGAATATAATAGAGAATGCTCTCAATTGTTCAATTGACCTATAAGGCTTTAAACTTTAGAAAGAAATAGCGTAACGTTATCTCATGATAGTTCAAAATCAACTCACTCTCTTTCACTCTCTCAACATATTCATTCGGAACACGAATCCCAAAGATATGGGAAAGATAACAAAAATGCAAGCTTATACAGAACAAAAAGTCAAAAAGAGAGAAAAAATGAGCTTGGCATGAAAAATGATGTGAGTGAAAAAGGTCTACATTTCAAGTCGAATGCGGCCGGTTAAGTGAAAAGCTTTTCTTAGGCAATTTTTACTCTTAGAAATTTCCCAACAGGGAAAGTTATTATTTTCTATTTTTGATTGATTTTAATTGTGACAAAAGTTAAATCCAGCCATTCTAATTTCAATTACACCATGGAAATCACAATTCTTAGAAGCAATGGATCAAGGCGTATGTAGAAAGACTCATAGATTGCGAATGAGAGGGTAGGGGACTCCATTTGTTCATTCCTTTAGAAATACTTTTGATTTCGGAGTCGTTTGCTGCAACCCTTTCAACACCCATAACTAATAATGCCAGGTGAAGAATGCTACGATTAGCGTCACTGAATAATACTTTAGAATCAAATATGACAGAGTTGTAACAACGAATGACGGATCACTATTTCCGCACAAATTATGCCATAAGACCACCTGGGTTTCTCCTGACCACTCAACCGAGAAATTGACCATGTTTGCTTTCAAAGAAACTAGAAAAACAGCCTATTGGAAGTGCGTGTGAAGAGAAGTGCGGATATTGGCTCAGACCACCACCTACTCTTAGCTTCAGTGAGACTCCAAATAGTAGCTATGAGCAAACCGGAATGCATTCCGCAAAAATCCGCCATTCAGAAACTCAGGCTTCTTGAAGTACGCAATAGCTTTACAGACGAAATGATACGCTTAAATACTAACAACAAATCAAACGACCAGACGGTAGAAGGGAAATGGCTTAACCCTTAAACGCCCAATACGTCCGATTTCAATTAAAAACATACCCAGAGATAGTATTTGTGCTTCCGAACAACGTTTGTTCTACGTGTTTTCAAATAAATTAGTTTGAGGTGCAGTTATTTTAATTTACATGGTTGACCTCTGTAGTAACCTTTGGCGATTATCTGGAGAATAAATTAAAATACATTTGCAATAATGTTTAAAAACAGTTATTTGGTGTTATCCCATACCGTCTGACACAAATTTGTCCACACGGCAATATATTTATTACACAAAATTCGAAAATAAAAACACCTTTTTTCAGTTAGTTGTTTAAAATTTTTGCAAAACATGCTTTTCGAGCTAAAAATAACTGTAACTGTACAACAGTTGTCATTTTTCCATTCTTATTTATACGTATCGATAAAGAAAACTTTAGACAGTAAGATCAGATGTTTATTTTAAATGGCGAACGTAAAATGGCGGCACAGGCAGCCGCGGAAGTGGTTGGTCACTGCAGTGACCATTGGGTATTTAAGGGTTAAATTCAAATCTTTTGTTTTAAGAGCGATTTATACCAAAAGAGTGAGAAATGTGGATGAGTGGTCGAACATGGAGGATAATAGAATAGAGAAGAGACCCCAAGCGCAATCAAGATGAGTCAAGAACAACAGCTCAAAAAGACATTGCAGAGAGGAAATATAACGAAATCAATAAATTGGTTAAAAAATCTTTTAGGCGAGATAAGAGAAATATGTACAACAATTTAGCTATAGAAGCTCAAATAGCCGTTGAAAATAGAGACATGCGGGCCTTATACAATACCACTCGCAAACTGGCAGGGAGAAAATTTCGGCAAACTCGTCCAACAAACTACAAACTCGTGCTTACAACAATTAACCAGGAACTTGATCGTTAGAAAGAACACTTTGCTGAAACTCTCAACTTCCCATCACCGTCACCGTCACCTAATTCATCTACATTCAACAACGACGACTCTCAACGTCCAAGTCGCCTGGCTAGCCGACCTCCATCTACAGGAGAAATTGCGGAGGTCATATCTACGCTAAAAAATGATAAATCTCCAGGAGAAGACCGTATTGTTGTCGAGATGCTTAAAGCAAATGTCCAATTAACTGCAGAAATGCCCAAATTTGGAAGGAAGAAACGGTGCCAGATGAATGGCTTATGAGTACTATTGTTAAAATACCGAAAAAAGGAGGCCTTTCGCTGTGTTCCAATTACAGGGGCATAACCTTGCTGCCAGTACCATCAAAAGTGCATTCCAAACTGCTGCTGAATAGAATAAATGAGAAGCTAGACTAGACGCCAAGCAAGCAGCAGGCTGGCTTCCGACCAAACAAATCATGCATCGATCATATAAACGTGCTGCGAATTATAATAGAACAAATGAATGAATGGCAAACATCGGTGCATTTTGACAGCATTTTTCGTGAAACTATCTGGGGCGCTTTAAGGCGACATCAACCTGATCAAATCGCAGTATGACGGGTTTAAATGTAGAGTCTTGCATAATGGCTGCTTATCGGAGAGCTTCAACACAGCCTCAGGGGTTCGTCAAGGATGTATGCTTTCACCGATACTGTTTTTAATTGTTTTGGATGATATCTTGACGCAAGCAATTGATTCATCACGAAGAGGCATCCAATGGTCCTTAAGAGATCGGCTTAAATATTAACACCAATAAAACTAAGAGCATGTCGATATCAACCCGTGCGGACAATACTGATCCGTTTAACATTGGGACTGAAGCCACCAAATGGCGGCACGGCAGAAGATATGCCAAGCAGAATAAGTAAAGCCAAAGGTGTCTTCGCGCAACTGCGCAACATTTAGAAGTCTCCGATTCTATCAGCCGTAACGAAACTGAAGATCTTCAACTCCAACGTAAAAGTTTTCGTTAACGGATGCTTGCGCAAGATCTTGCGCATTTGGTGGCCTAACATTATATCGAACGAAGAGCTACATAGAAAATGCAACCAAGATCCAGTAGCGGTTGAAATCAAATGACGAAAATGTAGATGGATCGGGCACACTTTACGTAAATCACCCGCAGACATCACCCGACATGCCCTAGACTGGCACCCTCAAGGCAACCGAAGACGTGGTCGACCCAGAATGTCATGGAGGCAATCTTTAGAGCAGGACATACGTGAAATGGAAAAAAGGTGGAGAGAATTAAAGACGCTGTCACGCGACCGAACTAGTTGAGGCCCTATGTTCCGCTAGGAATTAAAGGACAAAGAAGAAGAGGAAGTAACAACGAAGTTTCCTCTATCGTTAGTACACGAAACGAAAATTCCACAGAAAAAGGGCGCAATTTATCGCTATTTAAGTCTTTCAATTGCTTTTCCGCACAGCATGAGTGAAGGTAGAAATTAAAAGAGAAAGTTAATCCCTCGGTTGCATCATATCGCAAGGTGACGACTTCTCTTTAAGCACAACTTTTTTCATGTTCTCATTTGTCTGCATTATTTATTAATCTTCGCATTCTTTTCCATATATGCATTTACAATAATACACAAATTATATTTTATTAATTTTACTTTGTCTTAAAACTCATAAATTAAAAAATATTTTCTTTTTACTTTTTTCTTTTTTGTTTATTTTTACACTGCATTTATATTTGCACACACTCCCCGTCGCCTTATAGGCTTCTTTCCCTTCAATCGTCTCTCTCCCTGCCCACACATTAAATTGCTTTTATATTAATTTGCTACATCTTTACTCAGCTGAACTCTTGCGTTATGTAGTCGAAAAGTATCTGCATGCATGTGTGGATGAATATCACTACTACAGACATTCGTACATGAAACTTTCTTCCTGTAGATTGATGCGTAAGAATTTTTCTTGTTGTATATTATTTCATTTTTAATTATTCTCATATATTTTATGTATGCCTCATAAGCTGAGAGAAATAATTCAAGAGGATTTAATCTATATGTATGTGTGTGGTGTATGAAATTCTTTTTAATTGGCAGCACTATTTGTCAAAATATATACTCTTTCTGAATTCCTCTCACTCGTTTGCTCTCTCATTTTCTCTCGCTGTTACTATATGAATTATAGCTGTAGAGATTTTTGTATGATGCGTGGGCGAGTAGTACGAATTTATCCAAGGAATTGAATTAAACAATTTCACAATTGATTCATTTTTTTCATGAATTAACGAACGTTATATTTGCACACACACACACACACACAGACAACAAATTGTAACTATGTATTCTTTTAAGGAATTTTAAATTAAAAAAGACGGAGTTTTCTTTCTTCTTTTTTAATAAATAGATTGCGTGTTTTTGTGGGGACAGTAAAAAGTCCCGGTGAATATTTAAGCAAAAATAAATTGTACTGTTTCTATTTTTTATTATTAAAATTACCAACTATTTTGAAAATATATTTGCATCAAATTTGACTAACTACTGATTAACTTCCAGCAGCAAGGCCGTATTTAGGGGGAGGTTTTAGGGGTTCTGACCCCCCCCCCCCCCCCGAAATCTGGAAACTTTATTCTAATTTTAGAGATTAATTGCCAATGGATGGAGTCAAAAGTCAAAATAAAATTTATTTAACGATATTTTTTACTTCCATCGGTTTTTTTTTTCTAAAAAGTCATATATAAAAAAAAAAAATTTGAAATCTTGCGATCAAATCCAATTTGTTTTCTTCGACATGAGGTTTGACTACGGATTCAAAAAGAGAAGGTGAGCACTCCTGCATTCATAGTTTTTCTAGGACAGTAACTGTTTTTGATTTACAGTTTCGTCCTGAATCAATTTGAAAAGTTTAAAAATTAATAAAAATAGAAAAAATTATCGGATCTTTGTAAAATTAGACTTGCTTGAACCCCATTTTTTCCTAAAACGTGACGAGATGGGAAGTTTTTGACCTCAGACTCGTGTTCAATGTGAAACTCCATCTTATTGGCAAAACCCATGCAGTTTAGGAGGCAATCTCAAAATATAATTAATTTTTTAACGCATTATTGGTCAGAGCACCACGAAAGATCTCAACCTCATTCGGGTTCCTTATCATTGATAATGACTCAAATTCCCAATGATGATCATTTGAAAAAAATGAGCCTCTTCTATTTTTGGTAGTTTTTTTGAGGTTGAGTACATCATCAGTAGTGGGAAGTCAATGAGTTAATGAAATTAAGTTCTTCACGATAAAAAAAATGCATTAGAATGCACATTGAATATTTATTTGAAAAAATCTAATTTAATTATTCTGCGAATTTTTTGTCACTTTTGGCCATTTTTTGAGGTTAAGATTAAAAAAAAACCGGAAAATTTGTCCTAAAATTTTAATTTTATAGGGTCCATCATCGATTTAATTTATTGTGTTTAAAAACCAGTTTGATAAAAATTATTTATGAATATTTTCTTCGAATGAAAACCCCCCCCGAAAAAAATTTCTGGCTACGGCCCTGTCCAGCAGTAAATTTTACATTCCAAAGACTAGCTAATAGAAAGCAAGGAAGAAACATTAAAAATTATATATGCTGAACATGTTGAATTTACTTATGCTTACTTACAATCAATGCAATGCACAATAGGAAAATAATACGAGAGCTTTAAGTTTTCGCACAGACGCAACAGTGATGCCATATTGCAAATATGCAAAATATTTACATATAATATAAATTTATTACATAACAAGGTACAGCAAATAATGAATACTGAACAAATATTTCGATATTTCATATTCAAGGCATACATAGTTTGAATATTTAGTAATTTACTGGTATTTAGCATTAGCAAATACTGAAGCTGATTATTGAAACCTTTAATAAGAGCCTGCCCGCGACCGCATAAGAGACATACAAAAGAAGTTATCAGTGACTTGAAAAAGCATTTGCAGGCAGTCTGCAGCGGTCAAAGGCAATCAGTGGAAGTCAAAAGCAGTCCTAACAATAAAAGGCAATCAACAACAGCAGTCAATAAATGGTATCAAAGGCAATTGGTTGCCTTAGAAATAGTTAAAGGCAGTCATCAGTAGGCAGTAGTGAAAAATAAATGAAAAATCAATAAAAAAATTTATATTTAGTATTCATTTCCATTATTTAAATACTCGTTTGTCACTTAATTAGAATTGAAGCTTAACTTCAAGTTTAAACAATTGTACATAAATTAACAAAAAACGGGTAAAGGTATCTCACATTTATATTTACAACCTGAATTTATTAGAATAAACAAAATATTTACAGATATGTATGAATATGTATATAAAAAAATATGCAGTCAGCTTGAATTTCTGTATTTCATTATTGCTGACAACCAAAACTGGTGTCTGTTTATCTGTCTATATATTTTGCTGCCCCGACTGTATGTCTATAAATTTAATTGAATATTTTTTAGGAAATTCAAATTGTAGCCAGAAAAGATGAGAGGGACCGAAACGGAAACGGAAATTTTTGCGACAGGTGGAAATTAAATATGATTGAATTGTGTAATGATGCATTAAATATATTACCTATACAAACAAACACATACAAACACACAGTAAAAGAGATAAATAGAAAGAGAGAGAGAGTGTGATGCTGAATCATCAATATCATCGTTTTCATTACGAAGGTAATAAACAGACAGACACATACATATACAAATAAATATAAAGATAAACATTTAACAGAGTGACAAGTAGAAAAACAACAAGTTGCAAGGTTAGTGAACTTTTATGACCTTTTCATATGAACTTTTCTAGATGAAATTTAACGCAACTAATTTGAAAGGCATAAAATTAAATACTTAAGTAAGAATCTACCGAAGATATTTTGGAGATAGACGCAAATAGAATAAATTGTTTTATTTATTTTCTTTCTTTTTTTTAGTTGGCCATAAATTTCTTTAATTTCTTATCAATATTTTGCAGCTGTTAAAATCAACAAAAAAAATAAAAGAACAACTTTGGCTTTAACCGTGAAAATTAAATTTCATATATTTGCTATACAGGGTGGCAATTGTAAAGTGGCGCAAGTTTAATACTCTGCAGCAAGCTTTGTCATTTACCGTTACTTTAATTGAAAAAGCAAATTCATTCATCATTGGCTTTGCTTTTAATTTCATTTGAATTTTTGTTATTACATTTTGCAATTTCCATAAAAATGGACAAGGAAAATATTCGTCGTGAAATTATGAAATTTCATTTGGCAAATTATAGTAGCCGTCAACTTGCAAAGGCTTTGAATTTGTCAAGTCGTACGGTAGACCGATCTATTATTCGATATAATGAAACGGGGGGTTTTGGAGATAGAGACCGGGGAAAATTTTCAACAGTTGCCACTACTGGTTTAACAGAAAAAATTCGTAAACGAATCAAGCGAAATCCAAGGCGCTCAATGAGAAAAATCGCTAAGGAAGTGGGAGTAAACCGTGAAACAGTGCGAATCATTGCAAAATCAAAGCTTAATCTTAAGCCGTACAAGCTCCGAAAAGCTCAAGATCTGACACAAAAAAAGAAAGATTTGCGACTGCAAAGATGCAAGGCGTTGCTACGCTCTTCCGTGTTAAAAAATATTGGAAATATCTTGTTTACAGATGAAAAAATTTTCACGGTTGAACAACATTTCATTTCGCAAAATGACCGAATGTGGCTAACATCATCATCGCAACAAAATAGGACTGTTGGCCGAGTTCAAAAGCCAGCTTCCGTTATGGTATGGGCTGGAGTTTCCGCTAATGCCAGAACCCCTCTAATATTCGTTGAAGAGGGTGTTAAAATTGACCAGGTTGTTTATCGGAGCATTTTCTTCCCTGGGCCCAAGATACATTTGGAAATGAAAACTGGACTTTCCAGCAAGATTCTGCACCTTCCCACATGGCAAAATTAACGCAAACATGGGAAAATTTTTCTGGATTCATAACATCTCAAGAATGGCCACCATACTCCCCAGACTTGAATCCAATGGACTACTCTATTTGAAGTATTTTAGAGAGTAAGGCTTGTGCATCTCAACACCACAGTCTGGAGTCGATGACAAATTCATTAAAGAAAGCCTGGACTGAAATTGATCAGGAAGTCCTGCGGCGAACAGTCCTACGATTTCCGGATCGATTGAAGGCATATGTGCAGGCTAAAGGAGGTTATATTGAATGAGGTGGGGTTCAAATGAATGCTTATATATTCAGCAATGTTAACACTTAATTGTACTTAATGGAAGTACGTCCTTTTGAAAATAACTGCTGAAATGTGTGCGTCACTTTACGATTGTCACCCTGTATAGTTGCTACAAAAAATGTATAAATGCATCGCAGTTTGTTATCAAACACTTAAGCTGTGTGCTTACACCAAGCAAACACAAAGAAATTTCAAATTCGCTGCCTTATTGCTTGTTTGTTCGGTGTTACCAACAGCACAACGCATCATGATCTTCTCCCAATATTTTTCAACCCTTCCCGATTAGCACGGACCATTAGCACTTGTACCCTGGACGAATATCGTTCGTGAATATTTTCTGAACATTATATGTGGAGGTCCCCACCAAAACGCTACATTACCAATTAGTTGCACCAAAACGTAACATTTTTCAAATCGTTTATGATTGAGATGTAACGTTTTGGTGTGGACCTCCACATATGTTTTTGTGGCGCAACGTCTACGACTGCCAACAAGAGAAGTAAAATGTAGTAAAATTCCTCAGTTCCTGAGGCAAACAATTAAAAAACCGAAAATCAAAGTAGAAAATGGAGGGTGCAAGAGAAAAGATTATGAGGAATTGGAAAAGAGGAATGAGAGAGAGGATGAGAGGGCTAATGAGATATAAGATTAGAGGGTGATGAGAGGGGCGACGAGATGGGTTATAAGAGGGGTGGTTAAGGATTGAAAGAGTAATGAGATGGGGAATCAGAGGCTGGTGAAAGAGGATTGAGAGGTAGATAAGAGTGATAGCAAGAAGGAGGTGAGGGGAGTTTAGAGAGAAGGAGAATAAAAGGAGGAAAAGAAGGGTATGAGAGGAGGAATGAGAGGCCTTTCCCCCATGAAATGAGAGGGAGGATGAAGGGATGATGAAATAGGTGATGCAAGGGACGAGGAAAGGGATGAGAGGGACATGAGGAAGGAAATGAGAGGAATGTTTAGAAAGGGGTTGACAGAAGGGCTGAGGAGGAGATGAGGAAGGAGAGGGGACAGGAAAGGGGGAAGGAGAGGGGAAAAGAGATGAGCTGAAGGAGGAGGAATGAGAGAAGGAAAGAGCGGGAGTAAAAAAGTTTCATCCAAGAGGAAAGATGAGCGGGTTGAGTGAAAGCATGCAAAGGAGATGAAAAGAAGTGAAATAGAAAGGGGATGGGAGACCAAGAGGAGGGAAGGAATATGATCAAGAAAAGAGATGAGTTGAGAGTCGAGAGGAGAGAGAGAGAGAGAAAGAGAGAAGGATTACTGGAGGGAGAGCGGTGGTGAGGGAAAGCGTGAGATAGGATAAGGAAGAAATGAAAAGAATTAGAATATAAAGAAGGCAGAGGAAGATACAAAAAAAGAGAAGGTGGGTGGAGAAGAGGTAACGAGAGAGTTATGAGAAAAAAAATGGACGGAAAAATTAGAGGGAGACGGCTTGGAAGATGATTCGGGACGGACGATCGAAAAATGCGAATATGAAATATAAGATACAAAAGGTAATAAGATTAGATTAATACGGTGGTGGGCAATAATTTCCCAAATCACTGCGGTAATGAAATAGTCCCCGAAGAAAAAGGGTGACAAAGGTGAAAAGAGAGCAAAAGAAAGGAATAAGAGTACGATATTTTCTAGTTTCACACTTCATCGTAATGATTGTAATTTACTATGATGACATAAAGTCAGTAAACTTGCATCATTGTTCCAATGGAATTCATCCTCGAATTATGAGTCTCAACAACTTTCTCAATTAAAATGTAAGTTTGAATGTAGAGTGATTAATTTTTTTTCTTATCTTCTGTATACGTTAAACTCTAGACAACCAATAGAAGCACAAACTTACATATATCTCTAAATCAGAGACTGATCAAGCCGGCTTTCCTTTTTACACTCTAAAAAAGAGCATAAAAAAAAACATAACAAATTAAAACCATGTGAGTAAATGACAAAAACGCGTCATTGCTATCGTCTCAAAGTGCAGTGAAGTGAAGCCATGTTTCGTCAATTTTCTCTATTTATATTTAGCTAAATAATTCAAACATAGCATTTTGGTTTCTTAATTTAAACTGTTAAGTGAACCTTGCAAAACAGTTTTACGTAATATAAAGCATTTATTAATTGCAATAATTTGACTATTAATTAAATGAAATGTACATATGCGTGTATGTGTGTATTCCCATATATAATGAGCACTTACACTTGAATATGAATTGCTTACAAGTATCCTTTAATAAATATACTGCGATATGAATGTAGAACAAAGCGAAATTCATCATGTTTCAACTGAAATTATAGCTTCCAACTGCTTGCATTGTTCATGCTGTAGCGGCTTACAAATTAAAACGATTTAAAATATCATAAAGTTTGTTGTGATTGTTTTTTTTTTTTCTTGTTGCTTTTGTGGGTATACCAAAAAAAATGTCAATTTCCTTTAAAAACCAAAATGATTACACTATCGAAATATCCAAGCGATCTCATACATACATTTATAGAAAAAAAAACATACTTACTTACATATGTATGAACAACAAACAAAAAACAACAGCAAAACGGAAAAGCATAGAGAAAATATATATGAGCGTATAAATAAATATTTTAAATTATACCCACACGAGTGTACACAGTAAAATACACATCCACACATAATCATACATGAATATATGTCTATTTTTATACATATTTGTATGTATACTTACTATATAGTAAGTATATAAATACATAAATGAACAAATAAATGAAAAAATTTATATATAATGACGCTAGCATTTTGTTGTGGTAAACTCATTAAAATTAATTTAATGCATTTACCAACACATTCATACATACTGACATATGTAACTACGCTTGTGTGTGTGTGTGTGTGACTTATAACCGTGACATGAGCGTGAGAGCGAGCGTGAAAGTAACGGAGAGAGAGAGAAAAGGAGAATGTATAAGACAGAACACCCTCCCGTTAATGCTGACGAGTGTTTAATTATACACATGTACTTGAAATTTATTTTGTGTACTTATTTATGCTTTACACAAAGAATAACAACAATAATTACACGCTGCTGACAAAAAAGTCAATCGTTTAAAAAATATTTATATAGCTAAGTATATAGCTAGAAAAACGATTAATACATTAGGCTGGATCAAATTATTTGGAAAGAATTTTACTTATATTGGTTATACAATAACGTGTGTTTTTAAGATTATCCAATCTACTTTTCATTTCACATGGGGTTAATTTAAAACTGATAACTGCTGGTGTAATTTTTGTTTAAATGTTCTACCCTTTTTAACCCTCTCAGGATTTTCGTACAAATATGTGTACATGAATTTGAACATTTTTTCCTGACTTCGGTTTTAATGCCAACCAAACCATTTTGGTATTGACGTCTTTGTTGTGTTTTCCTCAATCGTTTGAAATTTATTTTGTTACAATTGAAGCATTACCGTCGAAACTGTTGAGACTTTTATGGACTTTTTTTTTGTGCTCTCTTATTTTTTTTTTTTTGTGTCGTCAATTTCAAAAAATTATTAAAAATACTAAATAATAAAAAGATGTGTAAAAATAAATTTCTTATGTAGATAGAACCTTCTTCTATTGATAGAGATACCTGAACAGGTAAAAATTCATGAATAGTTTTTTTTTGACTATTTGGGGACTCCTAAACACAAAAATCAACATCTCGATTTTTTCCTACCGCGGGAAGTACACATTCTCCTGAGAGGTTTAAGGTATAAAATTGAAAGTTCTCAAGGACAAATTCGAACTTAGAGTTATACAATTTTTTTACGCCAAAATTGCCTAGAATTTCATGCAGAATAACTTTATCGCCTAACTGATATAAGAGAAATAATTTAGCACACCTTAATATACAAAACACATGTTGGTTAAAAATGCCTTAAAGATTTTCGTGGTTCGAAACAGTGGAATTCCATTTGAAGAACTATATTTTAATATTTTAGACTACCCTTCTACCCTCACTCCCTTTACACCATATTCCTTGCGCCTTCCATCCTTTGGTTCCCTCGTTCTTCCTCAAGGTCTTCCTCATTATTCGTTCTCTCACCTTTCTGGGCGCTTTCCATTCTTCTGGGCGTTTTCTCGCCTTTCTGGCCTCTCCCTCGCCCTTCTAGGCTCTCTCTCGTCCTTCTGGGCTTCGCTCGTCCTTCTAGGCTCTCTCTCGTCCTTCTGGGCCTCGCTCGTTCTTCTAGGCTCTCTCTCGTCCTTCTGGGCCTCGCTCGTCCTTCTGGGCCTCACTCATCCTTCTGGGCCTCGCTCGCCTTATATGTCCTCTTCTCCTTTCTATATCTTTTTTTCTACGGTCCCCAAATTTTCCATTGTGAGTTCACAATAGCGTGAAGGTAACGATTCATGAGACTAATTAAGACTAAAACCGAGTGCTCGAAGAATTGACAGCGGGTTGCATAAAAACTAACTACTTAGGTACTGGAAACCGATTATTCGTTGTTCAAAAAAGCTTTTATTTCATAAACGTACACCTAAGAATGTTCCACATACTGAGAAATTGTCTACCCGAAAACAAAGTACTTGAATAAAACTTAGTTTCCAACTACCTTATTTGTAGATTTCAGGTTTAATATTTAATTTATACCTTATTCTGCATTCAAATACTTCCCTGATTTTAATCGTTTCTTAAAATTAAAAATGATAGTTAAGAAATATTAATTCATTGCACATTTTTATATATATAAAGATGTAAGTGTAAGTGTAAATACGTATGTAAATGTATATTTTCAATAACGGAAATGAAAAACTGCAATGAAGTAAACACTGCACTGCCGCAAACAAGAAAAATAAAAAATATAGCTGCACAATATTAAAACTTCAATTAATTGAACCCAGTTGAGATCAGATCCATACAAGTGAAGAAGCAAACGAATGAGTGCAACAAATATGGTTACAATTGCTATACTGGCTTCCGATATCAATGCATCCCTACTTCAACGTTCTCCTGCTTCATACTTCCCTGTTTCAATATATTTTTACTTCGCCACTTCCCAGAGTCTCTTTCTCTTCGTTTTAATGCAGTGCAATGGCAGAAATTTTTATTTAATATTTTTACGCGCTGGACAAAGTGAAAAAACATTTACATACATATATACAACGCTCGAAGGTGAATTCAAATTGAATATCGCAGTGAATAATATGTATGTATTTATGCTTAACAACTTCTGCAACTGCATTGCAATTATTTACATTGAGCTTTGAAAAGCAACAACAGCAGCTACAGTAACGGCAGATAGCCATAGCAGGAGTAACTATATCGGGAGTAACAGAAGTAGGAGTAGCAAAAGAATAAAGTAAGCAGATGACATTAAAGCTATGAATATGAATTGCCCAATATAAATAAAGTTAATTTTTAAGATTAAGCAAAAAATGAAAGAAGAAGAAACAAGCAACACATCAAAAAAGATTAAAGTGATTTCAATGTTTAAAGCAGGAACAAAAATTCACGAGCGTAATTGCAGTTCAGAGAATGAAAGATTTTTCCGACTTTTATTTCTTTCATTTTCATTCATTTGTCGCGTTTCTTGCGTGTGTGTGTGTGTTTTTTTTTTTTTTGTCACCCATATAAATAACCTTTTTTAATGATGAAAAATAACTCATTGCATACTTTTAGGCAGGCAGAACGCAAAATCACACGCACGCACACATTGAAAGCACACACTTTCATACAGAAAATAAAATAAAACATAATTGAAGTGTAACTGCGCATGTAATAAAACCAATTTCAGTTATTTGTGCGGCATTAACATCATAAATAAAGAAAGCTGAAAGTAAGAAACGAAACTCATGCCCCCAAATCTCCAGTAAAAGCAGCAGCTATTATTAAAGCTGGTCTACGATCTTCTGCTGCGTGAAATTCTCATGCATTACATTGTTTCTCACATATACATACTCGCAAACATTTACAACATCAGCGTAGGTAAGACTTTATATAGGAAGTACACTCCATGAATATTTGAGACAAAACAACAAAAAATAAAAATTGACGAAAAAAACATTTTTTTCAAATTGCTGACATGCCAAAAAAAAATAAAAATAAAGGCCCAAAATTTTGTTGCTGGTGCTAGTGCTGATGTATTTACAAGGCGTATGAAAAATTATTTACGTGTTTTCTTTCATATTTATTTTTTTCTTTATTTTTTTATTACACTTTGTTATTGCAGTGAAATTTTTAATTCACACTTGTTTCATTTTGATTTTCCAAAGTTTAACTTTTATGCTTCAAGCTACACAAGATGTTTGAACAATTTTGCTGAAAGGGATTGCAAAATCAGCCACAGATTAGGTTTGATAGTTGTCCATTAGGAAACACTTGAGCAGCCATTGTGGTTCCTCGTGGGTGTTCATTCCCTGTAAACTATTAACTTAAACGATTTCGACGTTATTACATGTTTTAGCAGATCCACCTATATTAACATACTCCAAGTTATGCAAGTCAAATTGGTCACAACAGTATTAATAAGTAGTTGTCAAGAAATCTGTGAAGCCAATCTGTATTGGCGTAATTTAGTGTCACTTGAAGCCAAATTTTTTGAATTATTAAATGCTAAAAATCAAGTTATTGAAAACCGAAAAGAGGGGTACACGGGAACTTTCAAATATCCATATATACTTGAAAACATAGTAGGTACTCACGAACTTGAAAAACGGGTACATACAAATTTTACTCGATAGCCGAGCTACTTGGTTACTATAAAACCATTTACTTAAGTGCTCGAAAAAAACTTTGTGACAGTTATATACCCAGGGACTGGAAAAACAAAATGCCGAGCTCAATTCCCGGCAAGTGGATCCACAAGAATTTCGCCAAAACCTAAATGCGTCACTAGAATTGGCTATCGGGTTAGAAACAAGTATTTATGCACTAGAAAATCGAGCACAAGGTACTCTACAAACAGTTAAGTTCTCTAATAATTTGTACCCAGATGCATAAAAATCAGCTATGCATGTTCTTTTAAATAGGTACACGGTTTTTTAAAACTGATTACCCGGATACTTTGGCTCTAAAAAACAGCACAGAGTACTCAATAAACAAATATTCTAATTATATGTACCCGGATACATAAAAAACGATACCCAGGACTTATTAAATCGTATACAGAAATTACCGAGAATTCCACCTCAGCACATCCCGGCCCAAAGGTTTATACCACTAGGGAAACTAAGAAACAGGGGGGAAAAGTTTTAAAACTTCTCTCGTCTGAGGTGTTGTGAAGTACCAAAAAAACCTAAAGCCTTACAATTATGTATGAATTGAATCTGGAAAAATCTTTTTCATTCTTGAACATATCGCCGCCTGAGAATTTATTTGGCGTATGTGTATACGAATTCGTATACCTTTACGCCAAATCAATTCTCAGGCGACGATATGTAGAACTTTTATGTTTTTCCTTTTCGAGAGTGACCTAATTCCTAACTGAACTAACTTACAATTTAAAGAAAATCACTACCATAAATTAAGAGGCAAAATTTCACGATTTGAAATTAATGAATAAATTTCGAGAAGTTGACACATTATGATTATGAATTGATTTTTGAAAGGTAGAAATGCATATTTTTTAACTGAAAAATAAAATCTGATATTTTTCTTCAACTGTCACGAATGAATATCGATGGATTTGATTTTTCATGTATGAAAAATCCTTGCACATGCTGTAATATGCACGTAACTCATTGGTATTGCGTTTGATATTGCTTTAACCACCAGGACGACAACGACAGCGACGAGGAGTACACCAAGTGCTACCGATTTTCGACAGTTCTCGTTGCGCACGTTGCCAACTTTCAGCATTTGGTCTTCCTTCATTCATTCAATCGTTCGCTTCTTCACTGTACACGTTCATGCCTTCATTCATTCATTTCATACTATTCCATACCATGCCATTCATTGCGATGCCATTAAGGTTACGCTGTGAAATATAACACGCTCATAATTGGTCATAAATCTGACAACTGTAATTTGTCATCACTCAAGCAGGAAGTGAAGCAAACGCCGGCACGCTCAGCCTCAGCTTTAGTTTCAGCATTGGAAAAGCAAGAACAGTAAGGACAAGAAAAAAAAACAGTAAGGACAAGACAGAGAAGCAAAAATCTACATTCTACGTACGTACGTACGTTCAACGCAGCAAATGTACCCGTACCATACCAAAGTATCTGAAGTAGCTTGAAGCGCCTCATGATGTTATATATCCTGGTGTATCCCTTCCATGTTGTGATGGTGCTGGTTATGTTAGGTACAGGTGTATGTTTGTGTGCATGTAGTGCTAAAATGAAAACGGTACTTGACACAAAATGTCAGCTGGAAACTTTTTTATAGCACCTTCTACTTCTTCTCCACGCACATCATTTATATTCACTGTAATAAAGTTCACAATGTCCTTTATATAATAATTTTATTTTTTTTTTTTAGGTTTGGTTTTATTTTTTTTGTATTGGTCAGCAGAATAGCAACAATACTCACTTACACTCATAAAAAATGTTAAAATCGAGAGACTTTTAACTGTGTAAGTTGATTCACATTTTTTGATGTTTTTGCATTAATTTCTCATTCCCCTCTTGCTCTTTCAACTTATTTAACTTATAAACATTATGTTGTTATTGTTGTTGTATTGCCTTTGTTATTGTTGTTCCTTGCTACGCTTGTTTCATATTTCTTTATATATGTACAAGTATGCTTGAGCTGCCTAAATGACTGTTTCAATGACTGACTCATTCAAATCACACCTCACTCTTAATTGAAGCCGGACATCATTGAATAAGTGGGCATGGCACTTCTAATACAAGTAAAACAATTAAAAAACATTACTGCCCAAATAAAAGTATTATTTAAGTGCTAAAAACAAAATTTCGCTCGAAGCTTTTAACTTTATTCGATTAACAATATATGGTATAATAAGTTCGACCGGTAAATGGGCGTGGGCAAAATTGGGCCGAAGTTATTAAAAAGCCATTTCTCATGACAAGATCAATGCAAAGCGATATCTCAATGGAAGCAAATGGCCACAAATGTACTGACTGAATATCATTCCACTACCCCTAGGTTACGCAACGAGATAGTGGAAGGTAGAGGCGGCGATATAGATTGTGGAATTTAAGAGTTCTTCGTTCCTGTAGAAAGTAGTTTAGTCCAAAACCAAGGACTATATTGACTATAATTTTAATAGAGAAAGAGCGAACACGCATTTCCCTGTATCCAATAGCTTTGGATACAATATAGGCTCGTATTCAACAAGTATGTGTGGCAGCTCTTAAACAGCAATTTTGATTGCAAATATCACCACTCACTTAATAAAAATTAATCGTTATTCGCACAAAATTGCAATATGATACACAACTAAAACCGCTATGCATATTTTGAACTATGCGCAACTGTATTTTACGATTTTCTACACCTCTAAAAATTATCTATTGCTGTAAAGAATAGGATTTATTCATACTCAAGTGCCAAATATCGCAAGATGTCGCTAATTTACAAAAATTCAATACTGCAATACTGTTGTGAGTGATTTCAACGCTTTGACAACGGTTGGGAATGGTTTGTTGGTGAGTCAGTTAGCTGAAGCTCAATTGATTAAAACTCAGTACATTACTCATCCAAAATCTTAGAATTCGGTAGATCAAAATATCATAGATTACAGCTCCATTTATTAGAAATACGAAAAACAGAAATATATAGATCAGAACTTTATAGACGATATCTCTCTCGATCAGAACCCCGTACATCAATCAATCACTGCTCTTTTGATCAAAACTTTACAGACCAGAACTGCATGAATCAGAATTTTGTAGATCAAAACTTGATAGACTAGAACTTCATAGATCAGAACTTTTTGTAGCAGACCTCCTTATATCAGAACTTCATTAATTAGAGCTTTATGTGCAGAAATTCATTGATGAATGCTTCATAAATCATAACTTAAAAAGTCTTTATATCAGAACTTCATTAATTAGAGCTTTATAGTGCAGAAATTTATTGATGAAAGCTTCATTAATCATAACTTAAAAGGTCGGAATTAGAACTTCATAATCTTGAATCTTCATAGATCAGAACTTCATTGGTCGAAATTGCATTGTTCAGAACTCAATGGTTCAACAGATAAATAATCGGGAGATCGAAACTCGGTAAGCCAGAACTTCCCAGACCAAAATTTCATAGATATGAACTAGAAATTTATATAGGTCGCAAAATCCTCCACGGGAGAGTAATTCGCACAGCAGCCAAATAATGAAATCCATAGAGCTAGGCAAGGCAAACGTGAAGATTACACTGTACAACAAATTTTTGGAAACTTGTTGCAGCATGACTTAAAAAAAAAAGTGGGCGTGAAAGAGGGTCATCATATAATGACCAACATTCGCCACTAGAGCTATATTCTAGAGAGTCTACAAAATTTTTTAAATGCGATTTATTTTTTAGAAGAACTACCTTGGCCGGGAGGACAGTTTAAAACGACATAACTTATGAACGGAACGCCTATTGGAAACTTGTACTTGTCATGATACTTGTTATGATTACAGGGTGACAATTGTAAAGTGACGCAAGTTTAATACTCTGCAGCAAGCTTTGCCATTTACCGTTACTTTAATTTAAAAAGCAAATTCATTCATCATTGGCTTTGCTTTTAATTTCATTTGAATTTTTGTTATTACATTTTGAAATTTCCATAAAAATGGACAAGGAAAATATTCGTCGTGAAATTATGAAATTCCATTTGGCAAATTATAGTAGCCGTCAAATTGCAAAGGCTTTAAATTTGTCAAGTCGTACGGTAGACCGAGCTATTATTCGATATAATGAAACTGGGGGTTTTGGAGATGGAGACCGGGGAAAATTTTCAACAGTTGCCACTACTGGTTTAACAGAAAAAATTCGTAAACGAATCAAGCGAAATCCAAGGCGCTCCATGAGAAAAATCGCTAAGCAAGTGGGAGTAAAGCGTGAAACAGTGCGAATCATTGCAAAATCAAAGCTTAATCTTAAGCCGTACAAGCTCCGAAAAGCTCAAGATCTGACACACAAAAAGAAAGATTTGCTACTGCAAAGATGCAAGGCGTTGCTACGCTCCTCCGTGTTAAAAAATGTTGAAAATATCTTGTTTACAGATGAAAAAATTTTCACGGTTGAACAACATTTCAATGCGCAAAATGACCGAATGTGGCTAACATCATCATCGCAACAAAATAGGACTGTTGGCCGAGTTCAAAAGCCAGCTTTCGTTATGGTATGGGCTGGAGTTTCCGCTAATGCCAGAACCCCTCCAATATTCGTTGAAGAGGGTGTTAAAATTGACCAGGTTGTTTATCGGAGCATTTTAAATGAACATGTTCTTCCCTGGGCCCAAGATACATTTGGAAATGAAAACTGGACTTTCCAGCAAGATTCGGCACCTTCCCACATGGCAAAATTAACGCAAACATGGATAAAAGACAATTTTTCTGGATTCATAACATCTCAAGAATGGCCACCATACTCCCCAGACTTGAATCCAATGGACTACTCTATTTGGAGTCGCTGACAAATTCATTAGAGAAATTGATCAGGAAGTCCTGCGGCGAACAGTCCTAGGATTTCCGGATCGATTGAAGACATGTGTGCAGGCTAAAGGAGGTTATATTGAATGAGGTGGGGTTCAAATGAATGCTTATATATTCAGCAATGTTAACACTTAATTGTACTTAATGGAAGTACGTCATTTTGAAAATAACTGCTGAAATGTGTGCGTCACTTTACGATTGTCACCCTGTACTTAAAGGAAAACCTCTGCAAAAACATTTGGAAAATCGCTGTACTTTCAATTCAAATATTTAAAAAATCTTAGAGACCCTTTAGAATATGACCCTCTTTCAAGCCCATCTTCATTCATGCTGCAAAAACTCTGTTGTACAATGTTATCAATCAATAGGAGTATAATTTTTCGCTTGAAAAATCTGCGAGCAAGAACGGATACTTTCTATATGTATGTATGCATATATAGCGGTTTATGTATTTTTTTTATAAATGTATGTATGTATTACGTACAAATAACTCATAAGTGGATAACAAACAGGTTAAGCACATAAATTGCTGGTTAAATTATTTTATTTATATGTATTATGCTTTTTCTTTATTTATGCATGTATTTGTATAATCATATACTTATGTACATTCATTTTCGCTCAGATTATAAATATACACACTTATATGGAATCATAGACCAGAAGTCAAATATTTCATAAAGTAATAAACGAATTCATTTGAAATATAAAAATATTTTGAAAATTAATGATACGAAAAAGTAAAGTTCGATTCGTGATATTACTGTTAAATTAATAAAGGGTAGTTAGAAGTAAGATTGTATTATTCATAATTCTGTTAGGTTAGCTAAGGAAAAAGTAAAGCTCGATTATTCATATGCTTTGAAGGTTAGAAAAGGTTAGTCAAAAAAAAAGTGGGAAATCATTTCAGGGAATTCGGGGGAATAAACATATAAATGATAACAATCAAGATTACATTCAGAAATTAATGCAATCATATGTGGAAAATTCACATTCTTTTATTAGAAGAATAGATTTCTATCAACTAATATAATAAAGGTGTATTTATTAAATTTATAAAAACTATGTAAGTAAATAATTCTTGTGGGAAAAAATCAGTTGCATTTTTTAAAAACCTTAACAAAAATGTGGGAAATCTTTTTACAAATTTGTCTGTTCTTATAATTTAAATTGAATTTATGCAATAAAAAGAGAAGAAAATCTACTTTCATTAAGAACAAAAACAAATAAGACAAAATAAAATCAGATTCAGATGCAGTCACCTTCGTATATTGCAAAGCACGCAATCTCATGATTAAGTTTCTTAGAAATGCAACGACATACGACGGGATCATAAAGATTACACTTTCATCTTTGAAATACAAACTTATACACGAATATACGTAGTTAATGCCCGTCCACTTGTTTGTCAAATTTGTGTCGCATTTTGTTTTTTTTTTGTTTATTTTTTTTTGGAATTTTAAATTATTCAATTGAATTATTGCAACAAAATGTGCTGATGACACTCACTCACAATTTCAGTAGAAATATATACGTATGTGTAATGTCCGAAGCGATAAACATATAAATATATGTAAGTATATATAGGCTAAAGAGATAATAATTTTATTATCAGCGAGATTTCTTGTTTGACGACTATCTACTGTCGGTATGCATTGGGGCTAAAATCGTTCTGAACAAAGTGCAATAGAGTTCATCTAACAATTAAATAAAGCTGATCTTTATATACCAGAGTTTAGTACATCTTGATTTCATAGATTTAAAGAACTTAAAAAAATGGAGATAATTTCAAAGACCAAAAATCTATAAACTAACAGTTTTTAGAAAAGAACTTAATAGATCAAAACTATTTAAACTTCATAAATCAGAAATATATAAGCTAAAACTTCAAAAACCAAACATTTGATATAGAAACTCCATAGATTGGAACTTCTCAGATCAAAACTACTTAGACTAGAACTTTTTAGATCAAATCTCCATATATCAGAGCTTTTTAGATTAAAATTTATAGATCAGAACTTTTCAGATCGAAGCTTCATAGATCAGAGTGTCATATAATTAAAATTCAAAGACCAAAACTTTTAGGTATAAACTGCATAGACCAGAACTTCATTCCTCGGAACTTCAAAGATCGGGAAATTTTTAAATGGAAACCTAACAGATCTGAACTTTTCTTATCGGGACAACGTAAATCAAAACTTCATAGATCGCACATTTATAAATCGGAACTTCGTTGCTTGGAAATTTTTAGGTCAAAACTTTTAAGAACGGACCTTTTTGAAATAGCGGAACTCGGCAAATTGAAACTTCATAAGTCTGAACTTCATAGATCGGAACTCTTTAGATAAAAACTTTAAAGAACAGAACTTCATAGACCAAATTTCATAGATCGCACCTTAATAAATTGAAACTTCATACATCAAAATTCATAAATCAAAACTTTGTAGATCGCACCTTCATTTGTTGAAACCTTATAAATTGGAACTTCATAGAACGAAACTCCCTAACTCAGAACTTCACATCGCAAATATTTATAAATAGATGAAAATGTCATAGGTTTGAGCTGCTTAGATAAAAAATTTACAAAACAAACTAAATAAATCTGAATTTCATTAATCAGAACTTTATTGATCAGAACTCTTTAGAACCAAACCATAGAAACTTCTACAATCGCCAGATTTCCAGATCAACTGCCAACAGACCATAAATATATTTTACCTCAAGCCAGTCCCTAGTCGTTTTCACCCGAAAGTAAAGCTCAACGCCGTTGCTCACTCTAACCCAAGAGATGAAATTTAAGCTTCATTCGTCTGTATGTTTTTGATACAAATTGATTAACGCTGCTTGGCATTGTCGCAGTCATCTTGAGAATTTCGCAGTGATAACTTCAAAAAGTGGAAAACTCTAAGAAGAATAGAGAGAAAGAAGAAGAAGCTTGAAGCTGTGAAGGCTACAAGATTTATTTTAATTAAAAAAAAAAGAAGAAATTTTATAAAATTAGTACAAGGAAAAAAATAAAGAAATATTTTAACGAACAGAACAGAAAAGCAAAATGAAGAATCTATCATTCTTTAAGTTTTTACTAATAATTACAATCACTTTAACAATAGCAGTGACAGTGAGTGATGCACGCGGTGGACGACGAGGCGGCTCTTTTGGTGGAATCTTTGGTGGTTGGCGAAAATATAAAAAACATGGTTCAAACAGCAATGTTCATCGTAGACCAGTAATCAGTGGTTCACCTGTAGGCGGGTCATCGTCACATCACAGTAGTGGTGGCGTTGGTTCATCATCATCAACAGTAAAGAAAACGAATACGCATCATGAAAATCATCACAGAGATCCTCCACCACCATATCCCGGTACAGCAGGCAGTAATCTTCATCATCAGCAGGTACATGATCCGCCACCACCATATCCCGGTATAGTAGGCAGTAGGCATCTTCATCAGGTACATGGTCCACCGCCACCATATCCTGGTTATGGGGGAGCAAGCGGTGGATCGCATATGCCACCTGGAGGGACATATCACGTTAATCCCAACTCAATACCACAAGGAGCAGTTTACTATCCACAGGCTCCGGTCCAATCGTCAGGTAGGTGAAAAAAAAAAGATTTTTTTTATTTGCAATTAAATTTAATTTTATTTCAACTTTTTTGTATACAAAAGGAAGTAACGATTATCTATTTGGTTTAATGGTTGGTCATGCCATGAGCAATGGTCATCGCCATCAAGTACATCATTACTATAATCACAACACAAACAACGGTAACCAACAACAAACACCATCAGCGCAAGTTCAAAATGGCGCTAACGTCTCTATTTTTGAAAATGGTAATGCCACAACTCCAAATTATTGGCCCACCGATTCTGTTGTCCCACTGGCGCCATTTAGTACTAATACACCACCAGAGAGTGGTACTAACATGAATGGTATATATCAACAGCCTTCACCAGATGCGCCTGCTGGCATAATTTGCGTTCCTATGCTTTTCAATGAAACTGACCCAAATGACTCAACAAAAATTGTACAAATTGAAAAAACTATTTGCTATCCAGCACCTCCACCACTACCGCCCAATTGTGTTCTACGAACTTTCGTCGAAAGGGACCCCACATCTCCCACAAAATCCATCGAGGTACAAAGACAAATTTGCAATAGCGATAACACCCCTCTTCAGCCAATTCAAGTGGCTGGCGAAATTGATGAACAACCCACACATGGGAACCATTAAAATACATAACGTAATTTTATAAATATACCTACTCAAAAAGTTTTAATATTTTTAAAATTAATTTAATGTAACTTTTAATGCATTTTACTACATTCCAATTGTATTAAATAGTTATTAAAATAAAATATATTAAATATATTGACCTAAAGAGACCTTATTGTGCAAGGACAGCATTAAATCCATGGTCTAATGGTGAGGGTTTTAACTAATAATTATTATTTTAACTTATATCATAACTTTACAAATCAGAACTTCATAGATTGGGAATCTATTGTAGAAAATATCTCATAACTTAAAAGGGAATAGAACGCAAATTCGCAGAACATTATTGATCACAACATTACAAATCGAATATCTAAAAATTATATATTTTTATAGACCAGAATATCGGAGTTCTCAAAGATCAAAACTTTGTGAATCTAAACTCGGCAGATTGAAAATCTCTTCAACAAAACACTTCAGATCAAAACTCTCATTGGTCTGAACATTATTAACCCTGCAAAAAATTGTAAGCACTACAAAATTTCTTCTAAATATGTTTTTTAAACATTGTTCCATGAATTTTAATGAAACAAAATTGTAGTGTTCATTCCTAATTTATGTTTAGGGTACTGTAAATCGGGACTTTATAGCTCTCCAGATCTCTAGTCTACAGATCAGAGGCCTAAACGTCTCTATCGCCTATCACCTTTATTATTTGTCACATTTATTCGCTCTCTCCACTAATCCCCACCTCATCTATTCTACCTCAGCTATATTTCCTATCACCTCCATCCGCTTTTACCCATATTTGCTATTACTTCTATCTCCTGAAAATACTATCCCTTACTTCTCCTATCACCTTTATTCCCCAACACCGTTATCCTTTATAACTTCTATCACCTTTAACCACTATCCATATAACTTCTACCTTTTAATATATCACAAACACCAACAAGGTGGACCTTGAACTCCCCCAAAAAGAGAATTATGGCATAAGAGTCTTCTGAGCAAATAGAAATGTTGTACTGTGTATTGTCATTTAGATGAAATTACGAACCACACTCACCAACAACTGTATTTTGCACTCTTTGTAATCCTTATTTGGTTTATTTGGCTTATTTGGTTCTTATCAAATATGTTCAGTATGTAGGCAATCATTGAAATTGTTTCTTGTTCAATACTACATTCCTATGCTCTTCATAACTTTATAGCTCTCATTATATAATCTACTTGTGATTTCTTCCTCTCCGTTGCATCACGGCAACAACACGGTAGTCTGAAGCATAATATTTTCGTTTTTTCAAACACGCAAAGCAACGTTTTTTCAAATGGTTTGGTATCATTTATGTCGAAAAAAAAAAACAATTACAGTGTATAAAAATTCTGCTATTTACACCTTGAGACGTAGTCATATTTCATTATATGTTTATACAATTTGTAAATTTGCTGTTTTTTTTTATAAAAACTTACATTACCTACAACTCATACAGCATACATAAGTATGTATTCATTTCTACTACTATTTTTCTCCCCCATACGTGAGCAACATGCAAAAAATACAACTCATTCAATGCTATGTTGATTACTTTGTTATATCAAAACAACTTTGACAGTAGCTAATCGATTCGTGCTGTTGTTGCTTCTGCTGCTAGTGCTGCTGTTGATTTTTTACAGCTCACTTCAAAAGCACATATCAAAAACATACAACAACAATAATTGAATTGAAATGTTTAAACTTGAGCCACAATTTTCAAGCATTTGATATTTCAGTTTATTTTGAAACGTTCAGAAACACACATCACAAAAAAAAAAACAGCAGTGAAAAATAGATCGCGACTATAAAACGAGAGTGAAAAGAGATCGGAAAAAAAAACAAACTGATAAATACAGAAAACAAACAAGACAACAACAGAAACACGGTGAGTTTTATTTATTTTATAAAGGGCATCATAATTTTTGTGTAGATCAGAGAATTGTGGGGCAAAACAGCATAAATCAAGTTGTGCGATCAAATAGAATATCTCTATTTTTAATTATTAAAAACCTAAGTGTTTAGAATTTTTGAATTATTTTTTCAAAAAAGGTATAAATAATTTCGGGAATAGTCTTTGAAACGGGCAGCGCGTTTTCTAAAATATTTCTATTGTTTCTTGGATATCTGTCTAATTAAAGCTATCCAATTAAGCTGTTATTTCTTTTTGCTATAGAGATAGATATCTAAAAATGCATACCAAGAAAATATTTTTGAATTAATTGAATACCGGTTTAAATTGAACAGACAGACATTTTAAGTAAAAAAAAAACAACAGCAACACATTGGATATCACCAAACACTAGCAAGATTGGGAGAGAGGAAATGAGTGAATACTATCTACATATATCTGTGGTCGAAAACAACAAACGCTTAAGTCGACTTAAGACAAAATTGAGTTTTAAATGCTATCATGTTCTTCTTATTCCAGTGCACATGCACGTGAAATTCCCGAAGTTTTATGTTTTTTAAAACAAAAGTTATAAAAAAAGAAACGTATTCGCTTACATAGAGTGGCAACCAATCACATTAACTTCCAACCGTGTCTACTCGAAATGAGTTTTTCAGACTTAAGCGTTTACTGCTTTTAACCACATATATATATATATATAAATATAAATTAAATCAATAAAAATAATAATAAAAAACAAATTGAAGTGCAATAAAAAGTAAATCAATTTAGAAATAAATTTAAATGTCATAATAAGGAGTTAGATTGAAAAAATCTTAACACACGTTCTACCAAATATTTTTTTTGGGTGTAAAATTTAAAAATTTCTTTGATCTAGTTATCTTTGAAAAATATGTCAGTTGTTATTTTTAATGACAAACATGTTGATTTATTGTTAGTTTGATCAAAATGAGTGAAGAAAAAGAAGTACGTCTTCAAATTATTAAAAATTAAAAAAAAAAACCAAATTGGTCCTACAAAAAATTGGCCAAAGAATAGAAGGTCTGCCGTCAAACTGTCTCCAATGTTACTAAACAGTTTCAGGAGAATTTGACCACCGTTAGGAAACCTGGTTCGGGAAAAATCAAGGACCACATGATATTGGGAAAGCCAAGAAAATAGAAAGCATAATGAAAAGATCTCCAAACACATCTGCTAGAAAAGCTGCCCGGTTAGCCCAGTGCTCTGGCTATTTGGTGCGAAAAGTTAAAGCCAATGTAGTTTTGAAAACAAACAAAGTCCAAAAAGTTCCAGACAGGAATGCTGCAAAAAATTTAGATGCCGAAAGTAGGGCTCGGAAATTAAAATCGAATTTCATACAAAAATATTCATGTTGTATAATGGACGAAAAAACGGGTCAAAATTTTTATGTTGCTGACGCTCGAGGAAATGTCGAAGAACAATTTAGAATCCAAAAGCAGACAAAATTTCCTAAAAAATTCCTGGTATGGCAAGCTATATGCAGTTGCGGCAAAAGAAGCAAGTCATTTGTTACAGTAGGCTCTATAAAAACCGAAATATACATCAAAGAATGTTTGAAAAAAATAGGAGAGCACGATGTGTCCACATATTTTTGGTCCGATTTGGCATCATGTCACTACGGCAAGAAAGCTCTGGAGTGGTACCAAAGTAATAACATAGTTTTTGTACCAAGAGAGACCAATCCTCCAAATTGTCCGGAGCTAAGGCCAGTGGAGAGATATTGGGCTCTTGTGAAAAGAAACTTAAAGAGCAAAAAAAAGCTGCCCAAAAATATCGAAGATTTTAAAAGGAGATGGGTAAACTGTTCCAAAAAGGTGTCTGAAACAACTATCAAATCTCTAATGGAAGGCTTACCAAAAAAAGGTCCACGAGTTCATAAATAGTTGTTAGAACTATAAAAGTTATATTTTTCTGTAATTTGTAAAATATTATCAATTAAATAAAAATTATTGAATTTTATATACATATGTTAAGATTTTTTCGATCTCACTCCTTATATTTATATATGCATATAAATACTTGAGGTCGTTGCGAACATTTTTTTTTTAATATTTTAATTTATTTTTTATAATATAGGTATGAATTTATTTCATTTTTAAATGATGCTTGTATATAATTTCTCTTGTTTAATTTATAAAGCTCTGCGATTTTTTGTATCTATATAAATTGAAAATTTAAATTTGAGATCTTGTCGTTTTTTATTCACAAGAAAAAAAGAAGCAAAATCATCATTATTGCACATCGAATTCAAAAATCACAGTGGGACAAATATTTTAAGTAAATAGATAAATAAAGACAAATTCATAAATTTGTTATGCGATTGAAAAAATGAATTTTATTAATCATTATCAGTTCGTTTGAAAAGAGTTGGTATTTCTACCGCGCATACTGGAAAAAACCAAACGTTTTTACTTTTACGATAAGTGTCGTAACGTGACAATTGGCTTAACCCGATTTACGTTAGGTGCATTATGTGTTACATTGACACAAAATATATAATAATTATAATTTTTTTAGAAAAATATAAATTTATATATTCATTTATAAATTATAAGTTGGAAACAACAAATTCTATAAATAGATAAAAATATGTGTGGTGTCGGAGTTACATACATTTATCAATGACTTCAGAGAAAATGACTTAAAAGGATTTCAACACCAAATTTTAAAATTCATTATAACTTAGAACTTTTATGACGAATTTTACACACATTTTTTTTATATAATCTTAGGCTGACATTGATATACGTCCGCCTTGGACAATTTCCACCAATAAATTGTTATTGTTTTTCAGTAAACAACTGAAACAAACTATACAAATCTTCAAATTTAAATTCAAAGAAATTTTGAGTACTACGTTACACTGTGCAGATTGCATAAGAAATATAAACAAATGTCGGTGTATTTAGTAAAAATTATAAACAAAAATATACAAATTTTATTTGGAAAATAAATATATATAAATCCCTCGTTTTCTGTCAAAGTTTTTAGAAAACCGCATTCAAAGTTTTCAAATAGCTACCACTTTGTAGAACGCAATAAAAACAAATACTCTTCTCCTCACGAGGAGAGCTCACAAAATAACGTAATGATTTTTTCTACACCAGAAAATGCATTAAATAATCATTTCTGTATACTTAATTCGAAATTCGACTTCTTTTTTTTGAATTATGGCAGATTTGCAGCAAACTAGCGAAATAAGTTTTTTAAGAAATAAACAAAAACATCTGTTGGGAAAAAGGCAAAACAGCATAACTCGAATTGTGCGGGAGAAAAAATGTAAAGAATGATTTTCAATCTTATAAAATAAATTGCTGAATATTTTTAAGAAATACATTTCGCAACATGAGAATAGAAGTGCCGTAACTTTCAAAATGACAATTTTCAAGTTATGATTGAAACTAATGTATTTTTCACGGCTTTTTTCAATAGAATACTGCCGAAACTTCCATCTCTTAACGTTTAGGACGACGTCGATTGTCTAGTGGATAGTGCACTAGACTTTCACTCAGAAGGTTGCGGGTTCGATTCCCGTCTTGGTCTGGTGGTTAATTCTCATAAACTTCTTATATTCACTATCGATATGAAGAGGATGAGAATTATAAGAATGTGTACAAGTACACACCTTGGTTGATAATGGCAAAACCACCGAGCTGATAAAAAAATCGCCACACAGCCGTTCAGAACCAGCGTTAAACTGTAGGTCCTACCATCGCCACTGTGGTCTAGTGGCAGAGTGCCAGACTCTTATCTCTGGAGACCTTAGTTCGATTCTCTGCTTGGGTATGTTCTCATCTATCTTTCTTTCTCTCTGCCTTTCTTTTTTTCTTGGGGCTTTGATACAATAGATCTTATAGGTCGCAGTGCTTGACTTTCGAGTCGTCCTCTTTCATAATAATAACGTCTAAGCGCTATTCAGCCAACAACAGTTTTCCATCCGATGAAACATCACATTATTATAATACTTGAAACTATGTTTTGGAAGTTACGACACTTCTATCCTCATGGTGCGATTTGTGACTTGACTCGAGTCGATCTGCAGAAGTAGTCTTTTCTGTTCTGTTCTGCTACCTTGTTTACAAGTTATTGAGTGCAAATGTCTTTGTTCCAACAAATACATGATTGTTCATTCAATTTATCACGTTTTTAAATCTACTGTTTAGTGAAGTTAATGAACGATTGTGAGCATCCCGAATAGACTTCGATCTGAGCATTATGTTTTCTCAAATGATATAGTCTCAGTAATTTTTATATACCTAACTAAAATAAAAACTACATTTATGCTGTTATTTCTTTTTACCTCAAATACAGAATGTATGCAACAAAGAAACAAAAATTTTTTTTTTTCAAAAACAAGAAAAAAAAATGCAAGTCTAATTTTTACTATATTTTTTATTTATTTGAAAACATTTTGCTTGTGCTTTTTATGTCTGGATTTGCGTCTTATACATTTCGGCATTTCTGTCTTATTTTTTGTGTGTATTTTCCAAAAGTTTTAATTTATAAATATTTTTTAGAATTCTGTGAAAAATCAAGCGATAAGATTTTGTGGTTACTTTATTATACGCTTTAACATCTTATGAATAACAAATTATTTATGTATATTTGAAAAACTGTGAAATAACACTGACACTTGACATCAGCAAGCATAGCAGATAAGAAAGCGTTTTCAACACTAATCAATAGACAAATGCAAATAATTATAAACAAAAATTATTAACCCACACTGCTTTAGAAATCGGGAAATAAAATATTAAAAAAAAAACAAAAAAATATCTCATAAAAGAGAAAGAAAAAAATAATAAAAAATGAAGAAAAAAACTTCAAGTACTTTTGTGTTAGTTATTTGGAAATAAATTTATAAAATTTCTCATATTATTTTAATTTCAAAAAAATAAAACATTCACACAAAATGATGCTCAATTCATGCATATACAGATCAAATAGTTTAAGACACGTGCTGCCCACTTGTTGTTCATTTCTGCTCATTTGTTTGTTTTTTTTTTTTGTTGTTGTTGTTTTGTCATCATAATATACATATTTATACATGCATACGACACTACAGTTGAAATTCCAAAAAAATTTTCAAACTCAATATGAGTCACAATAAAATTCATTACGTCAAATATATGGAAAAACATTTAGTTATAGTGAAATTTATAATTACAAAAATATAAATAAAGTGTTCATGTGATACATACAGAAAATTATGGCATTATAATACATGAAATAAAAACAATAACAAAAGCAGAGACTGGAACATGTAGAACAGTGGAACTAATTTATTCACATGCAAATAAATCATTGCTTTTGATTCTTTTGAATAGTTTTAATTTATAATATTCAATGGGTGATATCAGATTTATTTTACATGTCAATCTTTTTTGCAGCTCGTTTTCGCTCTCCGAGTACTCAAATAATGTAAATTAACCCTTGATCGTGCTAGATCACGGATTTTTAATATTAGTACCTAGTTCGATTCATATTAAGAAATAATTTATAAATTTTTTCATACGAAAAACAGACACGGTTCATATTAGATGTCAGAAAATCTGACCAATATGTAATACAAGTGTCAAAGAAGAATGGCAAAAAGTATATAGAACGGTAGTGCTACCACTCTCCTTTCAATAATACTCTTAGGCGAAAATAACTGTCTTTGTAATTCTCATTTACTTTACAGTATTTTCACTTATATAGATCGTTAAAATGAGGAACTATTACAAAGATCACTGGTTCCGAAGCGATCGTCTGATCTGCTAGTTCTATGAAATTTTTGAAATTCTTCTGGCATCATTGTTCATTTAAAGCCTAACAATCGAATTTAATTCAATTTTTACCAAGTATATTTTTGCTACTGCTCATTTTTTGATGTGTAAACATTTTAGCTCACGGTATGGGCAAAATTTTAAATGTGTAAAATGTAAGAATAACTGTATCGTAAGATGTAAGATAACTGTAACGTCCAGTTCCCGTCTCGCTCACACTACTGCGCGGCATGACTGTGCTACTCTAAACAACAAAGAGAAGGGAGAAGAGAAGAAGAGAGGGAGAAATTAAAATACGAGCGGAGTTTGTTTGTTTATGTTGCGATCAATTTACTCACACATATATGTACATACGAAAAAAAAAATGTGTGTGTGCATTTATTCGTGGCAGAATTATTTGTTGGTGTTTAACGTGTGGAGATCGACTGCTGTACAAGCAGAGAAGTCGCCGTAAACACAGGCGTTTGATAGGTTTTACATTCGGTTAGTTAGATTGGATTAAAATTAAATATTTTTTAAAATATAAAATCAATACAAAATGATAAGTAATAAAGAATCTAGGTTTCAATAAATGTATAAACAAAATGTAGTGATGATGATAGCAAACCAATTCAATATAAAAATTTTGCTTTGTGCATTAACCTTAGAAAGGCAACACTTTTTATCTATGTAAATAGCAAATATGTTAAACAGAAAAAATTAAACTTATTTATTATAAAATCACTTATTTACTTCAACAAAAATACATTGTTTTTTATTTTTATTGAATACAGTTAAGGCAAATCTCTTTGCGGTGCTTTTAGAAAGTAGTGGGGTGACTGGTCACCCCTGTTGCCTTTCTAAGGTTAAATGCGGAAAGCACTTATCGTCGCCTGAGAATTGATTTGGCGTATGTGTGTACAAATTCATGTACCTATACGCCAAATCAATTCTCAGGCGACGTTATGTAAAATTTTCACATCTAATAAAATTTCAAATCGACAGGAAGAAAAACTTAAAGCACGGAAAAAAAGATGCAATTATAGCTGCGTATATTGGAACATATCGTGCCCGATGCATTGAGTAAAAAAAAAATAATGCAACTACGATTTGGTGCAATTGCAAAATATTTTTGCATTCACAACAACAAATATATGCGACATGGAATAAAAATTTGCATTTGCAATAATGCAAGACCATTTGCAATTTATAGTGATTTGGGCTATTATATATAAAAGATAATGATATCTAATAAATTTTTAAGTTTATAAAAGAATTGTTTTAATTTGAATTATTTACCTAGCATATAGATTATACATCAAATCCCTTTATGGCATTCAGTTAATTTAACTGTTTACACATCAAATATCTTGCGTGCCTTGCACACATCCATTTTTTTTATGCACATTTACCTTTCAGAGCTGATCTTTTACTTTTAATATTCATGTTGAATGGTAGTCACTTGGCCTCTCTACTGAATTGGTAGAAGCTTTTAGGAAGATAAACAGAACATAAATAATAAAAAAAAAATATGTCCGCTCTATAAAAACTTTAATTATACTTAATTGATTTTAATTTTATTTTGAATTCAGAATTATTTTAGTTTTGTCAGTAGCTTCAGTTTACCGATAGCATAGAAAAAAATTTGGAGACAAGGAGGAGAAAACAACGCACATGCATTCCTGTTTGTGTGATGACATCTCCTTTCTCCAATTCAAGCTAGTAAAGAATTTTCTAGCCATACGAAGCTACTAAAATACCACACAGATGTAGAGATTATAACTGGAAAAATTTAAATAAAAAAATGTTTAATATACCACGTTTTTAAAACAGTTTTTGTCGATTATAAAAAAATTTCTCAGTTATAAAATCTTTCATTGGAGAGCTCCATCCTAACCAAATTATTCTTATGGGTGAATGAAAGAGAACTTTCTCTGCCCCCCCCCCTCGCCCCTTCGCCCTCCGCAAAATTTCGAAAATCGAGGAGCATGTAGTAATTTCTCAAACAATTGTGAAGGCTGAATACTAGCCTAGAAGTAAAATTGTCACATTTGCAGAAATTCTAAGCTATGCCCTAAAATCAAAATTTTTCCCATCTATAAAATTAAAAAAAAATTGCTTTCAGGTTTTTCATTAGATTCACAATTAACTAGTACTGGTCGGAAAGGTCCCAGTAACTGGGGCCATTTTTTTTTTTTAAAGAAATCTCTTTATGAAAAAACAAATATGAAAAGAGAACCAAACTACTCGTTGGTGTTTGTTTCGTTATTTGTGTATGCAGATAATTCGTTAGATAATTCGGAGAAATGCCGTTACTCATGTCTTCTCTCTCTCTCTCATTTCTTATTTACTCCCGCTTAAGCAACGATTTTTACAACGATGCAATGCTTTGTTCAATGAGCGAATTTTTGGAATTGGCTTAGCCGATCTTAAATCTAATAATTTTTGCCTAACCTACCCGTCAAGCTCTTTAAGTTGATATATAGTATAGCACCTTTGGTTCTTTTGGAATAAAATTGTAGTTACACTAATAAAAGTATAGATTATTCTCTGTTATTAGTGTGTTGCATAAGAAACGACTACTTCAGTTCCTGGGTCTTTTTACAACAAAATATCACAGGGTTAAATATGAGTGATTGTATTTCGCAGTCGTAAGGTTCAAATCTCTGTTAGAAAGACAAAGAGAGAAATATTAGTATTATATCAGCATTTTTAGAATATAAATATGCATAAGTCTCTAGCTGCTAGGGTCATCGGTATAAGAGAAAAAAGTGTACAGTACAAGGTCGCAAAGGGTTGTTTCGAAAGAACTTTTACCACTGAAAACGAGAATGTACATCAAATTAATCTAATAACTAGATCTAGTTTCGAAAATTTTCGCGATTGAAATTACAAAAATCCCGATTCATGCTGTCATATTCTGTGGTTAACCCGGAGTTAGAAAAAATTCTGAAATTTGTGCTACTGTGTAATTATTCTCCCTTGGATTTAATAGCTATGATTCCATATATTGATTTGGAATTATGTAAATCGATATTTCTACGTTATTATTTTTCAAAGAATCGCTAATGTAGTAACTTTGAAAGCTAATAAAAAGCTTAGAGAAACACATATCTAGATTTTTAGAAGCTGGTTTAATACGCAGACGAATTCAATAAGAAAAACAAGATCAAATGTCTCTGGATACAGTGTAAGCTATAAAATATACACTTAAACATCAATAAGTTAACATTTACTTTAATTTTAAGTTACACGCAAAATGTAATTTCTTTCTAAATAATAAACATTACCCATTAATTAATATATGATAAATAACTAATCTTAAATTTAATAATTAATTTTGATACATGTTTCTTATTACACATAAAATCAACTTTATTTACTTATTTATATGAATTGCGAATTTTCAATTAATTCACAGCTATATATAAACAACAACTTTATTAATTTAACTACGACAACGTGTACTAAACTGAACAATTGTCATAATTTCAATATCATTATCAATATATTACAGACGCTCATAAAATTAAAACTTGAACTTAAAGAATGTGCACGTTTTTATTTCTTACAATCATCTCAAGAACACAACGACGGATTAATAAAAAAAAAAAAACAGAAATTTCAAACGACCCAGTAGCCTGATTGGCAAGCGGGCATGTGGCTACATTAAAGTGTCATTGGCATACAGCAAGAACAATTTTTCGTATATTTATTCAACTAAACACAAAAATTTGTGACCTTTATGAGCGATGATTGTAATAAATACATAGCTTATTTACAAATAAATTAAAGCTATAAATTTATAAGTAAATATTTGACAAAAAAAAGAGAAAAAAACAGAAAATATAAATAAATTGTTAAATAAAGCGCTATTCAAAGAGTTAATGCTTGAAATTACAATTGCGCAAAGAAATTTAATTTTTAATATAAATACTTATATGTATTTTACCAAATAAAAACAAGTTATAATTAAACAAACCAGGGTTCAAAATTCCCCTCGTTCTGGTGAAAATTCCAAACATTATAAAAATTTATCATGAATCCAAAGAAAAATTTAAAGAGAATTATTTTTATTAAGCCCCTGACCCCCCTCCCCATTCCTTCCTCTCTAACGCAATATCTGGTTTTTGCTAAACTGCTAATAATAATTTATGTTATTTTCTTTTGTTTATAAGTTCATGATTTATTCATCTGTGAATCGTTAAGTTAGTCTGGTTTAATACAGAAATCAACTTGAAGTTGAAATGTAAAATTTAGTTGCATTATATAAGTCAAACGTATAGCTACATTTTATTTATAGTACAATTAGAAGTTTATATAAAAATATCTAAATTATAAAACAAACGAAAAAAAATTAAACACAATTTATTTATTTTTATTTTCACTTAAAATCATTTGCTCTAAAAATAGCTGAAATTTTTCAAATACATTCTTAAAAAGTTAGTTGATTGTTTTTAATTTAATTGTAACTGACAAGCCACTAAGTGTATATACGCTCAATAAAAATTAATAGTAAATAACTATTTGTGTTTCTGTGTATGACTCATAAGTTATAGGGAATTCAAAGTAAACCAAAAGCGGAATAAATGAAGACGAAATTAAACTTAACAGTGTTTGAAATGATATTTTCAGTGTTAGACAGAATTTTTATTGAATTACACAGTGCAACACATATTTTCGGGGCAAAACCAAACCAATCCCAAACGATAGTATTTGATCTCAGTAACAAAAGCCCCAATCCCTTTTTGCTTCGCTACGTCACAATTTTGTTTTTACAGTGGTTTGAAATTTTTATTTTTTGGTCAAAAACGGAATCAAACAATGAGAAAAATCATATAAAAAATTGTATTTAAGGTGGTTTTTGTCTTCGGCAACCTATATTTAAATTTTTCGAGGAATATTTCTTTAGAACATTTTAACATATTTTTGACTACACAGAATGCCAAAAAAAATATGTTGCCAGATCTAGAGGTTTCCCGCTAAAACAAAAGGTTTTTTGAAGCCACTGAGGAATTTTTGAGGCTTTTTATTTTCCCAATAAAATCTAAAGCAGTGGTTCTCAACTGTTTTCATCCTAAGCCCCCCTTTCCGAATTCATGGTAACCCCACGCCTCCCCCAGTTTGATTTTCCCACAACATTTTTTATACTGGCTTATTATTTTTTTTAATTAAATCATACCTACCTGGAAAAATTTTTAGTTTTTTCCTAGTTTGGTATTCGCTCTGGTTAGTGCGTCGAAGATAAGCTAGGCTACTGAACTAATCTAGTATTAAAATTGATCTTTGTGAGGAAGACTACGATGGTGAAATTTTAGTAAGGTTTTAGTTGGAAAATCGCCAGGAAAAGCTAACCAAATAATTATTATAGTTAATCGAACCCATCATAAATTATCTAAGTGAAACGAGCCAAGAAACCCACGAAAGGCTAAAAAAGACTCAAGAAAAAGAAAGAGATGAGAATGACGGTTATTTAGAATAAAAACACTTTACGAATATTTTTCTTCATAAAATGAATTTTGAGTGCGTAATTGAAATTTTAAATAAATTTTTATAATCTAAACATGAAATTACGTGTTAATGCCTAGCCAGTGCCTGGCACGCATGCCTCGTTAAGGGCTTGAATTGTTGGCTTCATGAAGCGCATCATAAGCTAGCAACGAGGCGTTCTAATTTTCTCTAGACAGGCCTCCCAGACAGATCCTTTCAAGAGGGTATAAATGTGTATTTTAAATACATTCGTTTAATGTTATAAACTTCAACATTTAATTTCTTTATAAATAGTAGTATTAATATTTTGTCATTGTATCATATTTTGGATTTTGGTTCATAAAAAGTATTTGTAGTTAAGTTTTTTGAAAATTCTCTTTCAATGTGCATACTGTAGCTTTTTACACATAATATGAGAGGAGAAATTATTTGATTAAATACTATAGCATTACAGAGTACGCAAATATTTGTTTATTGAAATGCGTTCGCGCCTCCCTTCAAATTTGTCTACGCCCCCCCAGTGGGGCGCGCCCCACCACTTGAGAACCACTGATCTAAAGGTTTTTCATGCTTACTTAACTATATCTCTGAAACTGCAAAAGCTTTAAACGAAAATTCAACATAGTTTAATATCCTAAGCATCTCTGTATCAACTGATGAAAAAACTGTCAATATCAAGTCAGTGGTTTAACCCCTATCGAGTATTGTTTATTACTATGTGTATATTTTGCCATATTCAGAAAAATATTTTTGAATTACTTTTGATTTCATTTTTGGACAGTTCTCTAAACACTGTTAAAAAAAAGTTTTGCTAATTTTGTCCACTTATTTTTTACCTCCCATGCCTCCCAAGTGAAACTGGTTCTCATAAAGAACGTAAATTTGGTGAAATTATGGAATTTTCAAACACTTTTTTGTTTGCTACAGGGTTTTGTCCATTTTCAAATATTTTCTCCGTCCGGTTTTCTGCGTTTGATAGTTTAAAGCTTTGAAATATTCACAATGAATTTTTAGACTTATCCGAATTTTTGTCCATTTAAGTAGTTATTGTCCTTTGGTGATTTAACTAAAGTTTTTCCAAATGGGGATAAAGATATTTAAATTTTTTCCCCTTCCGCACCTAACAAAACAAAAATAAGTTTCTTTCAATTATAAAATATTTTATTTATTCGTTGTACGAGCTTGAAATGCGTAATTTCTCAATGTTCATGATGAACAATTTTTCCTTGGTGTATTCAATAAAAACAATAACAAACCAGCATACATAACGTTGGTGGTGTAAATTGCAATTCGTGTGATTTTCAAATGCGAAAGTTTTATTTACAGGAAGTAGTTCATTTAAACTGATAATATTATTGCAATAACTGACTTGGCTGACTAAACTCACATAAATGGCAACCGACAACCGAAAACGACGCAGCAACATAAAACAAAATCGCATTTAAGATTTAGTCTTTAGCAGTAGGGTGCTGCTTGCTTGCTTGCTGCTTAATGAATTAGGCGTAGCAATACGAGATCATTTAATTAAGAATAATTTAATATATAGTAAGCATTTTGCAGCGCTTTGAGTGTGAAAAGTTTTTGTGTATATAAGATCATTGCAATCACTTTGTTTTCATTTCAATTTAAATTTTGTATTTTCTACAATTTCAGAATTCAAGTTTCTTCTTTCAACACAAAATGGGGATACAAAATCCCGGAAAAACATATCTAACTGCAACGTTAGCACTGCTGCTGCTGGCGCAGTGTATGTTGCAAGCAGATGCACGACGTTATTCGGGCGGTAGTCGTAGTAAAAGTTCCAGTTCATCCAGTTCTTCACATCGTCGTCCACAATCGACCTCATCGTATTCACATTCAGATGCCACCAAACTGAGTTATGGCGGTGGCACACATGCACAGCCAAGCCATTCGAGCAGCTCGTTGAATACCCACCAACGTACACATACCGCGACCGCAGCACCAATCGGTTGGAATGTGCCGAAAAATCAAGGACCACCACCTGCGTATTCAGCAACGAATCCAGCAGGTGGCGCTAGAACAAATATACATGAGAGACCACCCGCATACAATCCAAGTGCACCGCCGGTATCATCGGTGCATCAGACATCGTTGAATTCACAACGACCTGGTTATACGCCCGCGCAAACATATAATCCATCGTCAGTGAACTCGAATGCACGTCCGTCATATACTCCAGCGCAAACATATCGTCCACGTAATAATGGAACTGGAGGATTTGGCGGTGGTGTTCATTCACCAATTAGTGCCACAAATGCACAAAATGTCCACTCAAGCTATCCGCGCCAACAGTTGCCAGCAGGCGCTACTTACTATCCATCGAGTTCTGGCTTGCCCGCAGGTGCAACTTACCATTCACCTGGTCATCTACCACCAGGTGCCACCTATCATCCATCGGGCATGCCAGCTGGGGCAACTTATCATCCTTCAGGTGGCTTACCACCAGGTGCTACATATCATTCTCCTGGAGCTTTGCCGCCAGGTGCCACTTATCACCCATCAGGATACCCGGGAGCAGGCGGTGGCTACCACGCTCCTTCCGGTGTACCACCAGGCGCTACATACTACCCACATGCACCTGCTGCAGTACCTCCAGGTGCTACATACTTGGCTCCCGGCGCTGCATTGCCAGCTGGTGCTACTTACTATGCACAGCCACCAAAATCATCATCAGGCTTAGGACTTGGTATGTGATTCTAAAATTTATTGGCATTTTCTTCAATCCAATAATTACGATTTTTTTATTCAATTTTCAGGTACTGGCTTGGTAGCTGGTGCTATCGGAGGCGCTATACTCGGGCATGTCTTGACACCAACACAAACCAGAGTTGAGCACGTACCCTCCTATGGCGGCGGTGGCGGCTATGGAGGCGGCGGTGGTGGCAATAGTGGAGGAGAAGATAAGATTATCATTATCAATAATGGTCCTCCAGGTTCAGTTACTACTACCGATGCAGGCTCAGGCACGACTGTTATCAATGCTGGTAGTGCCGCTCCTCCACCAGCATCCGTTGGCACACAACTTTCACCCATGAATCCTGCTCCCATATATCCACAACCACCACAACAAGCTGGAATTGCTCCTGCGCCCGAACAACCAATGACTTTTGCTAGTCCCGCGTTGCCTGTGGCTGCAGCCGGTGCTGCTGCGGCTGGCGCTGCGGTTGCGGGCGCAGCAATAGCTGGCCCCGCTGGACCTGTTCCCCCACCAGGCGCTCCTGTTGATCCAGCTGCTGCTGCTGGAACCCCTCCTGGTTCTCCCATCGCTCCCGAACAACCTCCACCAGGTGGTATTATTTGCTCACCAATACGTGTTAATGAAACAGATCCCACTGACAGTACTAAAACTATTGAAATTGAAAGAATTATTTGCTATCCTGCACCACCACCAGAAGCAGCACCTGCACCTGCACCAACCCCAGTTGCAGCACCAGTGGGACCTCTACTTGTGGATGGCACTACTGCCGCACCTGGACTTACTACTCCAGTACCCTTAGTCGCTTCTGTACCATTAGCGCCTTTGAACGCTGGACCCCCAAAACCTATACACGTACCCGAGGGCTCTGTAGCTTTAGCGCCGATTGGACCATCACAAGATCCTGTGATTATTCGTATACCTGGTGAAATTTATGCTACACAACGCGTTTCTACGGCATTGATGGCAGATGAAATGGGTGTCCACATTGCTTTGACCGGCGGTGCTGATAGTAAATACATTTCGTTTACAATATCTACTCTTTTGAGTATGTTGGTTGCATATTGCATGTATTAGAAATGCACAAATCGATTAGGGTAGCGCTGTGAAAAGAATCGTTTAAAAACAAAAGCTTTAAATCTTACTACATTTATAGCTTTTATATCAAATCACATTTAAGAAATGATATCCTTGGAAGCTGCTAACACAAATCCAGTTGCTCATAATATTCAGGTTAAATATATTATTTACGAATTTATTATTTCTTATTGATTTTTCTTATAGTTTTTTATTTTTGTAAACAATTTTGCACTTTTGAAAAGTTTTAAATATACAAATTTTAATGTAAAGAAAGAGAGTAAAAAATTCAAAACGTGCTCTAAGAACATTTTAGTTGTTATGAAATGACATACTTACAAATGTATAAATAAAGAGAGGATGAGAGAGAGAGAGAGAGAGCATATCGAACAATTTGCTCCCTCAAGCTTAATTTTTGCAAAAGTAAGTATTAAAGTGGATAAATTTTGTAAGCCGCTTCATGGCAGTGTTTCTACTTCTGTTCATCAGAATAAAAAGAAATTTAACTAGGCTGTTATTTTTTGGTTCGACGCCATTCTTGGCGACTGCTTTTGCTGAAATTTTGTATACCAGTGTTTTCTGAGCCAACGAATCTATTTTTGATCTAAAAAATATTCCGGAGCAAAAGGGGAAAATTTGAATTTTTCCATCTATGGATCGTCTGATTTTGTTGAAATTTTTCACTAGTTTGGGGGCTCCGAAGTAAAATTTTGTTAAACTATAAAGACGAGAGGTATTATTATTATTATATGTTTACGAGGGGAGCCAAAACAGGCAAACACTGCGACCTAAAAGATCTTTTGTGCCAACCCACTTATGACAAAAGACGTTCAGATGACCTAATGAAAACCAAAACGTCGTTTGCTGAAGAGGATTTTATTTTGCTGATCGTAGGAAAAGATGTACCAAAGATTCCCCTCTGAGCCGAGCCAAGGCCGAACATTCGCACAGAATGTGAGCTGTCGTTTCGTCATCTTCTAGACAAAGACGGCACTCTGTCTCATTGCACAGACCTAATTTGTTTAGGTGATATCTGATGTGCCCAGACATATAGCACACCATCAGCCTAAGGTTGGATTTGGCGTAAGAGATGGGCCGATTGTAGGCAAGCGGAACGATAAGCGCTTTTGCCTGTCTTAAATCAAGCCATATTACCTTAGACCACTCCTCAACGATTGATCTCGTGGAGGCCCAACCGACTCCACAGAACGGAGCGGAGCCATTCGATGAACCCTTCCTAGCCAGTTTATCGGCAACCTCATTACCATCAATGTTGCAATGGCTGAGTATCCAACAAAGCGTAACTTTGTTATCGGTAGATAAGCGTTGGAAACTCTCAAAGCATTCTCAAGGCGAGAGGTATGTTAAAAAGAAAATAATTGTGTCAAGCATCTTGCATACACACCCTCTTCTGAAAAACCCCGGTTATCATGGGGTTACCAAAAGCGTCTGTAAGTCGATCTAGTCTAGTACCCAAGCACAAAAATATTTTTATTGATTATGGTGCTTAAAAAATGAATTCCTTACTGTCCTTACTGCCCTATTCAACGCTACTTCATCTGGCTAGATTTACTTTGATTTTAAGCAACTGGAACCAATTCCTTACTGTCCTTCTGCCCTCTTCAACGCCTCCCCTCTCTTTCTCGTCTTCCTTCTCTTGTCTTATTTAGTTGAGTATCAATCTGAAGTAGTCTTGACTAACTCAATATGATTTGTTTTCCAATTCATCCGACTAGACTTTCTATTTCAAGACCTTCTCTGCATTATTTTCAATTGATTTGATTTCATCTGGCTTGATTTGATGTTACTTCATCTGGCTAGATTTACTTTGATTTTAAGCAACTGGGATTAATTTATCATCATGAATGAATTGATTTGATCTGAGGTTTTAGCTAACTTTACCTAATTCTACATTATCTCGATTGTTTTCGACTGACTAGCCTGCATTTTATTTAAATTCATCTGACTGGAATCAATTTGACTTAGCATTTAATGTGTCTGACTTGACCTTATATGTTTGAACAGAATCAGCATTCCTTTCCTTTACTTAATTCTAAAGTGAACTTAACCGGTTTTTTTTTTTAGTTCAACCGACATGGCTTCATTTTTCTTGAACTTCTCTCCATAGTTTTCAATCGATTTTGTTTCATTTGACGTGATTTTAATTGCCTTGATTTTATTTAACAGAATCACAATTCCTTTCCTTTACTTAATTCTAATGTGACCCATTCTAAACTTAACCCATTTTTTTTTAGTTCAACCGACATGGCTTCATTTTTCTTGAACTTCTCTCTCTAGTTTTCAATTGATTTTGTTTCATCTGACGTGATTTTATTTGCCTTGATTTTATTTAACTGCTGATCTGATTCGACTGCAATTCACCTGATTTTATGTCAATCAACTTTAGCTAATTTAGTTTTTATTCTTCGTTCTTGACTTTATTTTACATAAACTTCTTTCTATTGCTTTCATTTGATTAGACTTCATCTGACTTGAATCGATCTGACTTAAACTTGAGTTTACATATAAAACTTGACTTGACTCCACTGTCTTGAATCACTTCATTTGATTTGATTTCATCTGTAATCAATCTGGATTAGTCTTTTTATTTTTTTACTTGATTGCACTTGTCTTCAACAACTTCATATGAATTGATTTGATTCGACTTCATCTGACTTGACGTACGAAAATCTTTTCTCATCGCTATTTATATTTTTGGCATAAGACTGTAGGTGCTTTTCATTAGTGTACAAATATAATACAAACAACATGAATAGATGACTAAGAGAGCTTAGATATTTATCTGAGGAGAGAAGTGCAGAAGGTTTCTCCTTAGAACCACACCCCATTGGATCGGCTAGTTCTACCCAGTATTGGAAATATAAATTTCTCATCGATTTTCTGAGTGAGACACAATAATTTCAAGTAGAAAATTATTTAGTTTTAAAATATAAAAATAATAAATTATTAGCAATGATTTTAAAATAATTTAAATAAATATGACTAAGTTGCTGTGTAATACGCATATGCTTCCTGCTCAAAAAATAACACTGCTGCTATGAGTTTTCACAAGCAAACACACACCCCTGGATAAATAATTGCACAAAATAACTAATATTATTTATTGCACGTTAATAAATTTCAAAAAATTACGTGTTGATCTAAATGCGTTTATGATAATTATACATTAAAAAAGATTTATATTTGTTAAAGCGCATGGCATTTTTTTCCTCAGCTCCCTTGTTCCTTAACTTTTTTTCTGCTCACATTATTTTGCTTTAATAAGTAAATATAAAGAAAAATGTCAAAATTATGTAAAATAAGTACGAAATTTTTTGTCGTTTTTATTGTTATACATACATATGTAACTATGTAAATGTGATAATATTTTTTTATTGTAATTTTGGCAAATAATTCTTCATATTAATTTATAAATTTCTCGATTTTTTTTTCTTTTTTTTTGCCATTTATTTTATTTGTAAATGTTTTTTATTGTTTATTATTTACAGCTGTACATAAATACATACATAGGGATTCATATGTAAAGTGTGTAAGTGTGTGTGTGGGCGTATATTTGTATTTGTTGTATATGTAAATTTTATATGTTAATTCGCATAGAAAATAATTTTCGTTATAAATTTATTTAATTTTTTGTCTGTATGTTTGTGAAAATAATTCAAGTGAAGAATTTCATGACATTATTTATTTCTATTGCTACTATTGTTGTTGCTATTATTATTTTTGTTGTTGTAGCTATTACTGTTATTTTTGCTACTGCTGTTTCACATTGCTCAATTCGCATACAGAGAAAATTTATATTTATGATTCACAAAAACGAGGAGAAAAATTCCCAGAAATTTTCAAACGATTTGTGCATTTATGAAATTCAATCTGATTTTGACATTTATTTTAGCGTTCAGCTTCAAGTTTTCAGTTACAAAATACATTTTTTAATCTTTTTTTTGGACATACAAAGAGAATTTGATAATAATATATTACTAAAATCATTCGATTTTACAGTCATTAATTAGTTATCGGGATTTGTATTTGGCGCACTGAAACATCAAATATATTGGGAGTATGAATGTATAAACTCGTATTTTTTTCATAATTTGGACATTTACTGTGAAAAGTGATTATAAATTTATTCTTTAAAGTATTGTCCATCGTTAGCCACAACCTTTTCCCATCTTTCTGGTAGCATACGGATTCCGCGTCGAAAGAACTCCTCATCTTTTGAGACTATCCACGAATCGACCCATTTTTTGAGTTCTTCGAAAGAACGGAATTGCTGTTCAGCCAGGCCATGTGTCATCGATCGGAACAAGTGGTAATCAGCAGGAGCAATGTCTGGAGAATACTGCGGGTGGGGTAGCACTTCCCATTTCAGCGTTTCCAATTATGTTTTTACTTGCCTTGCAGAATGCGGCCGAGCATAGTCGTGCTGAAGAATAACTTTGTCGTGTCTATTCTCATATTCTGGCCTCTTATTCTTTAATGCTCGGCTTAAACGCATCAATTGTAGTCGGTAGCGGTCGCCAGTGATCGTTTCATTCGGTTTCAATAGCTCATAATACACGACACCTTTCATATCCCACCAAATACACAGCATGAGCTTGGATCCATGGATGTTCGGCTTTGCCGTTGATGTTGATGCATGTTCGGGCAGTTCCCATGATTTTTTACGCTTTGGGTTATCGTAACGAATCCACTTTTCATCGCCAGTCACAATACGATGCAGAAAACCCTTTCTTTTCTGTCGTTCAATCAGCAGTTCACATGTGAAAAATCATCGTTCGACGTCTCTCGGCTTCAATTCGTACGGCACCCAATTTCCTTGCTTTTGAATCATTCCCAATGCTTTTAATCATTTAGAAATGGTTGATTGATCAACTCCTAAAGATTCTGCAAGTTCTTGTTGCATTTAACATGAATCTTCTTCGAGTAATGCCTTCAATTCTTCATCTTCGAACTTTTTTGGGCCGCCTGAACGTTCCCTGTCTTCAACATCAAAATCACCACTTTTGAAACGGGCATACCACACCACCTGACACATTCTAACGTCTGTGCTGTCAGGATAAGCTTCAGTGAGTAAACGATGTGCTTCAGTTGCGTTTTTCTTTAAATGGAAGAAGCAAATTGAAACTTCCCGCAAATGTTGTTTTGTTGGCACGAAATTCGACATTTTCAGCTATAGTAAAACACTTTTGTAAAACTATGAAAATTATTTGACAGATCAATTCTTATAGTATTTTTGGCGCTCTTCGAGATAGAATAGCTGTCAGTGATAGATATGAAGTTAGTCACAATTACGAGTTTATACATTCATACTCCCAATACATATATATTTTAATTTTATTTCAGAATATTATTTATTTTCAGAATATTCAAAATCGATTTAAAAATTATTTAATTGACTCTGAATATTCGGAGCTTACATCATCATTGAAAATATTTATTTAAAATTCGATTAAAAACAATAAATGGACTTCAAAATATTCTAAAACGATTGTAAAGAAATCGAAAGCGACTTCAGAGTATTTAACCCAATAATGCCTAGCTGTGCCATATGCCATTTCCAGATCGACTGAGGAAATTTAAAAGTCTTATTTTTATCTAAAAAATCAGTATATTGGACTTGAATTAAATACAAAAATCAGTGCATTTTCCTGATATACTTTTGGTTATAAGCTCACTTTATAAACTCATTAAGGAAAGTCTGTTTCTTTCCTTCCTCTAATAAGTGAACAATAAACTGAAAGTTTTTTCAGTGGAATCGAAAAAATTTACATTTTTTCTACAATTGGGAATTTTACAAACCCTATATTTCAGTCTATTTTTCATTAAAAGAATTCAAAATAAAAGATACAAATTTAATAAAAAACCCAAAAATGTTATTAAGATTACAAAACTCAGTACTAAAATTATGCAAAAATAGCAAGATTCGCGTACTGATTTCAGAATTTTAAAATCAGTACTTTAAAAAAAAAATCAGTACATGTACTGACTAAATCAGTTCGTCTGCTTACTCTATGCCCGGCTCAGAGTTTTCGGAGAACAGTAAATTGTGTTTTTATGCCGAATCACAAAGTTCAATTTTTTCACCGAAAAGTAGCTCGTTCCTAATTTTTGTTTTGTTAGATTTATCAGAAAAAACTTTTTGTAAAAAAAAGTCTTTTACGTTACACGAAATTTGCGGTGCACAGAGCTGTAAAAGATTGCAGTCTTTTTAATTTTGAAGTCAACTGACTTCTAAAAAAAAATGATTGCAATAATCCAGTCTTTTTGTGAATGCGGAATTAAGACTTTGAAGTCACAAGTCATATTGAAGTCAATGACTTATCCTTCATTTTTGAAGTCATTTTTTTGAAGTCACGAATGATCAGTCTCTTATTTGCAGTCCTAATCTCAACAAAGTATTAATTGACTTGAAGTCATTCATTTTTAAATCATTTAAAATGAATTTAAGTCATTTGAAGTCAATTAAAGTCATTTGAAGTCAATTGAAGTCATTTGAAGTCAATTGAAGTCATTTGAAGTCAATTGAAGTCATTTGAAGTCAATTGACTTCAATTTATTTCAATGAAGTCAATTGACTTAACCGAAATAAACTGGATTCATGGAAATAACTTGGAAATCATTTAAGATATTTTTTCAGAATTTTACATATTTTCATGTTCACACTTGTTACGAATTATTTTTCTTGTTGCAAATATCCGCCCAAACCCAATACGCTATATAAAAAAGCACGTGAAAACAACATTTGTTAACTAGTGTAATCAATCTGCAATGTTATTTTTATATTTACATTGTGTCGCACAAATTTAATAAATACATTACACTGTCGTCGGCAATTGAAATTTAGAATAGAGATGGGCACATGACGTGATTTTCGTGAAAGCTGATATGTATTATATGCTTTTTCACAACTGTCTTATTGCCGTTAAAATCATGAAGAGCTTTTTTGTTTAATTAAATAATGATACTACTTATAAATACTGTATATTTTTTATCATTCAATAACAGACTTCACTCAGTGAAGGTGAAGTCTCAAACGACTGCAAGACTTCAAACCAATTTGAAGTCATGACTGCGACTTCAAGTATAATGTGAAGTCATGTGAGTGATTGTGACTTATTTGCATTGAAGTCTCAATATTGATTGCTATAATCAATGAGCAGTCATTGACTTCAAAAAGACTGGTGACTTAATTTTTTAAAGACATAAGTCTCTAATGAAATCAAAGACTGTAATCAGAAAACGTAATTCATTTCCAGTGACTTCAATGAATGCAGTTCGAAAAGACTGCAATCTTTTACAGCTCCTGCGGTGCATTTCAAAGCCATCACAATCGACAGAAAAAAAATCACTGGAACTGTATTTTGAACTTTTTTATTAGTTTAAGTCCTTTTCTACTACACAAAGCTAATTGCATGAAAAAAACTAGAATAATATAATTATTTTTACGTTTTTGTTCCGATTTGAATTTTGACCCATTTCGATCAGGTGTGCGACACAAGTGAAAAGAACGTGCACAGTAAAGAGCGAAAGCAACGATTGATTTGACATTTGTGTTTCCCAATGCTATAGGATATATATGAATGGAGTTTAGTGGACATAGCGCGAAAGTCAAAGAATTTTTTTTTTTCGCGCGTAACTCCTACCGAAAAAATTGGCCATATACGAAATACTCCAAAATAGTTATTAATTTTTAGAATATTCATCAAAATATTAAATTCGGAATTATATAAAAACCATTAATCGCTCTATACTATCTAAGAAAGTTAAGGCGAATTTAATATGTATAAAATTTATAAACCAGAAATAATTTTCTATCAAATGGAACGAAATTTGACATTTGATATTCATGCAACATTTAAATATTGGCAAGCAAAAAGGGAAAATAAAATAAAATTAAAATTTGCCACAAATTTCATGCACATGATCATTTTGATATATTTTGTATCCACTAACCTTTGATCTATTGAAATCTTGAATTTTTTATCAACCAAAAAAAAAAAGAAAATAAACAAAAAAGGAAAAAGGACAAAATACATACATTTGTATATATAATAACATATATTCACAGTGGCATCGTATAAACAAACCATAATAAAAAATAACAAATTTACTACTAGCAGCTATCGAATAAATTCAAGAAAATCATTTATTTTACAATGAAATGGCAATAATTTGTAATTTCTTAAATCAATTTGAATTGCTAACACAACAAACAGAGGAACAACATTGAAACTCATGTGGGTGTATAAAGCGAAAAAGCTGAAGAAAAAAGCGCAAAAAAAAAAATAAAATATCTGAGAAGATGGAAAAAATTTGGAAAAATATAACTAAATGAAAAAAAGATGGCACAACATAAACAAAAGCAATACAGAAAAAAGCACGAAAAAGAAGGCAAAAAACAAAAAAACCATCAAGGACACAATGTTAAACCATAAAAGCAAGAGAAGGAAAAAAGAAGTAGACAATAAATAAATGCAGCCATTTTATAAATTTCAGTTGTTTGCAGGATATACTTATGTTTGTGTTGCTAACTTAAATGTATATATGTGTGTGTGGGTGCTGCCCTTAACACACACACGCACATGTAGATATAGACATATGTAGATACCACTACCAACTGTATATGTTAACTCATCTCTACTACTTATTTTCTTATATACTAAAACAATAAGTGAGAAATATGGGACTCAATAAAGGCTATAAAAGGATTCAGGACTCAAACCATGAAAGCACTGGCTGAGAAAAACAAAAAGAAGCAACAAAGCATAGACTTGTAAGTAGTAGGAAGACAATCACACTTTTGTTTCATACATACATAGGATTTTATTCCACCGCCAAAGTAAATGGGTAATCGATATATAGCTATATAAATGTATGTTTGTATGTATGTATGTGAGTACTAGATATATACTGTAATGTGTATATAGCACCTAAGTTAGCTGGTAAAAAAGTAAATAAATAAGTAAGTAAACATATTGTAAATATATAGCACTTGTTAAAGAAAAAATCGACTCAAACGTACATATCTATGTAGGAGTATGTGTTAGAATATTTGTTATAAATAAATAACTTACATTGCTATGCGCCTTAAACATTTGTGCAACGACAGTACATATAACAACAGTAACAGAAAAAAAGAAAAAAAGGTATTGTGATCAACATAAATGGCGCATTTTTCATTTGTAGCTACTAGTTATTTATATTTTTTGTTTGCATTATTTTTCTTTTACTTTTTATGTTGATAACATTATAAAGTGATTTAGTGCACGATTTGCTAATATGTAAGACACTTTTTTTTTTTAAATATTTTTACAGATAACGTTGTACTTAAAAGGTTAAAGTTTGTAATGGTAACGGATAACGCTGTACCAATGAAGTTTAGTTCATGGTACAAAGTATTGCATAGTTTAAGGCTTTTGTTTTTCCCTGTACCAAATAAATTCAATTCATTATATATAACAAAGCATACTTCTAAGCGTCGGTTTAAATTAATTATAATTTTGGTACAATTTAAAATATACATAGGTAAATCAGTCAGTTTTTTTCTTTTTTTTTTAGTTTTAAATTTGTTGAAGGTGACGCAAAAAGCTCCAGTGAAAAATCTTAGATACGCAATACTCCTTAAAGCCTTCTGAAGCCCATAAAAATTAAGATAACGAAATTTTTCATATTTTTCTACCCAAACATTACGTACGGAGACATTCAGCTTAAAACGTATGTTTTACATATCTACTAAGAAGAAAAATATTGAAGAGTGATTTACTTTTTTTGAAACTTATTGTTATGAAGTTCTTAGTTTTTCAGGTCACCCCTGCGTTTGGAGATATACTATATAGGAAACTGTAAGAACATGTCTTTAAAATTTTCAAAAACGAGAAATTTGCTTTAAGAAAAATGTACTAAATGTTAATAAGTTTCTAGACGACCTCGATAGCCTAGTGGATAGTGCACTAGACTTTCATCTGGGAGGTTCGGGTTCGATTCCCGTCTTCGTCTGGTGGTTAATTTTCATTACTTTCTTATATTCACTATCAATATGAAGTGTATGAGAATTATAAGATGTGTACACACATTGGTTGGTAATGGCAAAACCACCAAAATTGCCACACCGCCGTTCGGAATCGGCGTTAAACTGTAGGTCCAACTATGTGGTATCACAATGGGCCGTTCAGGACTAAGTGTGTCTCTCGACAGCCACTGCAACCTAACCTAACCTAATAAGTTTGTATAATTCGGCGGTGAATTATATTTGTAGAACTATAGATTTTTGAAATGAAACCACGATTGAGAATTCGGTTTGAAATTACAAAGTTTATTGCAAGATAAATTTTGAAAATGGAAAATGCACAATATGAAACAGCGACCGAACGGTTGGAAAATATTCATAAGAATAGAAAATATAATATAGAAAAGGATAGAACGGTAGAATTGAGTAGGAAGAGAAACTGAGAATAGAAATAGAAAAAAGAATGTTGGGAAAGGGTCCACACATAGAAAGAAATAGAATAGAAATTAAGAAGTAGTGGCTTAAACAAAGTTTCTATAAATCATATTTAAAGGGAAAGGCCACTGTGACGGCTGGAAAAATGAGTGATTTTCGGGAATTTTTTTGATCTGTCAAATATTAAATAAATATAAAGTAGTAGTAGAAATATTAAATGCACTTTCAACAATATTTCCACATATTTTTATTAAAAAATATTGAATAATTTTTAAGATATGGGCGTTGCCGTGGAGCCCGAAAAAAATTTCCCCCTCCATGGTCGCGTCGATTTTTCAAGAACGGATTTTCCGAAAAAAAAAATGTTTAGGTTTTAATAATCTATATGAATATAATTCTCGTCGTCCGTAGCGTTTTTTTTTTCCACAAAATGGCGACTGATTGAAAATTTTTTCATGTTTTCGACCCTTTTTTTTTGTTTCAAAAGAGCTTAAAAAATACTAAAAATCAAGAATTTGAAAATCGGCTACGCTTAACGATAGAAAAAATTGAAAATCAGTTAATATTTGATAGAGTTATCGACTCGACCAGTTCGAAAAAAGTCGTTGCGAGAAAAACGCGTTGAAAGTTTTCAGTCCATTAAGTTTTCAATCTACTTACTATGACTAAAATGGCTGAAACTCAGGCAATTTTTGGAATTATAATTTGAAATTTTGTACACATATTTTTAAATATATATAAACTTTTTTAATTTAAGATAAAAATTTTTTTTTGACCCGTCACAGTGGCCTTCCCCCTTAAATGGAAATCAAGAAATTGTTCGTACTTTTTTCAGATCCCCTCAGGTTGCAAAGATTTTCGGGAGAATGTCTGTGTTCATATTAAAGAATTATTAGAAAAACCTACCGAAGAGTTATGAATATTTCTTAGAGTGTATTTGGAACTTGCTTTTTTAGAGTCTCTTCAGCGTTCAGATATATGTATATCCATAACGATAATTTTGTCTTAAGTAAATATGTAGCAATAGCAATTTGAATAGCAATGAACATTTTTGGAAGACCATTTTAATGGAAATTACTACCTTGCAATAATTTTTTTCAGGCCACCTCGGGATGCAGAGATTTTTGCGAAAATTTTCTAAAAATATTCAGATTAGGGAACTTAGACCTATAGAAAAAGTGCTAAAAACTGGTTGCAACTTTTTGATGAAGTATAGTTAAATAGAATTCAAGACCTTTTATGTTTTTTTTTCAGGTCTGTCGCACGGTGTTCTAAAAAAGGTTCATATTAGAAAAATTAGTTCTAAAACAAAGATTTTTCGGTAGGCATGGCAGCCTTATCTAAAGCAAATTTTCAAAGCCTATTATTTTCATAACGCCGAGATGCCGAGAAACTCAGGGAAATATTCGTATTAGAAAACTCTATTCTATAAGAAAAAAATCTGAGTAATGATGGCCACCTTTTCCGAAGCATATTCAAATAGAATTCACGATCCTGTTCTAATTTGCTTTGGGTTACCCAAGAGGAGTCTAATTTTTGCAAAAGAATATAAATTTTTTTTTTTTTTTTTTTGAATTTTCAAACTATTAGAAAAATAGTTTTATCTCCTTTGCGAAAATACTCTTTAAAAAAGCTGCTGCACTGTTCAGAATTTTTTTAAGATTAATTCTGCCGCACTGTGTAATCTTTGACTTTGTTTCTCTTTCTTTTAATTTTTGCAGAATTTTTCTATGTTACTTAAAGTACGTATAAAATATTCAAAAAACAGAATATAAAAAAAGCATTTACTTTCCTTTTTAATAATAATTAAAAAACACTTACCTTTAATTAGCATAAATTATTGGCAAATTTGTAGCGTAAAAAAATTTAAAAATATATGACGCACATACCTGAAAATATAACACAAGCAAAAAAAGAAAAAAATTAACCCTTTCACATCATCACAAAATACAGAAAAAAAAATAAAAAATTTTATTTTATATAATTTTAGTAGAAAAGTAAAATTTCATAGATAACAAACTTTTCGGAATATTTGCTTGACTTTTCGCTTTCATTTTACATGTGCACACAAACTTACATACTTATTTATTTATGTATTCAAGTATTACACATACTTATGATACATATGTATTCATGAACCTTTTCTACTTTTTCGACGCTTTTTTTCTTTCAACTTCTTCAGCAAAATTAAAAGAAAAATTCATACCTTTACCCTTTTCTTTGAATAAGTAACAAAAATGACATATTCACTTATTTATATTTATAGATATGTGCATGTTTGTGTAAAGTTACCTATATGTGTTTAAAAGAAGTGACAGACGCATGACTGACTGCTACTACTACTACTACTACTGTATATATCTATAAAGTTAACTGTACTCACATTTAATTTTTTGATAATTTTAATTGAAATAAATTGCTAAAGAAAAGACACATAAATATTTAAGAACGCTTTTCAAGCTATCAATTTAATTGCACTTAGAAAAACGGACCCAAATTGACTGATGGCATGATTAGTGTTTCAATATACCAGATATATCTATGCCTTATTAGGAACTTAATAGTATTAATAATGTAGACGCAATCTTTGACTAATTTTGATAGTAATCTAACTTTACATTTTAAATATAAGTTTGTCATTTGAACATTAAAGCTTTTGATATACACCTGCTTCATATGATTATATCTCTGCCTTTGATTTTTGATTTGACAATTGCACTTTTGCTATTTTCCAAGCATTTTCAAGGATAACAACATTCACAAACAATGCACTTAAGATTTAAAGGAATTATTTGTATGCATACATACATAAAAAGGCAAAAGTGAAACAAAATTTTTCAATAACAAAGACTTTATGTATTTCCAAGCAATTTAACAGCATTATCTTTTAAAAATTTATACCAAGAATTGTCTACATAAATTTATAACTACATATAACTTTCAGTTCCTTTGTTGTTTCCTTTTGTAATTAAAAATTATATTTAACGCCATCTAGCGTGAACGAATAAAGATTAAATTGACATCTAGCGTGGCTGAACAAAAGCTTTCTTGCGCTCTACATATCTAGTTAATGTGTAGAAAGCTTATTGAGCTAATTTGTAGAAAGCTTATTGAGCTTTTGAAGTGCTACTATTATAGACATCCACCCTCTAAGCTGTGGGTGCAAAGAGCTTAAACGAGAATCAATTCAAAAGCTTTTTAGCATTAAGGACAACTACCTTTTACAGTCAAATCTGCTAATTGGGACACCTCCTAATCGAACCGCACTATCAATTTTTGATGTGTAAACATTTTAGCTCACGGTATGGGCAAAATTTCAAATGTGTAAAATGTAAGAATAATTGTAACGTAAGATGTAAGATAACTGTAACGTCCAGTTTCCCTCTCGCTCACACTACTGCGTGGCATAACTGTGCTGCGTGGCATAACTCTGCTCTAAACAATAAAGAGAGGAGAGAAGAGAAGAAGAGAGGGAGAAATTAAAATACGAGCGGAGTTTGCTTGTTTGTTTGTTTCGATCAATTTACTCACACATATATGTACATACGAAAACAAAATGTGTGTGTACATTTATTCGTGGCAGAATTAGGTATTTGTTGGTATTGAACGTGTGGAGATCGACCATACCATACAAGCAGAGAAGTCGCCGTAGCAAACACAGGCGTTTGATAGGTTTTGCATTCGGTTAGTTAGATTGGATTAAAATTAAATATTTTTTAAAATATAAAAACAATGCAAAATGATAAGTAATAAGGAATCTAGGTTTCAATAAATGTATAAACAAAATGCAGTGATAATGATAGCAAACCACGGCATTATAAAAATGTTGCTTTGTGCATTAACCTTAGAAAGGCAACACTTTTTTATTTATGTAAATAGCAAATATGTTAAACATGTTAAACTTATTTATTATAAAATTTTACTTCAATAAAAATACATTGTTTCTTAGTTTTATTAAGTGCAGTTAAGGCAATCTCTTTGCGGTGCTTTTAGAAAGTAGTGGGGTGACTGGTCACCCCTGTTGCCTTTCTAAGGTTAAATGCGGAAAGCACTTATCGTCGCCTGAGAATTGATTTGGCGTATGTGTGTACAAATTCATGTACCTATACGCCAAATCAATTCTCAGGCGACGTTATGTAAAATTTTCACATCTAATAAAATTTCAAATCGACAGGAAGAAAAACTTAAAGCACGGAAAAAAAGATGCAATTATAGCTGCGTATATGCGAACATATCGTGCCCGATGCATTGAGTAAAAGAAAAGTAATGCAACTACGATTTGGTGCAATTACAAAATATTTTTGCTATCACAACAACAAATATATGCGATATGGAATAAAAATTTGCATTTACAATGATGCAAGACCATTTGCAATTTATAGTGAATTGGGCTATTATATATAAAAGATAATGATATCTAATAAATTTTTAAGTTTATAAAAGAATTGTCTTACAGGAAATGGGCGAAAATCTTTAAAATAAGGAAAAGTCACGGTCAAAGAATTTTGCCAAAAAAAATTAGAGAGTGTGCAACTCATAAAATCGTGTGCATCATTTAATGGCATTGAATCTCACTAGCTTTTAAGTTGTTTACCCTTGCACTCAAAAATATATTCCAATTTCCGGACGATATTACAACACAAAGCAAAAATTACACGATCACAAATCTGTAAAAATCATCCATAACTCTTAAATTTATATGATTCATGTACAAGAGCACAAAAAAAAAAAAATAAAAAAAAAATTTTCATTCATGAACCCCCTCATCTTATCACATTTTTAAAAAACCAAGATTTACGACTATACACGAAATCTGATCTGACCCGAAAAAAATTTTAATAGATTCGTGATCAGCGGGTACTATTTTGTAGTTGTAGAGTGTTATTGCTCAAGCATTAAATATTTCCAATTTTAGGGCATCAAACGTGTGACTAGAAGCACCCAGGCATAACATTGTCTTAAAATTTTTAACAGGAGAATCTCAAATATCGGAATATTCGAAATCCTTTTGGAAAGTGAATATATCTGATTTCAAAATTTGCTTCCCCCTTGTATTCAGTGGCGTGCCTAGCATTAACTGATGAGGCAAGCCCAGTGCATTTTTTTTAACAAACCAAAAAGGCTAAAATTGACAATAAGGGTGGAATGCTCTAGATTCCGATTGAAGCATTGAAGAAGGAATATGGGAGCTCTGTTTGGACTTTACCAACGTTTTTAGACGTGCTAAAATATTGACATTAACAATACAAAATGAGCATATAAATTCAGGAGGTGAACGTAAAAAGGACATTTTTGGACTTAAATTGATATAGGCTCCGCAAAGGTATCATTTAAAAAACAAATCGTTGAGTGATATACTATTTTTTAAACTAAACGATAATTTTTCTTAATATAAACCTTATTAATAAAAGTGCAAATTATCAAATATAAGAAAATGTCAACGGAATGAAAAAATCCAAATTGCAAGGTAATTAAATGTATGGATGTAAATAAGTAAAACTATTTGAAAAACCTTGTTTTGCTTCATTTTTATTTGAACCTGAACCGGAACACACTGTTATTTTTTGCTTGAACCTGAGCCTGAACACGAACCCAAATTTAACCGGTTCGAAACTCTGCTAAAAACTATTGGCGCAAAAAAATAGGACTAAAAGAAAGTGGAGTAAATACTTTCCAAATGCCAAACAAAAACTGAAAGCCAGCTTTTCAGATCTATATAAAATCATACATAGTAGTAGAAAATTGGTATGCTGCTACTTTTTATGGAACCGCACATACTAAAAAAGCTATTGAATTTCCTATAAGAAAAAGCGAGATAGCATGTTATGAAAACATATATTTTCAAATTTTAAAAGCCTCGTAAAAGCCAACTAGATGAACTGCGATAGCATGAATGCTTGTGTGTATTTTATATAATCCACATTTAATTTTTTATTAGTATATGTATATACGAGCTATTGAAAAAAAAGGTTAATACAAATAAAAGTTTTTAAAAGAAAATTATTCTTTCAGTTAAAACAAAACTAGTAATTTTGTAAGTACATATTGTACAAATTTTCAGTTAACAATTCTTAGGCAAGCCCGGCTTTTGGGCTTATATGGACGTACCGCCACTGCTTGCATTAGTTCAGATGAGTAAAAACTGTTCTTGGCTATTTATCGTATACCAAAAATAGTTTCCTTTATTTGAGTCATATGTATAAGTGCTTACATAAAAAAAAAATGATTCATGTACATATCTCGTCTTCCATTTTTTCATTAAAAAATAAAACCTTTAAAATCGGACCACCTCGTAATCGGATCGTTTTTGCTTGGTCCCAAGGGGTATCCCAATTAGCAGGTCTGACTGTATTTATATTAACCCATCTGTTGGCACCACTTTTGTTCATCACATTCCTACCACCACGGTCCAGCCAGATCGTCATATATTTTATACTGCATTTATTTGAATTTTCAATGAAAACTGTACGAAAACACTACATATCATGTAAGAATAATGCACTTATATGTAGGAAAATAATCTAACAATATTTATAAAAATTAAAATCTGTTTGTATGTCCGGCTATACTTTCTGAATGACATAAAAGTTTATATAATATAGCTGTATGTCTTTGACCTTACTATTGGCTTGGTAAAAGTTTGTAATTACAAGTGGGCGGGATACCTCCCATACAAACCTTATACCTTTTTTAGTACACTAATCATAGTACAGTACTGCAGTCCTTCGTGCAAGGACGCTGGCTGGTAATACCAGACTACAGTAAAAATGGGGATAGGGTTAGAAAAACGGGTGTGGCACCTACCATTAAACCTGAATATTTATTATGGTATGTCTCAAGCCGATACTGAGCTTATACTGGAGTTTCAATATACCAGAATTTGTGTTCAAATGGTCGTTGCACCACCCATGCAATCGTAATGCTATTTTGAGTATATCTCCGAAACCACACATATTATAGAACTTAGATTTGGTGCAAAGGGGTTGGTTGACAATGCCATGCTCCAGAAAACATGTGTGTGAAAACAAAAAAGACGGAGTGCCACAAAGTTTTGTGTGATATTTTTTGGGCAAGTGAGCACGGCAGCTCCTATACAAAGAAAATACTTTAAACGGTATATCTGAGGAACCAAAGCAAGAAGATGATAAAGGTTTTATTTTCTACAAACATTTGTGGTTTCTAATTTTCAATTACAATTCCAATGGTCTGGTTTGTGTAATGGTGTGTGTTGAATCAAAACTTTTGTTTTCATAGTAAAATAAGTTTATATTTCAAAAAGGAAGGATGATAATGTTTATATGCATACAAACATAACGTTACTAACGACTAAGTAAACAAAAATATCGGAAAAACTATGAGAAAATTCATACGGTCTGGCCAGACCGTGGTGGTACCAATGTGATTAAAATTTTGAAAATACCCCTTCATACCTGAGGACTCCAATTTTTTTTATAAATCTATTTAGAAATAGTCATTTAAGGATACCGTGGATTTTGGCGATCATAGTGATATTACAAATAATAAAAAAATGCCAACAAAGTTGAAAAAGGTCTGGCCAGATCATGGTGCCAATATAAGGGTTAATGAAACCGTAAATTTTGAACAAGGGTGTTATTTAAATTTAAAATTTTCAAAAACAAAAATGACCTTGAACTTTTCGTGCGCTTCTTTTTTTAGCCTTTGCTGTGAAAAAAGACTTAGATATTGACATAGTCTTCGTCGCCTACATTTAGGTCAAAACCAACCAAAAGCCAACATTATTATTTCATCCTTCACTATTATGGAGTAATGTTGACCCGCTGTACGTACGACAGTAATTAGTGAAAAAATACAGTAATTTGGAAATATTAAGTTTTACTATGCTTAGAACTTTTTCAAAACTATTTTAAATTCTACTACTTTCAAAAAATAATATCCATAAACAAAAGAATAATTTCCAAAAGAAAAATATTCCAAAAACATTGTTTTTGGTCGTCTGTGCCAAAAATGGTGGAAAAGTAATTCCGAGGTGTTGACCGAGGTAGCCGTCAACTAAAGTTGCAGATGCGTTTTCCTTTTCCAAAATTTCTACAGGCGAAATCCATCAACTTCCATTTTTAACCTTGATTAGATGATGTCCAGCTTTGTCGGTTGTTTCATCAATCGAAATGAAAATAGATTTTTCTCTAATTTGGGACCGGATTTTAAAAGTAACTTCATGTATTTATGTATGTATTTCTCAAAACAGCTTTCCAATTTTGGACTGTGGAGCTTTTTAAACAGTTTGCCCCACGTCAGCATCATTTTGGCAGGGTCACCGTAAAATACATTTAATTTGCCGCCAACATGAGAAGTTATTGTGAGATCCTTCTTTTTTTAAATTCACTGTCTTAAAATATTTCTATCGGTTTACGGCCATTTTTTTGGTGGCAAACGGATCAAACAAAATGTTTCCATTTGGCCATTAAAAAGAGTAAAAATAAAAAAGGAATAACGGATTTTATAGTTTGCTCGTGAATTCAGTTACGGAATATTGATATTTAGCCCCTCATGCACATTGCTCGACAAAATTATGTCGTATTGCAAACTTACGCGCGACGTCACATCCGGTTGCTTTTACTCTAGGACAAGAGAAAAGAAGTCTCACTTCAAAAAAGAAAATAAAAATTAAATATTTATAATCAGGGGGGCTTGAAACGCTAATATTTTTCATCAGCCATCATGTAGGATTTCGCAGAAAAAAAAGAGAATTCCTCATAATCCGCTCCCTGGTTATTCCTTTTTTTTTTTTTGATATTAAATATAAGTTTGTTTTTCGGTAAAAACTGTAGTTTTATTTCATTTTTCAAATGACACTAATTTAACCAAAAGTACAGTAATTTATTTATTTTTCTTTTTTTTTAACCAGTAATTTGAAATTATAAATGTAACAAAACTGATTTGAGTCATTAATGAAAGCTTTCCAGAGACGATTAACTCAAGTTGTTATTTACAAAAGCATTTCATTTTTTTTAAGCTCAAATTTCGGGCACAATGATAAAAGCTCTATAAAAAAGTACCTATTTGTTGGCACAATCCATTAGAAAAGCTTTGTAAGTGCTTTATAAAAGCTTTTAATTGGCTTATGCTTAAATACAATAAGTTTTCTTGCTATTGTTGCACTGTGGAACCTAAGAATATTGGGTATTTTTCAATGTCGATACATTTTCAAATTATAGTTTGGAAGCAAGTACATAATTGTTATAGCCAACAGTTATTGAAGGAAATATTGATATTTGCAAATGTGACAAACAGGTGGCGCTGTTTTCTTATGGTATGTGTATAAAATGGAAGTTATGGGTACATTTTATATAATTTTTTTATAGTAAAATAGATGTGAAAAGGATTGAATTCTATAGAATATTTTTACATTGCTATTAGAGTAATTTTTAGTAGTATTTAGCGTAGGAAATATAAAATTGAATAGTATAACTCAAAAATGCAATCAAGTCTATTCTGAGACTTTGAAGGGTCACAGAAGTATGCAGAATTTTTCCATTATGGAATAGAAAAAGGTAGTTCTACTTCGAAATAGTTTTCAATTTCTTTAACATACTAAGAAAGTGATTATACTCACTTTCTCTATTTTTTACAGTGCAAGAATGCAAAAAATATATCACGTTACTATGAGGACGAAATGTAAGTAAGAAAAACTTAACACAAAGAAATTATTGCAAAAAGAAAATGAATGTGGAAATGCAAGCAACAATACAAAATACAAAAACCATTTCCTGTCCATTATCAAATAATAATAAATTTTTCATTTTTCAAATAGTAAAATATTGTTCTAGTTCTACAGCGAAGAAAAAAGAAAAACAACCCAAACAAATGCTGATATTTAACACCAAAGCTTTTAGCAAAATTTGTTTACGAATTCTTGCAATAAAACGCAAATGGAAAAACGGAAACAATAGTACCCGCAACAAAAACTAAGAACAAAAACCATACAAAAAAAAACCAAGCAACGAAGCAACAAATATGAAACTAATATCAAAAGTACCGAAGAGAAGAAGAAGCAGCAGAAGAAGAAGAAGAAAAAGTATAATACAAAACACATTCTATGGCGATAGTATGCGGACTAGCCACAAAAGTCAATATGGCAATAGAAGATAGGCCAAATTGGAAAAACACCTACAACTACAAACATATTGCTACTATGCTATACGGCTGAGTAACAGCTATTGCCTCTGTTACTGGTGGTATTGCTACGACTACCACAACGACGACAATTGTTTTTGCGCAAAGCAAGTGAAAGTTGCAGCAGCAGGCATGTGAAAGAGGAAAAAAACACTTTATTGCAATAAATTTCATTTTAATGTTTGAACAATGCATTCTTGAGATTTTAGGCGCTGACATAAGTGAAAATGTGTGCTGCTTGTGTGAGTGTATATGTTCGGGTGTTCCCAGCGGTTTTTCAGACAAGTGCTTAAGAAGTGCTTGCAAGTGCACCATTTCAACCGGAAATTGCAAAGCAAGCATGCGAACAACAAATGAAGTTTTCTATCGAGTAATAAAAACGAGTATAGTTCAGCGAGACGCTACGAACGATTGACTGAGCGAGAAACGAAGCGAGTTAGTTATCACGCAACAGCGAAGTAAAGTGTTGTGGAATTTCACGATAAGTGTGTGTATGTATGAATGTATAAACTAGTAATTGTGACTAACTTCATATCTATCATATGCGCCATTTTTTGACATTGACAGCTAGAAGAGCGCCAAAAATACTATAAGAATTGATCTGTCAAATAATTTTCATAATTTTACAAAAGTGTTTTACTATAGCTGAAAATGTCGAATTTCGTGCCAACAAAACAACATTTGCGGGAAGTTTTAATTTGCTTCCTCCATTTAAAGAAAAACGCAACTGCAGCACATCGTTTACTCACTGAAGCTTATCGTGACTGTGCTATAGACGTTAGAATGTGTCAGGTGGGTGCGGTATGCCTGTTTCAAAAGTGGTGATTTTGATGTTGAAGACAGGGAACGTTCAGGCGGCCCGAAAAAGTTCGAAGATGACAAATTGAAGGCATTTCTCGAAGAAGATTCATGTCAAACGCAACAAGAACTTGCAGAATCTTTAGGAGTTGATCAATCAACCATTTCTAAACGATTAAAAGCATTGGGAATGATTCAAAAGCAAGGAAATTGGGTGCCGTCCAAGCTCATGCTGTGTATTTGGTGGGATATGAAAGGTGTCGTGTATTATGAGCTGTTGAAACCGAATGAAACGATCACTGACGACCGCTACCGACTACAATTGTTGCGTTTGAGCCGAGCATTAAAGGATAAGAGGCCAGAATATGAGAATAGACACGACGAAGTTATTCATCAGCACGACAATGCTCGGCCACATGTTGCAAGGCAAGTAAAAACATACTTGGAAACGCTGAAATGGGAAGTGCTACCCCACCCGCCGTATTCTCCAGAGATTGTTCCTTCTGATAACCACTTGTTCCGATCGATGACACATGGCCTGGCTGAACAGCACTTCCGTTCTTTCGAAGAACTCAAAAAATGGGTCGATTCGTGGATAGCCTCAAAAAATGAGGAGTTCTTTCGACGCGGAATCCGTATGCTACCAGAAAGATGGGAAAAGGTTGTGGCTAACGATGGACAATACTTTAAAGAATAAATTTATAATCACTTTTTCACAATAAATGTCCAAATTACGAAAAAAATACGAGTTTATACATTCATACTCCCAATATATATATTTCAAAGCATATGTATGTATATATATATTTTGGGTAAAAAAAAAAGCAAATGAAAAGAATAAAATAAAATGACGCAGCAATGAAAAATTAGGAATGCATGAATCGATACTCGATATTTTTCTCTCTCCTCTCTTTCTCAACTAAAGTAAGCACAAAGCAGCGAATGAATGAGCGGAAGTGCCTATCTAACGCATTCTTTCTTGCGCTTGTTTAGCTCTAAAAGTACTGCACTAAACAAGTGCTTGTCTCCTATGACATGCAATGTTAAAATTTATATGGAACACATGTGCTTGTAGTGCACTTAAGTGCTTGCTATCAAGCACTTGTTGAGCGTTATTCTAGTGCTTCCATTTACCGCTGGGTTTCTATGCACATATATGTATATGAATGCATTCATTTTACTGTGACCCTTATGTAAACTTTGCTTTACTGTATCGTTCGAAAATTGCATTCTACTTCGGCTGCTGCTATTGCTGTTTCTCCACTTCATTGCGGCTTTTATTAGCCATTGCTGCTTGGTTATTGGACTTCACAATTTTACTATTGATTCTTGCTGCCTGCTGCTGCTAGCTACTAATGTGTAAATAATTTAGTTTTTCCTTCATATTTTCATACAGTAACAGCAGAAGTTAGGATTAGTTAGTTTCTTTTAAAAAGCCTTTTAATTTACGACAAACGGGTAAAAATATTTCAGTCGGGAAGATGGCATTATTTACCTGTAAATTCTTGCTTGAACCGCCTATGATGTGTATCCATATGTATTGTTGAAACATATTTTTAGGGTTTTTAAAATCGTTTTAGACATTTATTTGTTTTTTGTTCTTTCTTTTTGATATATAGTTTGGTAAAAATAACCATAACTTGAATATCTAGAAAAAATGCCTTGTAATTTAGTTTTACAAGGGCCGTAGCCAGGATTTTTTTTCGGCGGGGAGGGGGTTTTCATTCGAAGAAAATATTCATAAATAATTTTTATGAAACTGATGTTTAAATAAATAAATTTGATGCGATGTTGCATTTGATGGACTCTATTAGTCAAGGGACAAGAGTGGATAAATGCCTAGAAGCTTTAGGAATTCTTCTTTCCGAGTTTATCAATTTCAATTTTTTCAAATAAATATTATTCAATGTGAATTCCAATGCATTTTTTTAATGTCAAGGACATAATTTCGATAACTCCTCGACTTTCCATTACCCAAAGTTAAAATAATGACCAATAATGCTAAAAATATTCAGAGGCTAATTTTTTCAAATAATTATCAGTGGAAATTCGGGCCATTATCAATTATTAGGAACCCGGATGAAGTTAGCATATATTCCCTAAATTCGTGCAGTCACAGCATTAAAAGGGATCTTCCGAGTCGGGGTGCTCTGAGCAATAATGGGTTAAAGAATTAATTACATTTTAAGATTGTCTCCAAAAACTTTCAAGCTGATCCAAAAACTTTGAACACTGCCCTGCATGGGTTTGGCGAATAATATGGTTCCTAGCATTAATTTTTCATGCTGAAAATAAATCTGAGGTCAGAAATCCCTAAAAATACCGTTTTTGGCCATTTTTGAGAAATTGTAGAGCTGAACCCTGACGTGCTAGAAACTTCGAAAATTAGGAATTAAAGGCTGAATCATGCCCTTTCAAATAAACCCTAAGTCATATTCTTTTCATGCGCCCTTAAAGCAGGGGATGTGTTTATGTCTACGGGTGCAGGAAAAAATTTACAAAGAACGGATTTCATCTTACTGACAGCCAGACATAATTAAAGGTGCAGTGGTCACAAATCTGCAGTCAGATTTTAAAAATTTAAAATTCCGAATCAAATATGGCGGACAAGTTTAGTATAATAAAATATTGCTTTGTATTACTTTTCACATAAGTCTAATTTTACAAGGATGCGACAGCTTTTTCTATTTTTTATTAATTTTTAAACTTTTGTTTTTTTTTTCACGACGAAGCTTTAAATCAAAAACAGTTACTGACATAGAAAAGCTATGAATGCAGGAGTGCTCAGTATCACCTTCTCCGTAGTCGAAGAAAATAAATCAGATTTGGTCGCATAGTGTAACTAAGATTTCAAATTTACTTGACTTTTTAGAAAAAAAAACCGATGGAAGTAAAAAATATTGAAAAATCTTCCAATAGATTTTCCATCCACTGGAAATTAATATAAAAAATTAGAAGAAAGTTTCCACATTTCGAAGGGGGGTCAGAACCCGCAAAACCTCCCCCTAAATACGGCCTTGCCCCCCTGGATGAAACACCTGCACTACCTCAATCTTTAAACAATTGGATAATATGCAAAGCTTGACTTATGCATCCAAAACAGGGCTATGTACCATATCAGTCAGCACTACCAGAGGATGTCCACAGGGAAGAGTACTATCACCTCTAATGTGGAGTCTGGTAGTAGACGAACTTTTAATGAAACTCTCAGAGGCAGGCATAGACTGTCAAAGGTATGCGGAAGATATCGTCCTCATAGCCAGAGGTAAATTTAAAGAAACTCTTTGTGACATTATACAAAGGGGGCTAGGTATTACTAGGAGATGGTGTAGGTCGGTAGGGCTAAATATTAACCCTACAAAGACCACTATAGTTTCATTTGCTAGGAAAAGATCACTCCCGCGATGGAAATCGATATCACTAGCTGGGGAGGTTATTGAATAAAAGCAAGAGATAAAGTATCTGGGCTTAGTATTAGATAGTAAACTCACATGGCAATCGCATGTTGAGGCAGTGACAAGTAAAGCCACTCGCGGTTTAATGGTATGCAGAAGGTTAGCAGGGAAAACTTGGGGATGTAAACCAAGTGTACTGCGCTGGATGTGCACAATGATAGTAAGGCCAATCATTACATATGGAGCATTAGCGTGGGCAAGGAGAACTCAACTAAAAACAGCGAAAGCTAAATTAGGAAAAGTTCAAACGTTGGCATGCATCTGCATAACGGGGCGATGAGAACATGTCCGACTGCTGCATTGGACGTACTATTGAATGCCCATCCCTGGCCAGGAGGAGACTAAAACTCCTGGGCTCACCTTTCTTCACTAGTCTGTCCGAGCTACCATCCCTAAATATTAAGGACATAGCAAGATTCATTATGGAATCCTCATGGTTCTCCAATCCGAAAATGGGGGAGTCGCGCCGTACTGTGGTATCACAATGACCCTAAATGTGCTTAAGTGTGCTTTCAAGTAGAAGGCTGCCACTCCAACCTAACCTTGGAGCTCACTCCATTACACCTCATGATAGAGGGTACCACCAAGGAAGCAATCGTAAGAGCAACAAGAAATAAAAGGTTAACGGGGCGATCTATAGGACCTGAAAACCGAGATACCCCGGCGAAAGACAACTATCTCTTGGACTGTCCCCAGGACCGAATGGACAAACAGTATAGTTTTGAAAAACACTTTATTGCAAAACTTAGAACGAATGGGAAAGTGTAGAACATAACTACACACTCAAAGAACACACGATTAAGTGGTTTACAGATGGGTCACGAACCGAGGAAGGAACTGCGGCAGGAGTATTTGGGCCAAGAATCAAACACTCTGAGCCGATGGAGAAGTATCCTAGCTTCTTTCAAGCTGAAACTCACGCAATCGATATATGTGTGCAATTCAACCTGGATAGGAAGTACAAACGGCAAGATATCGCTATCATGTCGGATAGCCAGGTAGCCATTCGAGCGTTATGCTCCTCTGAGATCACCTCTAAACTGGTGTGGGACTGTTTGAGCAAGCTCAATCAACTGGGCAAGGACATTAAAGTCGCTCTATGTTGGGTCCCTGAACACTTAGGAATAGAGGGTAGTGAGCAGGTAGACGAGCTTTGCTAGAAAGGGAGCAGCGACCACTTTCGTGGGACCTGAACCTTTCTGTGGTATAGGAGATAGCGTAATCAGGAAAGTACTCAGGCAGGAAGAGAAGAACAAGAGGCAAGAACTCTTTAATAATCTAACAAGAATAGATACGCATTCTGCATTGGTCTCAACAAAAACAGTCTGCGTATATTAGCTGGTATTCTGACTGGGCTCAGAGAACACCTTTGCAAAATAAGAGTTGAGGAAAGCTCAATATGTAGGTTTTGTCATGAGGAAGATGAATCATCAGAACATATTTTAGCTCAGTGTCGAACACTGATCCACAAAAGAATGAAATTTTTGGGTATATACGAAGTGCTCAGTACAGAACCAGGATCCATAAATCCGGGCGCAATACTCAAATTCTTGAGGGAGACTGGACTGGATGAGGCACTCTAGGCAAATCAGATTAGATAAGAGGTACGTACAATAGATCTTATAGGTTGCGGTACAAATACATGTGGGATTTGCCCTTTTCTTCATTTCATAATATATTTAAATCATATAAAAGTAATTATTTCATTTTAAACTTATTCGGAATTGTACATAAGCGATTATTTTATTTTAAATTGTCTTCAGTCGATTGTTTTGCTTTTCTCTTCGGCGTCTCGCGATCAACTTCCTTATTCGTTCGTTATTTTTAAAAGTTCGTCCATCGTCTTCGTCCAGTTTTGTCTATGTAGGGATGCATTCATCTGTAGTTCATCGTCCAGTCTTTGTCCATGAAGGGACGCATTCGTTAGTAGTTCTGTCCACTTCTTGTCGTCCGTTGTAACCTTCCCACATACATAAACATCTCTAATACAATACAATATGCATCCAAAAAATATGTACAGCTAGATTGCGATTGCCTTTACTAGCCAGTTAATACACTTATATTATCCTAACTGGCCGTATACTACACAAATTATATTAAAACTTCTCGGATAATATACTTATCCCCCCTTAACCGTCCGGATAATTCAAATATTTTGTCATAACTGGTCGGATAATACACCTACCTTGCTGTAACCGTCCGGATAATGCAACTTGCTTTCATTAACTGGCCAGATAAAACACTTGCCTTGCCTTAACTAATTGCATAATAAGCCTGCCTTGTCTGCCTGCCTGTATAATACAGTAATTCTACCTTAACTGGCCGGCTAACCCAATTATATTATTATAACTAGCCTGGATAAAACACCTGCATTACCTTAACTGGCCGGATAGTCCACTAACCTTACCTTAGCTCACCGGATAATACGTTTATTTTATCTTAGTTGTCCGGATAATTCACCTATTTTGTATAAACTAGCCAGATAGTGCGCCTATTTTGTCCTAACTATCCGGATAATACATCTGCTTTCTCTTAACTGACCGGATAATAAATTTATATTGCCTTACAGTCTGGGTAGCGCACTTACATTGCTTTAAAAACTCGGATAAGTCACCTGTTTTGCCTTATATGACCGGATAATACTCCTGTCCGAATTTTCAAGAAAGGTGATGTTTTAATATGAATTTGAAAACTGCAACCGAATTTCAATTAAATAGACTTAATTATATAACGTTTTTAAACTGGTTTACACTTTGGACACTTTGAATGAAAAGCTTTGAATAGGATTTATCGCTTAATCTTATGTTAAACCGTTTTACATTTTTTGCTATTAAGCTGAATTTTAAACTTCAGCAACAATGCAAATACACTGACACTAAATCAACACTCAAATGTATGAGAAGATGGCCCCAAAAAGTTATTGTTCGAAATTTGAAATGATTGCAACCAATCTATCAACAAACTTTCTGCCTGCATGGTTAGTCTAGAAAGTAGAGCCAGCATGCAAAAGCAAAGACTGTATTGCATCACATCTTTTCTTTTTCTTGTATTATTTTTATTATTTACTCTCAATCGTTTAAAAATGCACATGCTTTTATGTATGTCCTTTTACCTATGCAAATTTCTATACTGAGTAAACGATCAAAAACTTTATTGTCAACAATTTTTTTTTATTTTATTGACAAATAAAATGCAATACAAATATACAAAATGAGAAAAGAACATGACATTTTTTGAGATCCCTTTTTGTGCATTTAAAATAAATTCATAGAAAATTGTGTGGCATACCGATAAGTATTCAATGTGGGCACAAAACCAACAATACCAAATTATTATTAAAATTGTAAAAAGAAAATTTTCGTTTAAAATTTATACAGTTTTATTTAATAATCTAAATTCTAATAAACATTATGCAAATTTCACATGAAACTTTTGTCTTGATGTGTGTATGAAATTTTTCTAGTTTATTTACATTGCACTGCATTAGATTTTTATGTACCAACAACAATGTTTTAAAAACATTAAAATTCTTAGAATATGAGAATTCTTAGAAATTGTAATTTTTGTTGTTGCATTCTTGTCTGCACACATATACATATATGAATGCAAGTCTATGTTGCAGTTATTTTTAAAATTATTGCATACTTTTTGGGACTAAAAATTATATGGACAAGTACCTGCATACATATTTCTTTGCTCATGAGAGCAACCAAACATGAATTGATAGCATGTCAAAGAGGAGACTATAGTTAAGGGAGGGTGTGAGAGAAATAAAAAGGATGAGAATGAAATACAATTATTTTATGTACTTCATGCCTAGTTCAAAGCATTTGAAAAATATACTTGCCATTGCCTATAAATATGAAAATTGAACGCAGTCATTGGAGAGAGAGCTTTGGGCATATTGTGTGAGCAACAAAATTTCTGTCAGCAACAAAATTATATGCAATATGTGTCAAAATTTTTGTTTACTTAAGTATGGTATGTATTTCATTTATATGCTGCTGTTGCTTAAAGAATTTTTCAATATTGAAAATTTCTCTTAACTACTCATATATAAATATAACATTCTTTTTGGAATAAATTTAAAGAAATATTTCGAAATAATTGAATTTTCATTTAATCTGCAATTGAACATTTTTGATGATATCTTTCTAATATTTAATACTCGTTTTGTATTATTTTATTTTTTTGAAATTTTCCTATACAAATATTGAAGATATTTGCAAACATTTTTCAAATAACATAATGTAAACTTATCCTGGTTTAAATAATATATGGTAAATTTTGCCTCGGTAGAATTAAAAATCCATTTGGCTTTAACTGACAGAATAACTCATTTTCTTTCAACTGAAAGGATAATATACTTTCATACTTTAACTGAGTGGATAATATCCTATATTGCCTTACATGGCGGGATAATTCTCTTGTCTTGCCTTCACAGATGGAATAATAAACTCACTCATCTTGCTTGAACTGACCGGATATTAAACCTCTATTACTTCAACTGGCCGAATAATACACTCATCTTGTTTTAACTATCCGAAGAATGGTTTTATTTTGTCTTAATTACCCAGATGATACACCTGTCTTACCCTAACTTCCCGGATAATATATCTACCTTGGCTTAACTGACCGGATAATAAACCTACATTGACCAAATCATATACCTATTTTACTTTAACTGATCTGATGATAAACTTATTTTTTCTAACTAGCAATAGACTTATATACATATATTGCTTTAACTAACAGTATAGTACCCCTATTTTCTTTAAATGGCCGAATAATAGGTTAGGTAGGTTAGATTTAGAAGGCGTATAGCATTGAAATATGCTACTTCCACTCGGAGGCCACGTAGGCCCATTGTGATTGCCTTCAGCAGTTGGTCTGGAGTCGACCGGTTGCGTGGGAACCTGTATATCTCCTATTAGCTCAAGTATTATGCCACCTTAACATTTTTGTTCTAGTGGCAAAATCCAAAAAGCTGGACAGATCGATTCTACTAAGCTCTGCTATGTCTGCAAAGAACCTTGATCCTAGAATACGGAATCGTCGCTCTTGTAGAGTGGGGCATTCGCACAGTAGATGGTGTATTGTCTCTGCCTCTTCAATATCTCCGCACATTCTGCAGTGATCGGTGGACTCGATGCGCCATTTCTGAAGCATGACTCTTATTGCGCAGTGGCCTGTGATGATTCCGGTGAGAGTTCGAATCTGGAGTCTCCCCAGAGAAAGGATGTAATCCTTTTTTTTCCTGTTGAGTTCCGGCCATAGTGAACGTGACGTTGCACAATCTCCTCTGTTTGTCCAGTTGTGATTGGTTTCGTGGCTTACTATGCCGTCAATAATGCCATATAGTGGACCCCAGCCGCGCCTTTTTATCTGCTATTTCGTTCCCTTCAATATTACTATGTCCAGAAACCCAGCAGATATTGACATTAGAGCTTCCAGAGCAGAGCGACTATCCACGAAGAATCATCAGTGATCATCGAGGTGGGTATGTTTTCCTCGTGTATTAGTTTTGCTGCTTTCTTGAATGCAAAGATTTCAGCTTGGAACACATTGCATGTATGGGGCAATCTGTAGGATTGCTGTACTTTTAGTTGCTCCGAGTAAAAACTGGCCGGATAATACACTTCTATTTTCTTAACAATCCAAATAATAAATCTTACTTGCCCTAACTGACCAGGTAATACATCTAATTTGCCTTCCCGTTTCCACAAAAACATTGAGAACATTTGTGAACATTATGCAAACAACCTGAAGAGTGTGAATACTTGAAACTTGTTAGCTTTAATTTTCTTGTACATATCATAAAAAGCTCGACCTTAGTCTTCAAAGGGCTGTTTGCCATAATTTGTAATACTGGTAGGAGTATTTGTTATATAGAAGCTTCCAGGGCCGTAGCCAGGATTTTTTTTCGGGGGGAGGGGGTTTTCATTCGAAGAAAATTGACATTGACTTGCCATTACTGATGGTGAGCCCGACCTCAAAAAAATTAACAAAAATACTAAAAATAGCCAGAGGCTCAGTGGGAATTCGGGCCATGATAAGGAATCCGGATGAGGTTATATTCCCACAATTCGTGCAGTTACTGCATTGAAAGAGGTCTTCCGAGTCGGGGTGCTCTGAGCAATAATGGGTTAATTACATTTTAAGATTGTTTCCTAAAACTTTGGAGCTGATCCACTACTACTGCCCTACATGGGCTTTGCTAGTGTTTGTGAATGAATTTTTTATACTGAACACGAATCTGAGGTCAAAAATTTCCCATCACGCCACGTTTTAGAAAAAATGGGATTTAAAACCTAAAAATAGAATTTTTGGCCATTTTTAAAAAATGGAGAGCTGAACACTGGCGTGCTGCAAACTTCGAAATCCAAAAATTATAGACTGATTCATGCCTTTCCAAATGAGCCCTAAATCCGAAACTGTAAATAAAAACAGTTACTGACATAGAAAAACTATAAATGCAGAATTGCTCAGCTTCATCTTCTCTTTTTGTATCCAAAGTCAAACCTCAAGTCAAAGAAAACAAATCGGATCTGGTCGCATAGTGTAACTAAGATTTCAAGTTTTTTTTTTTTATATTTGACTTTTTAGAAATTGCACCGATGAAAGTAAAAAATATTGAAAAACTGTTCAATAGATTTTATTTGGACTTTTTATTCATTAACTGGCAATTAATATAAAAAAATAGAAAAAAGTTTCCACATTTCGGGGAGGGTCAGAATCCCAAAAATCTCCCCCTAAATACCGCCTTGGAAGCTTCTATATTAACCCTTTCGGCACCGTAGAAAAACCAGAGGAGATAGCGCAATATCGGAGCCGGATTCATATTGTCTGACTACCATTTTTTGTTACAATTTTTGATCAAAGCAGACATTTTGTGTCGCTAAAGATTTGAACTTTTATGGGTCACCGGTGACCCAGTGGCTCTCATTGGGGATTTTTCACAAACTTTTTCTGCATATCTTTATTATATCAAAGTATATAATCAAAGTAAAGTAGTATTAATTTTTCGTTTAACCCTTTCTTGACCATAAGGAAACCAGAATCAATAGTGAAAAACCGAGTCCAAATTCGCATTCTTTGACCCCCATGCCATTGTAAAGAAGTTCTGAAAATGATTCCATTTTAGATTTTAGGGTCACCGATGACCCATAGGAAAACTTGTATTTCCAAAAAATTCAACAAAAATCTCAAAATATGGAAAATCATGTTTGAGCAAATAGTTTTTCCCACAACATATTGAAAATTTGATGTATTTGGAGAAATTTTGTAAAAATTGTGTAAAAAAAAAACACAATTTTTTCACTTTGATCCGCTACACTACTGTTACCAAAAAAATATTTGAAGATTTTTTTAATTGAATGTGAAGAACCATCAATTCTCATTCCAAAAACCTTAAAACTTAAAAAAGTCTATTGAATAGTCTTTAAAAAATCGGAAAAATTAATCTTGTGACACCGGTTTCACCTTGGTACCGAAAGGGTTAAAGAAGGTTCCAACAAACCTCGCCAGCGAGCTAAAAGTATTTCTTAAAAATTTTAAATGCTAACTGGAGTCATCATAACTAAAGTTGCATATGCTCGATTTACAATCGATTACGAGCTATAATTACTAACAAATTATAAAAGTACAAATCCACAAAGGATACTGCATAGATACCTACTTAAAAAGCAATCAAACAACAGAAAAAAGCAATAAAAGAAATGTAGAACAACTTAATAAAATGTAAATGAGATAATTACATTTTCATTTAGTTTTTAATTTGTGTAAAAAAAAAAAATCAATTCAGAAACTATAAAAACCATACAAAATCACAATGGGCAATAGGGCTATAAATTTCAAAATGGTCTATAAATGTGTGTGTGTGTCTGTTAATCAAGTGTAACAATACAAATTACACAGACCATTTCTGCTTTTTTTTTCTTTTTTTGTTAGAGCTCATTTAACAATGATTTTTGCGCTTTCTTTTATACTATTCTAAAGAGAATATTCTGATTTTCAATTAAATATGCAAATTAAAAACCAACAAAAAAGCATGAGACAAAAAATCATTCACAATTGTTTAGCCTAAAAGGGGCACACAAATACCCCTAAGGCAAAAAAAAATCTTTTTTCTTACAGCTGCCTAATTATGCTATTATTCTTGCTGTAAGTTTTGTTGTTGTTTTTTGTTCAGCCTCATATTCTAATCTGATTTCAATTAGCGTTAAACTTTTATTGCAGTTCTTGGTTAAAATAGAAGTAGAAATGAGAAAAGGATTTTCGTAATTGGGCATACCAATGTAAGCATAAAAAAGTACATAGTAAGTAACAGCACCAGCCAGCTATAGAAAGCAACAATTGCCGTTTCTCTTTCTTTCCCTCTATTTCGGTTTATCTCTCGATTGGTGGTATTTCTTGAAGAAAAAGGATTGCCTGCCCGTTTGCTATTTTTCAATATCCTTGACACGTAATTTTTCAATTTGCTTTTTGTTTTCTATTACTCTACGTCTATTTTTTTAATTTTTTTTTCTTATTTGTTTTTGTGATTTTGCTCTATTGTATAATGCGCCATTCATTAAGCACCATTTTTGCAATTAATAAATTGAATTGCTGTCTTTCTTCGTTTTCTTATTGTACCTCATTTCTCTTCGCTTCTTGGATCTTTTTGTTGCTTCTTCCTTCTCATTGCATTTCTATGTCAATTAACGTGCTGCTCTGTGCTTTACTACTGCTTGTGCACAGGATGTGCATTGTTCGTTCTGTGTATTGCCTAGCGAGCGTAATTAAATCTCAATTAGTTCAACTAAAGGTGGTAAATGCAAATGATCTTAGTTACCAGGAGATACAAAAACACATACATGCTTAGATAGTTATATACGTGCAATTAAATTTATTGTATGGTAAGTAAAATTGTTGTTGTTGTTGTTAGTTTACATGCACGTATATTGCATGTAAGTATTACGAATATATGCAAATGTATGCACACATACCTTACAATTTTCCATTCATTCATTCACTAAAGATGTTCAAACACAATTAGCGGATTTAATTAAATTGTTAATTACACAACACGCTTAAATTCAAGTAGTAGTAATAGAACTCGTACTTGTACAACTTCCACTTTCACTTATAAGAGCGCTACAGGTAGCTGCAGGTATGTGGATTTTCGTAGCTGTGGTTGTTTGCATAGTTGTGCAAAATGTAAGCACAATGTCATGTGGCTTTTGAAATATGCGCGCCAGGTTAATTGCAATTGTAAGGCATTGAATTCACATATTGCAGGGCAGACGAGAGAATTATTGATTAAATGCAAATTTTAATGAACACCATTCAAGAAATTAATAAACACTTTATATCTATACATACCTATGTGTACATTCAATTAATCCCAATTTGAATTAAAAGTGAAAAAGTTTGATTTTAATATTACAATATATGGGCGGTGATAGATTTAATTGCCGTGTGCGGCATAATAAGGTTTTATCATACCCTTCAGAAGTTAACGTCAAGGTCGCAATCAATACTGAGATCAGCTGGATGTATACTGGCGGTCACAAAAACCGCACCACCCACCAATTTCAAAGAAAATCATTTAAAATGGGACCTAAACCTGATTTTGTTTTAACGAATGTAAATTTTTTTTTATTTTCGGGAACAAAATTGCGAAAGAAATATCATATATACACACAAATTTTAGTACTTTTTAATTAAAACAAAAATATTGAAGAAAGTTCACGTTTCTGAGGGTATTCATTAAAAGTATATAAAAATATTTGTTATTTTTTGAAGGTGTAAACTAAGATTAGCTTATTTCATAATAAAGTCATAAGCAAAATTGTTTAGTTTGATGGTGCCCTTCTCTTAGCCTTTCTTATGACCCTAATCTTAAATGGCATAGAGTCGACAAGCACTTTGAGGATATCATTCGCTATTTTTTCAGAACTACAACAAGGGGTTTTTTATTCTTTTGCATATTTTGAGCAACTTTCCGTTTTATTATATGACAGATGTGCTCTATCGGACTTAAACCGAGCGAGCTACAATACTTGATCATTCCGCCTGTTAATTCTAACATCATCGGAAACATTTTGAATCTGCAAACAAATAAGAACAAATATTCTAACTTTTTTACTATTTCTAAAGTTATCAAACATTAGGCATTAATTACTAACTAAACCTTGCCGATTTGGCGTGATAATATGCCGTAGAAGTCGTCCGGAAAAATAACGTCATTAATGAGCGAAAGCGTACCACAATTGGCTTACAGCAATTGCTCTATGAAATTTTAGCCATATTTTTGGGTATTTACAGTCCCTTCAATATAATATAAGGGACCCATCCAAGCTATCTGACTCTGTGGGAATTTGACTATTTTCACTACACAGTTAACCTTCTATTGCTCTATATCTGAGCAACGCAAGTACCGAAGATTAAATGCGCATAAAAAATTGAGTTTAATAATGCCTCCTATCTCATTGACTTTCTGTACTCTATCTGCTTATTCTCAATTCAAATACGTTCTTTTTGAGTTAAAACAGACGACTCCAAATCTAAGTTAATACTTTCTGAACTCAATTCTATTATTTTGAAGTTTCATACTTTCATAACTTTTATCCAAAAGTCTTCAAAAAAAGAGTTTTTACAAATTTTTATTTTATAAGTGTTAAAAGTGATGATCAGAAGTAAGAGTTTTTAAAGGCTTTCATTTTTTTAAATTATTTTTAAAAGTCTTTGAAGACTTTTATTTTGAAAAAATTTGTCATACAAAACAAAATTGAATTGATTTTTCATTAATTAAATTTTTTTTAGTAAAAATTGAATTAAATTCAATTGCTAGGGAACCATTTTGGAACCAACTATGGTTCCTCATCAGTGTTCTTTGTGATAGTTCCCTCATTTCAACAACCTATATAATTTATCAAATTATTATTAAAGACTATGGAATTGAAATGTAATTGTTCATGTTTCATTGTTTGACTTACTTTTACTTCGTTGCTACTTAACGCTGAATTTATTAGGCTTAATGAACGTCCTTTTTGCCGAAGTGACTAAGTCGCAACTAGACAAATTCTTAACTAACTTCAACAAAATAAGTACAAAGAACAGTTGTTGGTAGTTTCATATTCATCATTTCTGTTCAGTAAAGCTACTTGAAAAAAAAACAAATTCTCGGTAACGTTTTCAAATATTAGACACTTATATAGAATGTTGAAATGCTAGTAAGAATTATCCCAAAGATCACTGATGAGGAACCGTGGCGGATTCTAAAACGACCGTATGATTTACCTGTTTTTTATACATTGTTGCGACCTAGCCACTTCGACAAAAAGGACATTCCTTTAAGCGTGATAAACAACACTACAAATTTTCTTTTAACTTTATAACATTGAAGTCAAGAAAAACAGAACTTCAAAAATTTTATTCGACGATTCCGAAATTAAATAGAGCCTTTCCAAATTTAATTTGACGTTTCCGAAATTAAACTGATATTGTCTGAACTCTATTTATTTGTTTTGAATTCAAATACGTCCTTTCCGAATTTAAACCGAAGACTCTGATGATATTGTATAATATAATATTTGATATAATATTCTCTGGACTAAATCTGATTATTTCGAATAAAAATTAGTTATTTTTTAAATTGAAATTAAACCTTTTTAAGCTTAATCTGTTGACTGTTTCCAATGTCATGTTATCATTTTCTGAGTTCAGTATTCAAATAAATTTTTCCGAATTTAATTTGACGAAACTCAATTTAATTTTTCTGAGTTCAAATGAGTCCTTCCTGAATTTGATGTGACGACTCCGAATTTAAGCAAACGCTAGTTCTTGTTTGCCCCTTCCCGAATTCAAATTTACACTTTGTGAATTCAAACTGATTATTCTGAATACTAAAACTAAAATATCTTCTTTTCCAATTTAATCCATTAAGTCCAAGAGCGAACCCTCCGAAAAACAAAAAGTCTTCAATCACACGTCTGGATCGTTAAAAATTCAAACAGCAAATGGTATTATCGAATTTTTTATTTTTTGTAAAGTTTCTATCTTCACGTTAGAACAACTGTGATATCGATTACGTGTTCTGTTAACTTTTTTTATCTGCATTAAAATATACTTCTTTATTGTGCGTATATGGATCATTTGAACTTAATGGATTAAACTGAAAACTCCGAATTTCAGTTGACGTTTTCTAACCTCAATTGTTATTTCAAAACGTAAATTAGAAATTTACGACTTCAATTTGACTGTTTATGGTATCAAATCAACACTTTCCAAATCTTCCAATCTGAATATTCTGGGTCCAAACAGATTTTTTCTAAATATCTGAAATTAAAATGACACTTTCTAAACACAATTCAATCTGATTATTTTGAATTCAAATATGTAACTTCCTAAATTAAGCCGGCGCCTCCGTGATTATTCTAAATTATGGTAGGTTCTATTTTAATTTGATCTGACGTACGTTTTTGAAATAAAATTGGCGCTTTCTAATCATGAAAATATTAGAAATATTAACTTAAATTTCTTTCAACTTTTTATGATACAAAAAGTGGTGCCTTTCTGAATTATAAAGATTTACATCATAAAAATTCTGAACAGAGATTTTTCTTCAGTAATTATTAGTGGGGGTATGATAGATTCAAAAATCACAAAAATCAGTTCTGGGGTTGCAGAGCGACCCCCCCAAAAAGTCCCCAAAAAGTTGGTGAAAAAACCGTTTTTTACTAATAACTGGTTAACCGTTGGAGATATCAAAAAATCTAGTACACATAAAAAACTTAAGTGATTTCCTAAAAAAAAGGTCTTAAGTAATTTTTTTGTATATGTTATAGTTTTCGAGATATTCAATATTTAAGAAATTCAAATTTAGTACTTTGGATGTACTGTGGATGCGCGCGCACCTTTGTTTATTTGAATTTTTGTGTGCGGAGTCAGAGCTCCGAGAATTTCAGGAGAACTCACTTCCCAAAACTTTTCAAAAAATTTCTAAATCAAAATGGTCAAAAAATGTAAACCTCACATTCCCCAATCTTTGGTTTATATAGTGAGCGCAATCAAATCAAATCTAAAAGGGGGACCTGGGGAAAGTACCGCCTTTTACCCGGTGTGGACGCTGATCCCTCAACTAAAATGAAATTTTTAGTGAATTATAGTAAATTGTCTGCAGAATATATTTCCGCAAAATAATAATCCTTTATCTCATTTTCTTAAGGGTCTTTTTTGTTTTTGTTTTTTTTTTTTTTAAATAATCTGTATTTTTCTCTTTGAAAAGAATTCAAAGAGAACTTATAACCAGCATTTATGATTATCAAAATTTTAAGATTTCACAAAGAGAATAGTTCAGTTTTCCTTAAAATATTCATAAATGAGCTCATCCTTAGATTAAACTAAATATTTTATTAGCTATTAACATATTCTTCCTTAACAATCTATTGGCCATTTGTGTGTGCCATGCATGACCCTTACACACCTCCCATTTTTTGTAGATTTTGCACTATTTTGTTTGTTTATGTGTAACTAGTTCAACCACAAAAACAATAAATTTTCTAAATCGAATTTTGTTCTTTATCAGCAATTGTTTGACTACGTTATAAACATATAAAAAGATTTAAAGTTTCTACCATAACCACCCACAATATTTTTCTACTAACTACTGTAAATCTAGTGTAAGAAGGTAAGGGATTGCTGGAAAAATGTTCTATTCTGCTTTGCTTCTTTTCATCTTCTTCTTCTTTTTCCTCTTGTTTATGCCTGTGCGGTTTTGTTTTCTTAACGAAACTTTTCTTCTCAACTAAAGTTTACGTACTATGTTTGTACAAAGACGACGGATGTTAAATAACTTTGAAAGAAAAATAGGAAGTTACAACAAATACAACAAATGCATACACCCGACACTTGCATATGTGCATATTGTAAGTATGTGTGGATGTAATATATATCTTTATATATGCTTGTATGTGTGTTTATTATAAAATTTATATAGCTGAACTCTTTGCATTGAATATTTATATTCATGCTGCCACTTTTCTACAAGAATTTCTGTCTATCAACATTTTCAGTAATAGAAAAGATTTACTGGTATACATTTGAAATGTATTAAATATATCTATTTCTACCTATGTGCACACACATACAAACACATACATATTTACTTGTACATATTAGATATTCATTGATTACATATTCATCTACATGCATTTGCAATGCAAAAAGTTTGTACCTCAATTTTGATAATTTTATTTATTGATGTGCAAATTAGTTTGATAATTGCAAAATTTATATAAAAATTTGATCAACTAATTTGTATATGTACATAAAAATGTATATGTGCATACATTCATATATACTTTTGTTTGTCCACTAGCGAATCCTGGGAGGACTTTTAGGGTCAAGCTTGCCCTAACCGATGGAAATTTCATACATTTTGAGCATTGGTCATGAATTATAAATTATATATCTTAAAGGGTTGTAAAAATTTAAGCCCTGGCCTCTCCTTCCCCGCCACCCCCCCCCCCCCCCGCCCTCCCTTAGGAAATTTCTAATCCGCTAGTGTGTATGTATGTGTGCACACATTTATATTTATATAAGTTTATAACAACCAAATTGATTTGTACCTTTTTGTTTCTGTTTAACTTTTATCAATTTAAAATATTATACGTAATTAAATATTTAAATGATTGCAAAATAAATATCAATTCATTCCAAAAGTACATCATTTTATTATTAATCTTTAATGCTTATTACAAAAAGGGAAATTTCAATATATTTAAGAATAGATAATATTCATTTGTACTAATTTAATAAATAGCATATACAGGGTGACAATCGTAAAGTGACGCACACATTTCAGCAGTTATTTTCAAAAGGACGTACTTCCATTAAGTACAATTAAGTGTTAACATTGCTGAATATATAAGCATTCATTTAAACCCCACCTCATTCAATATAACCTCATTTAGCCTGCACACATGCCTTCAATCGATCCGGAAATCGTAGGACTGTTCGCCGCAGGACTTCCTGATCAATTTCAGTCCAGGCTTTCTCTAATGAATTTGTCAGCGACTCCAGACTGTGGTGTTGAGATGCACAAGCCTTACTCTCTAAAATAAAGTCTGGGGAGTATGGTGCCCATTCTTGAGATGTTATGAATCCAGAAAAATTGTCCCATGTTTGCGTTAATTTTGCCATGTGGGAAGGTGCAGAATCTTACTGGAAAGTCCGGTTTTCATTTCCAAATGTATCTTGGGCCCAGGGAAGAACATGTTCATTTAAAATGCTCCGATAAACAACCTGGTCAATTTTAACACCCTCTTCAACGAATATTAGAGGGTTTCTGGCATTAGCGGAAACTCCAGCCCATACCATAACGGAAGCTGGCTTTTGAACTCGGCCAACAGTCCTATTTTGTTGCGATGATGATGTTAGCCACATTCGGTCATTTTGCGCATTGAAATGTTGTTCAACCGTGAAAATTTTTTCATCTGTAAACAAGATATTTTCAACATTTTTTAACACAGAGGAGCATAGCAACGCCTTGCATCTTTGCAGAGTATTAAACTTGCGTCACTTTACAATTGTCGTAATAATATATTGTTTCCTTCTGATTTTTCTTTACAGTTTAAGGGGGAAAGCCACCGTGACGGCTGGAAAAATGAGTGATTTTGGGATCGTTTTAAATTCATTTTATTAAGTGCCCTTCCAACAATATTTCCATAAGTTTTTATTAAAAAAATATTGAACAGTTTTAAAAATATGGGCATTGCCGTGGAGCCGGAAAAAAATTTCCAACTCCATGGTCGCGTCAATTTTTCAAGAACGGATTTTAGTTTTTAATAATCTATATGAGTCTAATTCTCGTCGCACGTACCGTTTTTTTTTTTTTTTTTGATTGAAATTGGCTGATTGAAATTGTTTTTATGTTTTCAACTCTTTTTTATTTGTTTCAAAAGAGCTTAAAAAATAGTAAAAATAAAAAATTTGAAAATCGGCTACGCTTAACGTTAGCCACTGCAAAGACACACAAAACGAAAAAAAATCGAAATCGGTTAATATTTGGTCGAGTTATCGACGCGACCAGTTAGAAAAAAGTCGTTTCGAGAAAAATGAGTTTAAAGTTTTCCGTCCATTAAGTTTTTAGTCTGCTTACTATCACTAAAATGGCTGTAACTCTAGTATTTTTTGGAATTTTGACGTGAAAATTTGTACACATATTTTTTGAATACATAAATATAGTAAACAAATTTTGACCCGTCAGACTAGCCTGCCTCATTAAATTCTTTATTAACATATTTAACTTAAGAAGCTTAGATGCTACTGATAATTTTACTTATTTAACCATAGATAAGAGAGCGATAGAAAAGATGAAAAGAAAGAGCAGTAAACGTGATGTTTATTGATGGTTGATGCCGATCCAATACTGGACCAAATTAACTAGATTGAAAGTATTATATGAGTTGGGAAAGGAACAATTGGAAACCTAGATTTTAACAATGCTGTAAGCAATGATATAATAGAGATTGAATGGGATTGCGGAATCAGAGCAAATTGAGTTTATCCTTTCAGATGTATGTGCTAACGAAACTATCAGATGCAGGCATCCGATCCTCTCTGTTCTCTTTCGCTGTCTGCATCAGATTCATAGTCAAAATAGGTATCAAATCTATAGCCAAAGAGCGAGAGCTGGAGCCAATGTTAGAGGTAGCGGCAAAGTCAGACCCAAAATCATAGCTAGAGTCAGAGTCTATAGAGTTAAAGCTAGCTTTAAAACAAGAGCCAGGATCCGAGTTCAAAGCCCTCTATTAAGCATATTAATATATTCGTAATTGAATTTCATATGTCTTTCTTAAAGCTTTTTAAACAAGAAAACAGGAAGAAAAAACCTATTCAAGTTAAAACAAAGACGGATACCGTGAATTTTTTCTTCAATATTTTCACTTGATCAGGAAGTTTAACTCATGTAAAAAACACTGAAAAAATATGCTAGATATATACCCGCGCGGTATATAAATACGTTTCAACACACCATCAAAAACCTAATATTTACATGCAAATACATGAAAATGTATATGGGGGATGGCCAGGCTCATTGCAAATAAATGTGACTAACGAAATATCTACCAAACAGAGGGTTAAAATCAGCTTAAAAGTTAAACCCAGAAGGAGAGTCAAATTCTCAGTCAAATTCAGAATCAATGTCAGTTCCCGAGTTAAAGTCAAAAACAAAGTCAGAGTCTAAATTCAGAAACAGATTCAGATAAATTACTTAATGATAATCAGAGTTCACTTTTGCAAATTATTTATCAAGTTTTAAAAGTAAAAATAGTTCTATTTCTGAACCCGTTCTGCGACACACTACATGTAGTTCTAGTCACTCAAATTAAAGTAAGCAAACAAATTAAGAATAACCGTTTTTGGTAAAGCTAGAAATTTTTTGGCATTATTGTGGGAAAGTACGATATCTTACTGGTCTTCTACACTTAAGCATATATATGAGTATGAGTTTCCATATGCACTACATATGTATGTCTGTGTTTAAATGGTGGCACCACAAATATTTCACATATTGTGTGGAAAAAATTTGTATACGTGTTTTTCCTAACTACATTTTAAATTTAATTAAAAACAATTTTTTCTCCCTCTTTACACACACACACATTTAAAGCGCACAATAAAAGAGAAAGTTATAAATCTTACATTTTTTTGAATGCAAAGTATTTTTTGTTTGCGTAATATTGCAAAATACATAAATATATCTACGAACGAACGAACAAAGTATGAAGTCTTTGTTTTTTCGAATCTTTGACATGTTGACCCAGGTTTATGGATACTTTGTTTGTAACATATACGTAGTTACACACACACACACATACACACTCTATGTGACTTGGATAGAGGAAGCTTACCTTCCTCTAGTAAGTTTCTGTGGTAGCAGAGAAATGCACTTGTAAAATCAACAAGCACACTAAAAGTCTTCCCAAGCATATATGAGGATGTGTGTGTGAGATAGAGAGAGAGTGAATTAGTATATGTGTGGATATGCATGATAATATTTTACATCTAGACAACCACAGACACTCTGTCTACGCTATTTGTTTAAAACTTTACGGTAAAATAGAAAAAAAAACTTTATGTATTTTTAACTCTACTGCCTTAATGCCTGGCAGCCTGCTTTTGCCCTGCGTTAGCATCAGGCATCACACATATGCTATTCGCTTTTAACACTCTTTTTCTCTATCTATATTGCAACAATGCTGCACGTTACAGGAAAGCAAAAAAAAAAAAAAAGAGGCGTGTGTATATAGTTGAAGGAGATGCCTTGATGCTTTATGTGTGTATATTATAGTTTCACACTACCGCAACCGGCGCAAGCGACAGAGTCTGATGAATTTTCGAAATTTGCATGCTAATGAATTGCATAATATGTTGCAGACGAAGCGATAAGCTATGTGTATGTTAGTGATAGTGGAAGTGCAATGGAGATGCACACGATGCGTGAGCTTAGCTTTTGGTATATATAGTCGATATGTGAAAATACTGGATGTGTTTCATGTAACCGTAGGAGAGAAAGAATTCAGACTTCAAAGCCAGAGTGGAGCAGAATCAAAGTTAGGTCGGAGACAGAGCCATAGCAGAGTTAGAATTCTAAATCCTGAGTCAAAAGATCGAAGACCAGGGACCAGAATTCAGAGAGCAGAAACCAGAGGCCGGAGTTGGAATCAGCGTGAGAGTTTTAGTTTATATTACAAAGCTGGAACTAGAGACAGAAGTAGAAGCAGAACCAGAGTGAATGCCAGACTCTGGCTCAAAGACAAAATGTAAGTCAAAACCAAAACTAAAGTCAGAGTGAAATCTAAAACTGTAACTATAGCCAAAGAATTAGAGTCAGAAAGAGAGTCAAATTCACAGTCAAAATCAAAGTTGGAGTAAAAATCAGAACAAAAGCTACAGTCAGTCAAAATCAGAGTCAGAATCGATGGTCAAGTGTCTCTCGACAGCCACTCCAACCTCACCTCACCTAGCCTAGCCTAACCTAACTTAACCTAACCTAACCTAACCTAACCTAACCTAACCTAACCTAACCTAACCTAACCTAACCTAACCTAACCTAACCTAACCTAACCTAACCTAACCTAACCTAACCTAACCTAACCTAACCTAACCTAACCTAACCTAACCTAACCTAACCTAACCTAACCTAACCTAACCTAACCTAACCTAACCTAACCTAACCTAACCTAACCTAACCTAACCTAACCTAACCTAACCTAACCTAACCTAACCTAACCTAACCTAACCTAACCTAACCTAACCTAGCCTAACCTAACCTAACCTAACCTAACCTAACCTAACCTAACCTAACCTAACCCAACCTAACCTAACCTTTTGTTTTTTTTTTTAACGAGGAGGAAAGCATGAAAAGCCACCCAGTCAGTGCGTGACATTCTCACGCTAAAACCACCTCTCGTCCGTACGGATATTCCTCCCGGAACCACCGTTAGGTATTACGTCGGAAGGCCGTAATGAGCTTAGTGCTCAATCGTCAGTATTGGTTTCTGTCCAATTCTGTTCAGTTTTATCGTCGGTTGACGATATCTGGCTCCGTATTTGTAGTGTTCGCCGTGCGCTCGACTTTGCGCGCACGCTCTGCATCATACAGAGTGGTCATCATATCTGCAGCAACCTTGCATGCTGCATTCCATCTTTCCGCTGTGTTACACATCTGTGTCGTAACCTAACCTAACCTAACCTAACCTAAGAGTTTAGGTCACCGTCAGAGCCAGAGTCAGAGTCAGAATCAGAGGCATATTCAGAGTCAGAATCAGCAGCATAGTCAGAATCAGAGTTATAGTCGAAGTCAGAATCGTAGTTAGAATCAGAGAAAGAATTGGAGACAACATCAGAGTCACAACCAACACTAGAATCGGAGACAGAATCGGAGATAGAATAAAAGTCAGAATCTAAATCACAGTTAGAGCCAGAATCAGTCCTGTCACAGTTGGTATCTTAGACAAAAAAGGTCAGATTCAAAGTCGGGATCACAATCAGAGTCAGAATCAGAATCAGAGTCAGTGTTAGAATCAGGGTCAGAATCAGAGAAAAGGAGTCAGAATATAATTCAGCACTGCAGTCACAATCAAAATCAATGTAAAAATTATAATCAGAGCAAAAACCAGAATTAGTGTTCGAATCAGAAAAATAATTAGCATAGTCAGAGTCAGAATTAGACTGAACTTAGAATGAAAATCAGTGTTAAAAGTAAGCAAGAGCACGAGTCAGACCAGGAATGAGAATTAAATAAAAAAAACCGAAGCAAGTATTCGAAACAAACCCAATTCTTAATGTAATTTTTATGCAAACCCAACCTGTAATTTATGGATAATAAATTACACAAAACGAAAGCAAAACTAAATATACTGCAACATACCTTTAAGGATATGTTACTAGATACAGTATGTATATACGTGAACATACTTAAACACATTCTCATACTATGTGTTAGAAAACATGTTGATTTTATATGAGTAGGTATCCTCAGAATAATAAGCCGAAGGTGGGTGTGTACAATTTTTGATTTTGCAAGTGCCAACACACAAAAATCCACAATATGAAAAGTAACAAATCTTTTTGAGCATAAAATAAAAAATGTTTGTTTGTTTTAACACTTTGTACAAAGACAAACTATACTATACACTTACGCTCTATAAGAGAGTAGATTACAACCAGTAAAATTTAATTTTTCAATGTTTTCAACTAAAACCTACTAACTACAACAGTGCTCATATCGTTCATTTACTGAAAGACTGTCAGAAGTAAAAAAAAAAACACGATTTTTGAGTTAATGATGCAGAATTATTCATTATGTCACGCTTCATATTATGTAAAAATTTCATATTAATATCTTGTATACTCTGAGCGTGAGAATCAAAAGATTTCTTCTTTTTCTTGTAAAGTGGGAGTCAATTCAAAACTTTAAACGCGTTTTCTGCAAAATCACAGTCTTTTAGTAAATGAGCGATATGTATTCCTAAAATCTAGTAGATTTCTTTAAAATAACATTCAAAATAACATTCTTAAATTTGAAAAAAGCAAGTACATTTTTTTGCTCGCTATCTTTCAATTTTTAACTACTGCTATTATTTCTTCAACTGATTTTTATTCTCCTTTCTGTGTGTGAAGAATACTCGTAAATATTTGGATTTTCTAGATTTCACGCAGACAAATCCACGCAAGAAAGCAAACAAATTGTGAAAAAGCAAAAGTTATATCATAGAAGAAAGAGATGAAGAAGGACTAGAAGACGAAAAGGGAGAAGGAGAAAAAACAGAGTTTCAAATTCCCCAAAACCCAATTTACTTAGCCATAACTGTCGATTTGTGCGCACACATATACAAGATTAATGCATTCGAATGTTTGCATTCATGCATGAATATGTGTATTTGTGTGTGTGTGAGTGTGTGAAACTGTTTGTTTGTATGCATATGTTAGAATCTGAATTCTAGTTTTTTAATTTTTTTCCTTTTTTTTTTGCTTTATGCTGTTGACTTTCTGTTTTGCTGAAATATCTTTTATTTCCAGTATAAATGCATACTATTGCTATTCAAATTTATATGCAAAATTGTAGAAAATGTTTTCTAGTTTAAAACCAACAGTTTCTTATATTATAACTTATGACATTATGCTATAAAATATAAATAATATGTGAGTTTAGTTTTAAAATTCTCCAGTTCACATAAACATAAACTATTGCATACTTTAAAGCTAATTGCTTTACTTAAGTAGTTCTTAGAAACAATAATTTTTAAGGAAACATAGTGGAATACTAATAATTTTATCGAATTTAAGGTAGTTTTATTAGACTTTTTAGAACGCTATAAAGTTTAGATTTTTGGTTTTATTTCCCATGAAAAACTTTACGACATTTTTTATTTTTGTTGTTTTTTAACAATAATTTCATTAATGCACTAAAACTTAATGACTCTAAAAATTAATTATAGCAAATTGTATTTTATTTTTTATTTGGCATTAATAAAAAGAAGCAAACGTAACGAAATTATGAGTAGCGAACGCTAACGCCAACGCCATTTCAAAATCAATAAACAAACATTTTTAATGACCAATAGCAGTCAGGCAGGAAATAGGAAAGGCGGGGTGTAGGGCTATCAAAAACTGCGCTTTTATAACAAAATTACAAACAGAAGTTCCTCCTCCTTTCATACTATTCATATTCCTCATCCATGTGCCTATATTTTTACTACGCTCATATTATTTAGGTATTAAAATCAAACACTGCACTAACACATACACACACTGAAATAAAAAATGTGGCAACAGCAACATCAAATTTTATTGCGGCGAATTTTTTTTTTTATTTTTAACCATTAAAATTTAATTTTTTATTATCTATAAAAATTGGAAATTATCAAAATTTTATTGATGCTTGCATAGGCGGTGGCCATTTATTTTCTTTTTTCATTCCAGTGGTCATAAATAAATCTTTTGAAAATTACACACTTGTTGGAAATTATTTGTAAATAACTTTATATGGAGTAGTAATAGAGTTTGAAGTCTGATAAATAGAATTTTGGTGAATGAACATTCGTCAGAAAGTCATCGAACTAATAATTCGAATTCAAAATATTCCAAGTCACGGAGTTTCAATCCAATGAACCACGATTTTATAAACTTTTATTGGCAAATTTATTTGCTTATTTATTTATTAGTTTGATGGAACGTCTCGTCCGTTGGATGAACTGCAATTTTGTAGATGACGGTCATTTTATTTATGAAAAAATTATGAATATATGTTGAAAATTAACACGAATTCATTGAAAAATGATTTAATAAAAAAAATTCAATATATTGATCAACAAATTTATCTGTTCGTATTAATTAGTTTGATAAAAATATTCACTTAGTCAATGACCCTTGATTATATAAAATCGATATTAATGAAAATTTGACGAAGATTTTATAAAAATGTTCGTCATCTCACAGCACCACGGTATAACGAATAGAATTCATTCTATTGATGAAGAAATTTATTTGTTTGGATTCATTAGTCTGATGTAATTGTTCATTCATTCAATGAACCTCCCGATTTTATGAACGATACTTACAGTATTGGTGAAAAATTTACTATAATTCATACTAATGAAATTTTTTTAAAGTTATTCGTTAATTCAATGAAACATGATCCGGCAAATATTTATCAATATATCGATGAACAAAATTATTGGTTCTAATGGAATTAAATCCCATATTGTTCTCATCTACTGATTAACGTTATATGTATGTGATATGTATACTATCATATTTTTTTGAGTATATTTCAAAGTTAAAATAAAATTATGTATTCATTTTCGGCAATAAAAAACCATCCCATTCAAAAAAAACAAACAAAAAAGAACAAACAAAAATCAATAAAATAAAGTGTGAGAGATATTACTTTATTAGCGCTATATGCACTCATAAATATGAAGATTAAAATTCATAAAAGAGTTTGTATAATCATATTAACCCATTAGGGACGGGACGGCCGCAATTTCAAAGCTTATTTAAGTGGCTTCGTTAACTATGAAAACGAAATTAAAAATATTTGAGCCATATCATTTTTTATGCAAACAGAACAAAAACTTCTTAGTACAAATCATAAAATATGCTATAATTTTTTCAGAATTTTTTGTAAAACTTTTGATATTTTTTAAAATTTTATAATTGTTAAAAATTAAAAAAGTCATTCGAAAACTCTAAAAAAAATTTGAACGTATTCTTTGATGAATTTTAAGAAGTTTTCGTTACATAAAATTCTTTTCTTAAGTTCACCCGTTTTACGTAAAAAATTCCTGAAAGTTTTGAAGCGACTTTTCGCATTCAAGACGCCATTTTGCATATTTACACGCACAATTTTGAAACACCAAGTGACACATGTTGAAGTTGAGAATGCATGGACGTCGGAATTTTATCAAATAAAGGTATTTCTTGATGATTTCATTCCGAAAATAATTAAAAAAATAAAATTTTTAGTCGAAAAATCATGTTTTTTGATGAATAAGTGAGCATAACTTTTTGAATTTTAAATGTTTTTTATTTTGACTACAGATTTCGAAAGTTCATAAAATTTTGCATAAAAAAAGATATGGCTCAAATTTTTTTAAGTTCGTTTTCATAGTTAACGAAGCCACTTAAATAAGCTATGAAATTGCGGCCGTCCCGTCCCTAATGAGTTAAGCAATAATAAAATGAAAAAACTTCCAGCCTAAGTACTTAAATTGCAGAAAGTGTGAAGAAAGAAATACTTTTACACTGACACCACCTGTTAAAAAAAAAACAGTGTCTATTGAGAGTATTGACACGGATCCGGCTTTAGTATCATTGAATTGATAAATTCTTTACATGCTAGTTAATATAAATAACTAAATAATATAACAAAAAAATGTGGCAAGTAAAATTTTTCCATTGAATAATATTAAAAAAAAAATAATATTGGGAGTATGAATGTATAAACTCGTATTTTTTTTCGTAATTTCGACATTTATTGTCAAAAAGTAATTATAAATTTATTCTTTAAAGTATTGTCCATCGTTAGCCACAACCTTTTCCCATCTTTCTGGTAGCATACGGATTCCGCGTCGAAAGAACTCCTCGTCTTTTAAGGCTATCCACGAATCGACCCATTTTTTGAGTTCTTCGAAAGAACCGAAGTGCTGTTTAGCCAGGCCATGTGTCATCGATCGGAACAAGTGGTAATCAGAAGGAGCAATGTCTGGAGAATACGGCGGGTGGGGTAGCACTTCCCATTTCAGCGTTTCCAAGTATGTTTTTACTTGCCTTGCAACATGCGGCCGAGCATTGTCGTGCTGAAGAATAACTTCGTCGTGTCTATTCTCATTTTCTGGCCTCTTATTCTTTAATGTTCGGCTCAAACGCATCAATTGTAGTCGGTAGCGGTCGCCAGTGAACGTTTCATTCGGTTTCAACAGCTCATAATACACGACACCTTTCATATCCCACCAAATACACAGCATGAGCTTGGATCCATGGATGATCGGCTTTGCCGTTGATGTTGATGCATGTCCGGGCAGTCCCCATGATTTTTTACGCTTTGGGTTATCGTAACGTATCCACTTTTCATCGCCAGTCACAATACGATGCAGAAAACCCTTTCTTTTCTGTCGTTCAATCAGCAGTTCACATGTGAAAAATCATCGTTCGACGTCTCTCGGCTTCAATTCGTACGGCACCCAATTTCCTTGCTTTTGAATCATTCCCAATGCTTTTAATCATTTAGAAATGGTTGATTGATCAACTCCTAAAGATTCTGCAAGTTCTTGTTGCATTTGACATGAATCTTCTTCGAGTAATGCCTTCAATTCTTCATCTTCGAACTTTTTCGGGCCGCCTGAACGTTCCATGTCTTCAACATCAAAATCACCACTTTTGAAACGGGCATACCACACCTGACACATTCTAACGTCTATAGCACAGTCAGGATAAGCTTCAGTGAGTAAACGATGTGCTTCAGTTGCGTTTTTCTTTAAATGGAGGAAGCAAATTAAAACTTCCCGCAAATGTTGTTTTGTTGGCACGAAATTCAACATTTTCAGCTATAGTAAAACACTTTTGTAAAATTATGAAAATTATTTGACAGATCAATTCTTATAGTATTTTTGGCGCTCTTCGAGATAGAATAGCTGTCAATGTCAAAAAAAAAATGGCGTGTATGATAGATATGAAGTTAGTCACAATTACGAGTTTATACATTCATACTACCAATATTTAAACATGTTTCGGTTCTATTTTAATTGTAGCATTACATTGCATCAAATTGATTCATCAACGACTGATTCGATTGGCAAAATGAACGACGGATGCGTGTTAACTTTTCCACTATGACTAGCAGCTGCTGCTGTCAACAGTTTTCAAATTCTCTTTGCACAATTAATAAACGCTTTTTGTTAACTTCATATGTATACATTTCTACGTATGCACGTATACTACAATTTCGCACTCACATATTCACATATAAATTACTTTGAGCAATTCTCTACTAGCAAGTGAATGACTGAATGAGTGTTGTATGAATGTTTAAACATCAACACCAACGAAGTATACATAGTAAGCAACGGTATAGAAAGTTTAGGTTAGGTTAGGTTGGAGTGGCTGTCGAGAGACACACTTAGGCCTGAACGGCCCATTGTGATACCACATACTTGGACCTACAGTTTAACGCCGATTCCGAACGGCGATGTGGCAATGTTTTATCGGCTTGGTGGTTTTGCCATTACCAACCAAGGTGTGTACTTGTACACTATCTTATAATTCTCATACACTTCATATTGATAGTGAATATAAGAAAGCAATGAAAATTAACCACCAGACGAAGACGGGAATCGAACCCGAGCCTCCCAGATGAAAGTCTAGTGCACTATTCACTAGGCTATCGAGGTCGTCTTATATATATAGGAAGTTTAACAAAATAAGAAAAATAAAACTGTATTAGAAAAAGCGGTCCCCAAACAAGTTATACTAATTTAGTTCACCCTATGTATACACAGGGTGAGTTCTTTAATTGAAATTCGGGTGCCTTTTTAACCTGAAATACCTTTGAAATACCTCGAGTAATAATAACCTACTCTACGAAAACAAAGTCCATAATCAAAATTTTAGCTTATCGCGGAAGAAACATATAAGTAATAAAATTAGTCCCCCTCCCCCACATTTTAAAGTTTTAATAGGAAAAATTTTTGTTATTACCGCCCGCCCTATTTACAAGTAGCGGGACGGGGCACTAATTTTGCTAAAAAAAATCCACCCTGTATAAATAACGCAAAACATTTTTCTACCAGTGCTTAAAAAAAGAATTTTGGTCTATGCTGTTTTAATTAAAATCCACGCACAAAATATTGTGAACAACCCACAGAACAAAATTCCAAAAAAAAAAAAAATAAAATAAAAAAAACAAAATTAGAAACACTCGAGTGTAGCAACTAAACTTCTGTTGAATGCATACAATTCACGCAAATACCTACTCGCGAAATGCGAAATATTATAAATACTGGTGGCTCTGCAGCCCCAGTGGGAAAAGCTGCGCTGCATGATAGATTTTACGGAACATATCCATTCGTACAGGGCAAAAAACTTGAAATTTGCTGGAAATTGCTGGCAGCAAATGTTGGACCATTCCGGAACAAAATTAAATACTTTGGACTCTTGAAAAATGGTGTTAATATTTCTCAAAGTTTGGAATATCTTTTCCCTGGAAGATAAAATTTTCTCAATATCTGTAATAATTTTGAAGAATTAAGCAGCAAAATAGCATATTAGTAAAATTAATGTTAACCGTAAATGATCAAAATTTCAGTTCTTCTCAAGATGGTTAACTCGATTATTATTCTAAAGTTTTTAATTTTATAAAAAATTTGGCAATATTTCTAACATTTTTAAATTTCCTCGCAGAAAGTTAGATACATCGATTTTTTTTTTACGAAATTGTTTCAATACCTCCTCTGTAGTTTAACAGATCTTCGAACAGTAAACTAAACAATTCTAAACTTTCCGAATTTTTGGTCATATCTCTTACAATTCTAGAGACTTTAGCACTGAAAGATAAAAACTTTGATTTTTGCAAAAATGATTAAATTACACTGTGCAACAAATATTTTATGCGCGAGATTTTCCAACGGTTTAGTAATTTAGGATCGCTGATCACGACTGCGTCATCAATTTTTCTCCATCACATCTAGTTCTCCCACAATATGGATCTAAAGTCGGAAAAATGGGGTCTTCCGGGGCAGTTAAGAATTTTTTTTATTTTATATTTAAAGAAATAAACAATTTTTATGTATACACTTTTCCTAGATGCAGATGTAAGAAAGCATGGAATTTGTCGATTATGGAGAGTTTTATGATACTTTATACGGCAATTTGATGTTGCGTGCTTGAATGTTAAGATATAGATTTACCGATTTATCGCGTTATTTGGCATTTGATGATAGGACCAAGGTATCGGTACGTAGATCGCATCATAAATTTACTTCGATCGGAACTAGATAAATGAAAACGGCTACACAAATATGGTATGAACATTTGGTGGACTTGCGATAGCGGATATTTTACTGTGAAATACTGCATGTATTTAAGGAAGGCAGCGCTAAGAGTTAAATCTTGGCACAGCATGGAGTGGAACAGCTCTGTAAGCCATATGAACGGCCAAAGAGAAATATAACTTCCGAAAAATACTTTACAAGTTTAGAACTGTCGTAAAGCCGGTTGTCAAAACAATTAACTTCTGCTAGTATGTTGCAAAAAATAAATAATTTTCTTCCTAACAAGCATAGAAAAGTAGAGGGCAGCATGTTTGCAATAATAAAACAGCATCGTTAACTATGGAAGGACATGCTTCGTCGAATCGACGACGCATTTTTACGTTTTACAATTTTTATTTCTAAGTAAGTGTTGGTAAACATTTAATTTATGAATAAATGTTATTAAAAAAATAGTTATTGTTGTTTTTCTATATAGTAAATTAATCAAATAATGGGTAATAATCAACTTTCAAAGTTATAGATGTATAGATCATGTGTATGACCACTTTGAATAATACCGTCGCCCAGTGGCGTGCCTCGCATTTACTGATGAGGCAAGCCCAGTGCATTTTCATAACCAAAAAGGTTAAAATTGACAATAAGGATGGAATGCTCTAGATCCCGATTGAAGCATTGAAGAAGGAATATGGGAGCTCTGTTTGGACTTTTCCAACGTTTTTAGACGTACTAAAATATTGACATTAAAAATACAAAATGAGCATATAAATTCAGGAGGTGAACGTAGAAAGGGCATTTTTGGACTAAAATTGATATAGGCTCCGCAAAGGTATCATTTAAAAAACAAATCGTTGAATGATATACTATTTTTTAAACTAAACGATAATTTATCTTTATATAAACCTTATTAATAAAACTGCAAATTATCAAATATAAGAAAATGTCAACGGAATGAAAAAATCCAAATAGCAAAGTAACTAAATGTATGGATGTAAATAAGTAAAACTATTATTTGAAAAACCTTGTTTTGCTTCATTTTTATTTGAACCTGAACCGAAACACGAACCCAAATTTAACCGGTTCGAAACTCTGCTAAAAACTAATTGCGCAAAAAAATAGGAGTAAAAGAAAGTGGAGTAAATACTTTCCAAATGCCAAACAAAAACTGAAAGCCAGCTTTTAAGTTCTATATGAAATCATACATAGTAGTAGAAAATTTGTATGCTGGTACTTTTTATGAAACCGCACATACTAAAAAAGTTATTGAACTTCCTATAAGAATAAGCGAGATGGCATGTTATGAAAACATACATTTTCAAATTTTAAAAGCCTCGTAAAAGCCAACTTGATGAACTGCGATAGCATGAATGCTTGTGTGTATTTTATATAATCCACATTTAATTTTTTATTAGTACATATACAAGCTATTGAAAAACAGGGTAATACTAATAAAAACATTTAAAAGAAAATTATTCTTTCAGTTAAAACAATAGTAATATGCATGTACTTCCAGGGTTAATAAGTTATGAGCCAAAAAAAAATAAAAATAAAACTATTATACAGGGTGATTTTTTTGTGGTACCCGATGTTAAACTGGAACAACAATGACAGCAGCTGTCAAATTTTATTTTCAAAATCAGTCATTTGCTACGTTAACGCAACGTTCGCAGAGACAAAAATATCGTTTGAAAAAAATGCTAACACCGAAGACACCGTTCCAGACTTTTTCTTGTGGGGATACTTTATAAGTCAAGTTTATGCCAATATACCAGAGTCTCTTAAACAACTTAAGGCCAACAAACGCAACGAAATCGCCGAAATTTCACATGAAACACTTCAAAAAGTGAAAAATGCTAAAAAGAAGGGCTGAAAGAGCGGAGAGGGAGAAAGGAAGAGCTTCAAAGGAATTCTGTAAAATCTGCAATAAAAAGTATTTGCTCCACTTCTTGCATTCAAAGTAAAAACAGATTATAGCTATATTTTTCCAAATTATATTATTCTTGTTGTTCATTTTTCAGATTTTAAAAAATTTTAGAAAAAAAAATTGAATGAGATGAAATAAGAATAGCCGAGTTAATTCTATATAATGACTCTAAGTCACTATGTGGGACTTTACGTTATAAAATAACGTGCGATGAATAGGGTTAATTCAAATTTTCAACTGCTAACATCAAAAAAGACTTTTAAGTCAGCTTCCAGAGTGCTTGGTTAAAACTACACTTGATGAAGTGCTTCAAATCTCTACCCTCTGGGACAAAACTAAAACGCATATGTAAATATTTTATAAAATATCCTATACTCATAGCTTACATACAGTTTTAATTAAATTTTACTTTTCCGGTTAAAATTATTACCAAAAATGATGCGCCTTTATTGCGATGTGTTAGCAGTTAAAAATAAATCTGCTTACATAGTTCCATCCAAATTTGAATATGTATGTGTTTCAATAACATTTGTGCTTTTAGCAATAGTTTAAACAGGAGTTACACTATCATCTTAATCATTTACATCACCAACATTAATGATAATGATAACATCATTGCCGCCAATGTTAACATTTCGACTATTGCCAACGCCCCTAACACTTTACAAACAAAATGATAGCAATATTTTTGATATTGCTATTAGTTTTGCATAATTTGAATACAGTTTATAAAAATATATTACATTTTTTAAAGGCTTCTCAGAGTGTCTCCAATATTATGTGCTTGAGTGTATTCTCAGTAACTGCAAAATAATTATTGAAAATTTATTAAATTTAGTATGCAGACATAACGGTAAATTTCAAATATATAAAATCAAAATATAAATTTTAACTTTGATAGCGATTTCATATAAATTTTAGCTAAAAAAAAATCTTATCAACAAATTCAAAAAATTTATCTTAAATAATTACATTTTATTCAGGAAAGTAATTTTCATTGAATTTAATTAATTTGAGTTATTAAAAATTAATATTAGTATTTATTTCTAAATATAAATTTTATTAAGACAAAAATGAAAAACTCTGCAAAAAAATTTAAAAATAAAATTGTTTATATTTTAATTATTAGAAAATTATATCATTTTAAAACATGTGCAAGTAAATTTTAATTCTATTTCTACTGCAAAAATTAAGCAACTTTACTGTGCTTCATTTGAAAGCAATTTGAGTTCTTCATAGACAAGTGCGCATAAACCAATTTAGCCTCGTTCTTTTTGTTATAAACATAAGCAGGAAACAAAGAACTGATTTTATTTCAATTTTATCTATGGAAAACTTTTGCAAAAATTTGGCATTTCATTTTATTTCTTCCTTTTTTCTAATAACTTTTTAAAATAGAAATTTGTATTCATTCCCAATTGACAACATATGTGTGCAACAGCGCAGCAACATCAACAATAAAAATAATTTATGCCATTCATATATTGTACAATATATCAGTAACGAAAAATTTATTGAAATATTTATTGTATAAAAAAAAGAAAAACGAACCAAAACTATATATTTATAAATATGTAATCAAGCAGAAAGAAAATAATAAATAAAGCAGTAGAAAGGCGGCAGCAGCAGTAACAGCAACAGTGAAACTATTGCCCAATAACGCAGCTATGTGCAACTGTTGTTGATTGCCATATGACATTGAAATCACTTAATTTTCGACAAGTGTCAATTATTGTTGTTGCTTGGTGGCACACAAAAATACAAATATACAGCAAGAAAAAAAAAAGTAGAAAAAAAGAAAACAACAAACAATGACGACGCGGCAATGAGAATGAAAACAAATAAGAAAAATCGTGCGGTTTGCAACATTTGGTAGCATTTGGTAGCAAATGTTGCTGCTGGTCAAAATGAGTTATACGTATGGGTAGGTATATATTTTATAGCTTGGTCGCGGGAGCACATTCAAAAAATTTTTAAAATAAGAGTAACATATAAAAGTTAAAATCCAGAGTCAAAAGTCGGATATAAAAGTAAGAGTCAAGCGCCAGAGCTAATAAGCAAAGTTAAAGGCTAGAGTCAAAACCTAAAGTAAAAAACTAGAACCAAATGCTACAGCCAAAGGGCACAGTCAGAAGTCAGAGCTGAAAGCTAAATTAAAATCCACTGCCTAACATTTAACAAAAGCCAGCGACAAAACAAGAGTTGAAAGCCAGAACTAAAAGTCTGAAACAAAAGCCAGAGTCAAAAGTGGGAGCGGATTGACCCAAAAAGTCAAGCCAGATAACTAAAATTATAAGCGAAGACACAGAGAGGCATAGATCTAACCCATAGAGCCAAGACGCAGAGTGAAGCCAGAGAGCTAAGCTATAGTACCCAGCCATAGAGTCATGGAGCATAGTCAATCTAAAGAAACAATCTCAAGATTTAGGTCGCAGGTGCAATCAACAGAGACAAGCAGCAAGCCCAAGTCACAATGTCAAGCCATAGATCCAAGCCACAAAGCCAACCCACGGATTCAAAAGAGCCAAGCTTTAAAGCCCAGCCTTTGAGATAAGCCAAAGAACCACTTCCAAGACCCAGGCCGCAGAGTTAAACTGCAGATTCCAAGAACCTGAACTACAAAGCTAGAAATGCAACCAAAACGTAGAATAAAGCAATTGGGACAAAACGCGAAATTAAAATGTAGCGCGAGCAAATGTGAAGATGCATTATTAAAGAAAGCTAGGTTCAAAAAATATTTCCCAAAAATTTCGTAAAATTTCTTACAGTGTAATCAATCTACGCCGTTACTTATATGTCAACTGTTTTTGTTGCTGCTGCTCTTGCTTATTGTTTTCTTTTAACCCAAAATAATTTACAAAGAGAGATAGAGAATGAGAGAGAGAGAGAGAGAAAGCGAATGGAAAAAAATTGCGCTGCACTTTTATTGCTCCACTGCTCAATTAGGATGCTGTGATGTGAATAAAAGTCAAAAGAACAAACAAGAGCAACAACAACAGCAACAATAAAAATAAGAGCAGCGACAAAACTTCTTCTTCTTTTTCATGTCATACATTCCTCCTCTCTCTCACCGTTATATGGTATAAACACAACCAAAGCAACCGACCTCAACTTCAGCAATAAACACATACAATTTTATAAACTTGTATGAAAAAACATTTCTGAGATTGGCTGCAACCTCAGCGACGCTACAATGCATTCTATTCAAATTCTCTCAACTTTAGTATGTTTTCCCTCTTGTGAGATGGAAAACATTCCCATATTTCTCACAAAAAAGCCAAGTGCTCCTAAGTTTTAATCCTAAAATATATGTATTTTTTCGAGTTTCTCTTTTTTTCTTGATTCATTTGATGATTTTGACATTTTTGCACAAATAATCAAATAAGTAAATTGAATAAAGCAACAATTGTTTCAAATTGCTGAATCCTGAGTTTTTTTTTTTAATTTTTTGACAACATAAATAAAAAACAAAATGAGTTTTAAAAACAATATTCAAATCCAACTGCTTTTGTTTAGTTTTTCTTTTACATATTTTTGACGCTAGATGTTGACGCTCTTATTGTGTTTATTCTCTCAGAAGAAGCCGGCGGCTGGAAGTCGGCTGCTTTGATTGTGTTTATACCAATAAGCCGTTACAAAAGAAGTGAGAAGAAAACACACATTTTCACACAAAGGCAAATGCGAACTGCTCCATCTACGAGATTAATGAATGCCTGATTGTTGTTGCTGTTTAATGTTGACTGCCTGCCTGAATTGCGAGTGCAGGTCAGAGAAAGCACAGGAGATGCTTCTTTTGTTTCAGCTTCAACGTCAACATCAACGTCGTCGTTGTGGTATTGAACAAAAAACAAAACGCAACACACACAAAGCAAAACCGTGAAACAAAATGTAAAAAGTTCAATTCAATCAATTCAATTGTGTATTGATATTGTGTAGCGTTTTGTTCTTGCTGTATACGTGCATCTGCAGACATTTTTCTTTTGAAATTTTTTTTCCTTAAATGACTGTAGCGAATATTTTTAGTTTTCTTTTATTTTGCTTGGTTCATTTTTTTGTTTTTTTGTTTTCCTTTTTAGCTTCCAATTTGTTTTGCTTTAATTAAAATGGGAAATTGTGATAAATGTGCGTGTAATTGCTGTGTTTCCGCAAATTTAATGTTGCATTTATTGATTTATATACATATCTATGCTAAAGCTGAAAAAAGAGTCAGTATATCATGAGTTAAGTTTAAGGTATGGCAGAGAGAAAAGGAGAGAGAGAGAGAGAAAAAAGTTAAATTATAATACTCATACTTTTAAAATACTCATAAATACTAGATTTCCTCATGCACATTTTTGATGTGTATGAGTATCAATATGTAAGGACATCGGAAAATCAGTCAAAGTAAATTGGCGAGAGTGCAAGGTATGACGTCACTTACAGTCAGTGTTGCCAGAATGACGATTTTATCGTCATTTTGACGATTTTTTGGCCCAATGACGATTTTTGTTAAAAAATTACGATTTTTTTAGATTAAAAACACAACTCCAAAAACTTTTTTGTTTTAAAATCTCCTCTTTTATTTTTATACATATATATACATCACAAAAAATAGTTTCCACGCACCAAAAAAAAAATTTTAACCCCAAAAATTTTCTCAATAATAAATCTATAATAAATCTACGCTACTAAAAAACTACATAGAAAGTTGTTGAAATAGCAACTACATTGTGAAAAAAAAACGTGATTCTGATTTGTTTGAACTCAATATCACTAAGTGATATTATAATGTGACAAAAGTAAGTTTTCAAAAACTTTAGTATTCAAAATGGCGCCATTTTACTCCAGCAATTTTAGTGAATTGGTCTTCAATAGTAAAAAGAAGATTTCTACACCGACCTTCCCCAAAATATTCTTTACCAATTTTCTTCATCCTAGACACTGTGAGAAGTACGCCCTAAAACGATCAATCTTAATCTGCTCTTGCATTACCATTTAATAGCACGTCAGGGCTTAGAGTTTGGAGTTGAAGGCAGGCAGGACTAAACAAAAACACTCAGTCTCAAAGATCATTGTACTATATCCAATAGATAGAGCCAGTAGAAGAGAGTAGAAAACAGGAAAGATATGTGAGGGAATAAATTGGAAGAAGAGAGATCTAGGGTCTCTTAATCTGGAACTTCTTTGTTTCACTGATGAATCTTAGAAGCTCAGGAAGAGGGAGAGTGTGCCACACTCAAGACATCACTACCCAACAGCCGTAATCTGATTCTCACGAACGCCGGACAACTACAAAGATAATGCTCCGTAGTATCGTTGTCCTCAAGAAACTACTACTGCCAGCTTTTCTCTTCAGGATCTGGAACGCCTCTTAAAGGAATAAAGACTAGGTATATCTGTGTTCAACTTGATTTCGAGTAACACAATTTGGATTATGCTTTCCATGCATAAATATTTTAAGACCAGAGTAATTAATTCTTGGTGTTAATAACATTGATTTCAGAGAAAAAACAATATTTTTGGAAAGCGAAGAGATTTACAATTGGCATTAACGCCAAAGACAAATTAAAATTAATAATTCTTTTAAGCCGCATAACATGTGTAAACTTGCCGAAATTGATATGAAATTTGACGGTGTTTCCGCGATTTACAAGGCTTTTGCACGTTTTGATGAATGTGTTACAAAATATCTGAAAGTCTGTTTTCAGAATTTGTAAATAATTGCGGTTCTTTTTAAATTAGTTGTGTAAACGAATAAAAAACGATTTGATTTTAATATTGCTGCATTGAAATAATTAAGTTTTCTTTAACCAGGAAAACTAATTTTAAAAAAAGTAAATTCATTACAAAGTTTAATGTTACATTTTAAAAGTTTAGGAGACGAAAACTACTTTCAGCAAACAAATATTGGGAGCTACGATATGAAGATTTTGAGACAATTTTTGATAAGGTGAATGAAATTGCAGCTGAAGAAAGCTTAGGAAGCTATTTCCAACATAAAACGTATTGCTTCATCCATTTCCATTGTCAAATTTTGCTTTAAAATTAATGTATTTACCCAACTTGTCCGCAAAAGTTTTTCTCTCATGACGAGTTTTTTGTGAAAATTACGATTTTTTCTTATAATTTTGACGATTTTTGAAGTGAAGTTTCTGTCAACACTGCTTACAGTAATGTTGAAAATCAATTAACTCATACTTGAAAATACTAAAAAATGTAAAGCAAAAAAATATTTTATTGTTTTTTTTTTTATATATATATAACTATATTAAATTTCATAATTCCGCATAAAAATTTTAAAAAGTGTTTTAAAAATAGAAAAAAGAAAATATGTTTGCATGTTAATATTTAAATAAATAAACACTTCAATAAAATGCATGCATGGCTGAACGAAAATTCAAATGCAATGCAATTCTTTTTCACAAACGTATTAAGAACAAAAAATTGTAAACAGGATACAAATACCAGAGAAAAAATAACAAGTATCTGTGCATTACTAACGAATATTTAGTCATGCTATTATCATATGAATATCACAACACACTCAAATTCATATCTTTTAACAAATAATTGAAAAAATGTTGAAGTTTTTGCATATGCACTCAAATTTTCTACATAGAAATTTAATTCAATAACCATTCGGGTTGAGTTCAAATTGCTAACAAGTTGATGCTTTAAATTTTTTATTAAAGTTTACCATTGACGATAATATTAAAATAAAAATTGTATCGTTTGTATTAGTTTTCCAAAAAATTGTAAATCGTTAAACCAGACTTAATTCGTGCAGCTTTTGAAAACTGAGCTTAGTCTAAAACATAATGATGAAAATGAATTTAGCAAAGGCTTGTATTTTTGTTTGTTGAGATACTTAGATGTTTAGTTCAGAGAAAAGTACTTGCGATTTTTTTTTACGCTTCAATTGGTATTGCGTTTTTTTTTTATTTTTAGCTTCAAACAAAAAGAATAATAAAAATATGTGCATAGTACAGCAAAGCAGCAACACAAAAACAATATAGACATGCTGACCATTGCAAATTAAATTTTATTGTTTGTTATTGTTGCAGTTTTTTAAAGTATATCGTTATTATTGTCATTTGAAAATGTGCGCTCATTCATGCGCTGGACTTGTTTTTATGTATATACATAGATGATGTCTATATGATTTCAATGAGAGCAAACTGGACTTACACTACAAATATAAATAAGTGTAAAAGAAAAAAAAAAACTGAAAAACGAACGGTAGTTAGACAAATATTTGAGCAATAGAAAGAAAGAGAGTATAGAGAGAGAGTGAGAAAATAACTCTCATAATAATTTTAAAATCAGAAAATTTTATTTTAAAATTCGGATTGTCAATTCTAAATGGATTCGAAATCAGAATTGTCATTCCAAAACTAGAAAGTGTCATTGAAAATCAGAATAACCAATTCAAAATCGAAAAGCATCATTTGGAATCAGAATTGTCAATTCAAAATCAGAAACTACTTTCGAAATCGGGATAGTCCATTTACAATCATAAATTGTCATTTTAAACCAGAATAGTTAAATCAAAATCAGAAATTGCCATTTTAAAATCGGGCTGGTCCATTGAAAACATAAAGCTTCATTTAGAAATCACATTAATCAATTTAAAATCAGTTAGCGCGATTAAAATTCTAATTCTAAAATCAATAGTTAATAAGTCAAAATGAGAAATTGCAATTTTAAATCTGATAAGTCGATTGAAAATCAGAATGCAAGATTTTAAAATCTGATTAGTCGATTCAAAATCAGAAATGATGATTTAAAATTGAAATAGTCAATTCAAAATCAAAAATTGTCATTTTAGACATTTAAAAATATTAACCCTTTCGTTGTTTTTGGCTAATATATTGTACAAAAAAATGTTCATATTTCACTACTACTAAAAAATTATTTTTTAAATCAAGCATGATTTTTCTCTCTATAATTTAAGTTTGAGCAAAAACTTGATAACTTGTTAGTTTTGCATCAGAGCTTATTTGTATGTTCAGAAATTTATAGTAGAATTTTCCGTAGAATATTTTCTTCCTATTTATTAACCCTTTGGTACCCACTATTATGGATCTTTTTTACCTTTTTCGAAAAAGTTTCTTTTTTGACCCATTATGAGGGTTGATAGAGGGTTAATATTTTCAAAAAATATGTTGCCCCTGAAATTTTACTGTAGATCACTGAACTACAAAATTCTGTTTACTGGACTTTAGTAAAAATAAACCCAAATTCCAAAAATGTTTAAAATTTTCACCTTTTATACATAGTGAACAAGTGTGTTTTTAAAAGTATTTTCTAAACTAAAAGTTTGTTTTTCATTGCAAAATAAACCTTAGTTGTTTTTTCCACAAAAAAAAAAAATTTAAAATGAACATTTTTTTTCCCGAATTTTTACTCTTTTCATGCATTTTGTCATTATAATGTACAAAATTCCAAAAGCTTACAGCCTTTCCCAAAAACTTCTTTCATAATTTTCTTGGTTTTTATTCTTAACAAATTCCGAATCTATGAATAAAAAACAAGAAAAAAGTTTCTTTACCCCCCAATAAAAAGTTGAGAAGAAAGGATTAAATTGACATTTGAAAATCAGAATAGCCAATTCGAAATCAAAAAACATCATTTAAAAGCTAGAATAATCAATTCAAAATCAGAAAGCATCATCGAAAATCGGGAAGTTTAATTTTGTAATCGGAGTAGTCAATTCCAATTTAGAAACTGTCATTCAAAAATCAGATTAATCAATCCAAAATCAGAAAGTGCCATTGGGAATCAAAAACTGCCATTTTCAAATCAGATTAGTCAACTCGAAATCAAAAATAGTCACTTTAAAATCAAAATAGTAAGTTCAAAAGCAAACAAGCGTCAATTTTAAAATCTGTATAGTCAAAATCAGAAAGCATCATTCTAACATCAAAATATTAATTTCAAAGTTAGTTATTGTTAAGTTTGAAAGCTATTTCTAAACGAATTTGTGATGAATTTTAAAAGTTGTTGTACGAAAAATGGCACAGAATTTCCAAACGGGTTAATAAAGAAAACAGAAAACTTCAAACCACACGGTATATCTATTTTTTAAACAAATATCCTGCAGCATAGATATCTGCCTTTAACAAATTCTATCACTCCATTTTCTTTAAACTTTTATTTAAAAACTTGCTTCGGCAATCATAGAGGTTAACTTATATACCTGTTAGAGTAGAATTCGCTTAAAATCCTTACCATTATTTACAACATTTTCGACCAAGATATATGCCTAGCAATATCACGCTACTGCAAATTAATGATATTCATTTAAATGACCAACAATGCAATGCCATCCAACAGCAATAACAATGAAAGTTGACAGTTGCGACATTTGTGGAGTGCACACTCATATACAAAACACTTTTGCGCTGATTTTTTTTTTTTTTTTTGTAGTGCACATTTGTGTGTTTTTATTGTTGAAAACTAACAATAGGAATTGCTTTTTTCAGAAATATGTATGTGGTATGCAGATGACAGTAGGCTATGAAAATCTTTTAAAATTATATAGCAAGTGTATTTAAACTTTAATAACAATGTCACACTGGAGCTCTATTTTGTCACTGTGCCACATCACATACTGAAACACTTTGTGATAATAAACTTGACGGCGTTTTTTGTTCAGTTCTTGTAGTTTTTTGCTTCTACAAAAATTTCATTCCATTTGCCGTTTTGGTTATACAAAGTAATTTTCTGTAAATATTTTTTTTATTCCTTTGTTTGTTTACAACTTTTACAGCAGGCATAATAATTTATAAAATGAAAAACTTTCACTATTGGCAAAAGGCGCACAGATAGAGACAGAGAGATGGAGAAAGAGAAAAAACACATTGAGAATCTATGGACTACTAGAAGAAAAATGTTGTTGATGATGATGATCACATGATGAAAGGACAAGTGCAACGAAAACAACAACAACAGCAACAGCAGCAGCAATAATAGTAACAACCATCAAGCAGAGCAGCATATAAAAAAAATTGCAGCAGTAGCAACAGAAACACAACAGAAACAGGAGTTGCGGCACCAACAACAGCAACAGCACCAACAGTAGCAGAAGCTGTAGCATCAGCTGTAGTCGTCCGACAAGTTGTGAAAGCCATTAAAAATCATCAAACCGTCAAGGCTGAGCAAGCGGCAACTAAAACAACAACAAATAGTAATAGTTGGTTACAACTCGATGCCAGGCAGGCAAACCAAGCAACAGTGGCAGTAGAAACACGGCCGAAGAAAGAGAGAGAGACCGACTACGTTAAAATAGTGTATGGAAAATAAATGTGTAGGAAATTGTAAAATATTTGATGAAAAGCGAGAAAAATAAAATTATTTGCTCAAAATAAAACAAAAAAATAAAAAAAATAAAAGAAAAATGGAAAAAAATTTTGTGAAAAACATCCTGAATGAAAAGAAAGCGGAACAAAAAAAAAAAAACAAAAAAAAGGAAAAAACTGTATGCGGACATAAAGAAACCAATATTTTCTGGTAAATTGCACCCATCGGCATTTTGCTTTGCCTGCGAAACGCTTCATTTGCGTCATCGCTGAGCATGAAATGCGGCGGTGGTGGCGTTGTTGGCATTGGTGGCTAGCGGTATAGCAGCAACGGCAACAGGAGTGTATGCGATACGTTTTCCATGCATGCTTTAAGTATGTGCTTGTTTACTATAGTTTGCTGTTGTTGTATATTTTTCAAATACTCAGCACACATACATGAATACATATATGCATACATAAATACATACATACATACATACTTCAAAATAAAGGGTACAGAAAGAAGAAAAATAAAAAATATTTTTACTTCCGGCGAATATTTATAGCGGTCAGTTAAAGTAACATAAAATTGCTGTCAAGCGTAAGCGAAACGCTTTTATTTAATGTTCAGATTTAGTAGTAGATACTAAAACTTAAATGCCGCTTTTATTACAGTTTATTTTCAGTTCATGGCCTAGGTATATGAAAAATAAAGAAAGACATTAATAGAAACGAATTGGTTGATTGGACTCATAAATTGTTGCATCGATTAAATAAATTCGCTTATAATTTTATTTAACGTAACGTTTCTAGTGGCATAAATATCCGTATTCAAATGGTTTTTTTTATAGAATCTATGAATATCTTTTCTATTCATTATATCAATGATTTTTTTAAAAGAATCTATGTGTGTGTTCATTGTTTATGAATACATTCATTAATTGTATAATGAGTATTGCTATTTTCTTAGGAAAAGTTATTTTGAATAAATATTTCTCTATTTTTTTCTTATATTTTCCCATTTTTCCTCTATCTTTCTCTTTCCTCCTTTCTTAATATTTTCCAATCTCTTCTATTTAAATATTTTCATTTCCCCATCTTCTCCTTTCCTTTCCCCGATCTTCTCCCCATTTTCTCCCTTCTTTTTACAATCTATCCCCCATACTTTGGATATCTTTCCCATATTTTTCTCATCTTCCCTCATTTTTTCCTCATCTCTTTCCCATCTTTCCCCAATCTTTTTATTATCTTCTCCATTTTTCTCCATCTTTCCACCATATTTTCCCCCTTTTCCTCCCATATTTTTACCCCCATTTTCTCTCATCTTTCGCCCCATCTTTACCTTATTTTTATGCCATATTTACCCCCATTTTTACGTTATCTGTCGATCATTTGTCAGCGATCTTTCCCTCAACATATCCCTTTTTTCATTTTCTATTCCCTTCCCTTTTGCTGGCTTGTTCGCAATCTGGCAACACTGCATTTAAAAATATAGAAAACAGAGAGAGATAGTAAAACACATTTGTCGATTTTTCTCATTTGGGAACTACAGATAAGCATTTAAATCCCATTAACTAGAAAAGAGTAAACTATATATTTTAGTTACATGCATATATCCATAAAATCAAATTATACAGATGATAGCCCAGAAATATAAAACTTCCAAAAATTTAGCAAAAATTCATTCAAAAAAAATCATTACGAAAGAAAATTCTGAGAAAAATTTTTAATTGAATATTTACTTTTTATATACAATTTATTGCATAGGGGAGACTGGGGTATTGTGGACCAGCGTCATTTTTTTCCCCCTAAGCGCTTTTTCGTTCAGTACTTGACTTGTGAACACGCATAGTTATCTCGCTTCAACAGCAAATAGAAATTTGATATTTGAAACATTATTTTTTCACTTTGTGTTTCATTTAATTTAACCATACTTTTCGAAAACCAATTCAGGTAAATATGCTCATAATATTCGCGGAACCTTAAGCCTTCGACACAGACAAGAAATTTTGCACGAATTATGCATTGTGTTACTCATATGGTGCCTTATTGTAAAAAGTACGTTCGGGGAATAACGGACCACTTTTGTCGGGGTATTACGGACCACTCAGTTCTTGTCATTTGACCAGCTAACTTCGTATATTTGATGCATATAAGTGATTCATGTAAAATTTCAACACAGCATTAGTTTTTCGGCAACTTTTAATAATTTTTTTTGTAGGTATGAAATTAATTTTTCAAATGTAAGTACACAATGCCACTCCAACCTAACCTAAGTACACAATGTTAAGATTAGGTTTTCTTTTGTAGAAAATTTCGGTTACATTTTCAAAGAAAAAGCGAACATATGTATTTATTATTCATATTTAAAATCGAAAAATTAATCGGTGATATCGCTTCGCTCTCAATAAGAATATATGCGAGACCGACGCGATATTTTGCAAAAAACAAATTAACCCGAAACAATTTTTTTCGCATTTCTTATAAATAATTGATGAAAATTCACGCTTTCCGCGTTTTTTTTTTTTAAGAAACATCAACGTGCGCGATCTAGCTGTTCGCTTGGCATGTGCAAGTTACTGGACTTGCAAACATAGTATTTCGGACGGATTTTGATTGCCATTTTTCACTTTATTTTACTTTGTTTGGTTTTAATAATGAATCTTCTGTCATTTTTTATTATTAATTGATTTACAAAGTGCTCCACAATTCCCGGAGATTTTTCAAAATCGTAATTGATATAACTTTTATAATTTAACATAATTTGACCAATCTGCTGCGACCCAAAGAGAGGTTAGTTGTCGTACTAAAAATTCTAGCTCTAAAATTTTCAGAAAAAGTTATTTTTTGCTATTTTTTATACAAAATGAAAATGTGGTCCACAATACCCCAGTCTCCCCTATACATATATAAGTAAATTGAAGGTGCTTTAGTGCCATATACATATCTATATGAAACCAGCTATAGTCAGTCATTCAGTCATAACTCAGTCATATTCATTCATATAATAAAGAAAAAAAATATGAGAGTTCTGCAAAAATGTATGCCAAGGAAGGAAAAAAAGTGAACGACTGACTCAATGAATGAATAAAAGCTTTTAGAAGTAGAAAAGCAAGAAGAAAGCAAAACAAAAACGGTACAACAAGTTAGACTTACCAGATGTGTCACGAAACATAGAAAATCCTTTTGTCGCATGTTGCAACGTGCCAGCAATAAGAAAAAGAAGCTTAAACACAAACAAACAAAAACACAGACAAAAGTAGAAAAACAAAAACGTTACTAAATAAAATTGAAATTTTACATCAACGTTTTTATCACAGACACGACAAACACATATATACACAATCAGCAATTTAAAATAAATTAGAAAATTTAAATTGTTTTCCAAACAAACACGCATAAATAAAATAAAATTCTGCACATTTTTCTCGTTTTAGTTTTTTTTTTTTTTTGATAAAAATTTTACTTTACATTTGTTTTTGATTTATTTTTTGTCATTTTTTTTTTTAGTTTGCAGATATGATTTTTTTACTTTTCCAAGCCACAACAAGAAGTTATAATAAACAACTTTGAAAGCAAAAGAATAAATATGTTCATAACTGTAGTTGGAATGCGCTACACACTCTCTTTGGATAGAAATTTAGTTTTAAAAGAAAGTTTGTAAATGCAAACCTGCACGAAGAGAGAGATAGACATAGAGAGATGAATTTTAAAGCTCTTTTAGGCATGAACAATTTATACTGTTTGCTTCTCTTCCGCAATATCTGGAACCACGGTTGCCACCTACTCATTTCATTTTGTACCAATTTTTTCAAAAAAATGTATCAAATAGGGGAAAAATGTACCAAATGTTATTTATTAAGGATGTAGTCTGGTGTTTGAGTTTCAAAAAATCATTTTTTTTTTTAATGTATTTCGAAAGTACAATATATTGAATGTATACTGTAAAAATTTCAGACCAAAACTCAAAATATTAATGAAGTTATAGCTCATAGTCGGGAGCGCCTGTTGTGAAGACTTTATCTGTCGTTAAAACTTAAAAAGCGTTTTTCTCGAAAGAACGTTTTTTAGACCGGCTCAGGTGTCTGAGAGAATTTTATAGAACCGATTGGGCTGAACTTTTAATGTGTTATTTTACACGCCAATAGCTCTCGCAGGTAGTAGAATTGTTTCGTTTCCTATTTTTTGCAACGATTTTCAACAAAAAACAATGCGATATGTTATTTTTTAGTCCAAATGTTTAAATCCAATACCCGCTAGAATGACAAACCTACAAAACAATAATCTATTCAAATTTTTGGTTTAAGAAGACTTCAAATATTGTAATCACCCGGGCCAGCCCCACACCTTTTTTTTAGGTGCCTACTTTGGACGTAAAAAACACTACAAAAATATCGTAAAATAAACTCCAAAAAAAATTTTGTTCAGTCTAAGATGTCAAAAATAACATATAAAAAAAATGAAATGATCGCTTTTTATTTTGTTATAATAAAAAATTCCCGAAATAATCTTAAAAATTAGGCCGGAACACCAGACTACATCCTTAATAAAAAGTAACACACTAATTGAAATAAATTTTGTATTTTAAAAATAGTTTTTGGCCGACTAGATATAATGAGACTCTTAACGTCCGACACACAATTCTTTTGAAAGCATTATATATTATATATATTTAAATTTTACCTTTTTCAACAAAAAATATTTTGAACATAAGTTTACAATTCTTAAATATCATAAGAGCTAACTTTGCTTACAGAATGTATCAAATTTTAAAAACATGTACCAATGTACCAAACGCAGAAAAATAGTAAAAAATGTACCAGTTTTGGTAGAATTGTACCAAAGTGGCAACCGTGTCTGGAACCGCTACTGTTTCAACCGCTTCATGTTTGCTCTCTCTTTCAAAATTACAACAACAAAACCACTTGCAATTATATGTTTTTGAGAGAAATGAGCTCAATTGGGAAAGTCTTAATTGCTCGCATGTGCTCATCTCAAATGAGAGTATTTACATTTTATTTCTTTTTTCATTTATTGATCCAATAAGCGCTTGTGAGCTGTAAGCCAGAGAAAGCTGAGTTAAATCGCTCTCACTTCATCAAAGTAGTGAAGTAAGAGTCAACTATTTCATTTATTGGTGAGTCAATCCGTTGTATAATTGCATAAATTACAGCAAAATAACATATCGCTCCTTCGGTGCAAAACTGTCATAACACAAAAAAAAAAAATTTCGAGTTTTTGCTAACCCTGGTTGCATCTCAATATGATTCATGATGTGTCCAAAGCTTGTGAAAAAAAAAAATAAATTTTGTATTAACGAACACAAGGCAGAAGTGAAACTTATTGTGAACTAAATGAAACACAAGCAAATAACAAGCAAATGAAATTTTTCAATCGCAAAATTTTTTACTTCATTGGCTTATGTTTTTTAATTTCATTTGTTTATGTTTCGTTTAGTTCACAAGAAGTTTCACTTCTGCCTTGTGTTCGTTAATACATAACCAATTTTTTTTTAGGATTAATGCTAGAACAAAAATTGCAACTCTGTACCGGTAATGTCGATGACAATTGTAGCGAACTCTTTTTGTGGCCTACATCTTCATGTAATTCCTTGGACATTTGCGCCATCTGTATGTGAAATGTATAACTGTCATAAATTTTAAGATGGCGGCGCTACACATTGTTCTTTCTGCCAAAGGCGTGTGTGTAATTAATATGTTATATTGAATTAAAACTATTTATGAATCGTTTATTATATAATTTGCTCGTGAATTCAGTTACGGAATATTGATATTTAGCCCCTCATGCACATTGTCCGACAAAATTATGTCGCATCGCAAACTTACGCGCGACGTCACATCCGGTTGGTTTTACTCTAGGACAAGAGAAAAGAAGTTTCACTTCAAAAATTACGTTCGTTTGGATTAAGCCATTTACTTCCTGATTCTATTCACAAATAGTCATGTCATTCCCCAAGGAAACGTTATCAGTAGAAGGTTTTTCATTATCCGAGTAGCGATGAAATTAGGTGCACTGATGATGAAGCTAATGAGGCACAAAAATCGTCACGATTTGCTTCCTTTCTAACGAGTCCTCAAAAGAAAAGTTTGAAAAGTTCTTCGGAAATATCGTGTTATAAGAACTGTATTGCAAAAATATGACAATGGCAATCTCGAACAGTGTTGCGATTAACAAATTTATAAAAATGCCAAATTTGGGGCATAACGTGCTTTTCAATACCAAAATGTACCTCACAAAAATTGTGTTGTATGCATTACTATATAACATTATCTTTTTTTTTTTGCTAAAGACCTGAAAGCTCTTTTCCAAAATCGAGGTTCTGATGCATTGGGATTAAACATATCCACCTGCCTCTTGAGCAAACATGTTAATTTTTCAAAGTCATGACTTCACTTCATGTCTTGGATTTTTATTAAAGTTATATGTAACAGGCTTAATTAACTTTTTTGTAGTCACGTAGTTTTTAGGGCATTCAACCTAAACTTTTAATTAGTATAGCAAATTTTGGAAAGAAAAAGTACCCAATATATTAATGTTGGAAATGTGTTTTGCTCCTACAAAATTTTAAAAATGTGTTTTAGGGCCTTGAATTAAGATAGCGATATACTTTCATATACACTACACATATAAAAGCAGCTAAAAACGTACCTCAAAAAAAGGCGTACTTTCGTGTTATAATTTTGAAATTGTACCCTCAATCACAATACTAATCTCGAAAGTGATCAAAGAGGTAAGCACAAACACCATAAGAAATTAGATCCGGCAATATAAACTGGTATTAAGGAGCACATTGACACTGTTCCAAGAATTGAAAGCCACTATACCAGACCACGTTCTTCGAGACAGTTTATAGAAGGAAGTAAGTCGATAGCTGATATTCATCTTATATGAATTCAAGCAGTAATTTCATTTTTATTCATTAATTTAATAAAAGCTAATTTAAAAAAATAATTCGTACCTAATTATATAAAATCTTAGGTCGTCATGTGGTTGTAATTGTTGTTATTGCTTGGCTTTTTAATTACTTTTGGCGGTCATCGCTGGTCATAACTACAGAAATAGTGTTTTTTTTACACATTAAGAAAAACATATTTTGTTTTATGACACACTCGAATATTGCTTTTTGTTGTAAGAACGTCGTAATGTCGAAATGCAAATTTTTATTTGATTGAAAAATCCAAAACTAAAGTTTGTAAACTGTTTATCAAAATATGCGAATACAGCATCAAAAATTTTTATTACGCTAAAATGGCAGAAATGAAAAACTTTAAAATTGAATTTTCTCGGAATGATGTAGTTTTGAGTTATGACGGTCTTGCACCAAAGGAGCGATATGTACATTAACCCTTTCAGTCATGACATCCTCTACAGAGGACAAACTTTGACAGCTAGTAAATATGAGATTAGTATAGAAGTGCGACGTATGCAGATCGAGCCCTCTCTCTTTCTTTCTCTCCGTTTTCCATTGAAAATCGTAACGCTCATCATTTTTTAAATAACCTAATGGATTCAGTTCTCAGCTCAATCCAATCTCAGTTCTAAATTTGCCATTATTTAGAGGAAGCTTGGCTCAATAGAAACGTATGTGAGATAGACTGTTTCCAGTTTACACTAAGGAAAAGAAACCGTTTTATTGCCACGTCCTCATTTTAGTTTGAACGGAGTTGTTCATCAGGTCTTAGTCGGTTTTACATCTACAATTTTCTTGCTGCAATTTCTTCCAGAAAGTTTTTTTAAGAGTAAATTGCTGTAAACGAGAAACAGCAAGTTTCTCTCATTTCGTAATATCAGCAATTCACTCTAAAAAAGACTTTCTGAGAGCAATTTGCGCAAATTTTCGTGTAGATATAAACTTCGCTTTAAAATAATGTGGTCAAAGCCTTGGCGGTTCCAAAAACCCCTCACCCCCCCGTTTTGAAAAATATATCGTACATTACGATCATTGCTCCTGAATTGAAAAACTTTTTTAAGGGAAAACGCTAACCTCAACCTAAATCTAAAAATTTGCTAGCAAACCTAACCAATCAGTCTCAACGAGATCATTCAAAAAGGCTTTTATTTATGCAGCCTTAAAAGTTTTGCTTTCTAAAAGATTTATTTAACTCTATAGAAATGAGGTGATGGATTACGTACTTCTCACCTAAGTCTCAGCAGACTCTCAATGTTAATCCCATTTAGTCTGAGACTAAGAGACTTAAGTAAATTTTAGATGTTAGTTTTGTAAAGATTTAGTATTTATTTTTCAATACTCTTTTATTTCTCATGACTTCGTTTGAATGAATTTAATCCAAAACGCAAGTGTTTACCAAATTCAATACTTTGTTTGAGTAGCTAGCTGTAGGGCATAGTACAAATGTTATCAGCAAAAGAATAAATGCAACAAATTCTATGAAAAAAAAGCACAAACAGCAGGCAGGAAATATTTACAACCTTACGGGAGACAAGACGGAAAGACGCGCAAAACTTATTCAAATATTTTACTACTTTCTGTACAATTTCTTTTCTCCTACACATTGAAAGCCAACCATGGTTTGCTGCTACCAAGCTGAGCTGTACTTTGTGCGAGTGTGGCGGTTATGGCCATATATTTGCACTTGTTGAAGTGTATGATGAAATGAGAAATTGGCACAAAACTTGCAGCATAGTTACGACTAGAAGAAGAAAAACTGTTGAGTTGAGTTGAATCTAGGTGGGTGTAAAAAGGAAAAGGTTAACAAATGTAGAAAGAAACTAAATAAATACAAAAAAAAAACAGCAAATGCAAGTTGTAAATACATAAGTTTCCTTATTAGAAATTTATATACTACGCATTTCTGGTAAGGAAAAAAATACAAAAAAAGTGAAAAATAAAAACAAAAATGAAACGCACAGGCAACGCAACCTCCAAGTTTTTTTCTTTCATTCTTATTTGTATGCTCATTTTATCCTTTCACATATTTCCTCTGCCAATTTCTACGTCTACGAGTCTGTGTGTGTTTGTGTGACTCCCTTGCGTATGCATTTGAATTTGTAGTGGCATAAAAAGTACGCGTAAAAGTTTTATACAATTTTGCATAATTCTCTTCTTTTTTTATTTTTTAAATCAGCTTTAGTATTTTTTTTTTTTCTTATTTTTTTTGCAACTAAAGTCATAGAAAAGTTCAAGGTGATAACGTTTTACTTTTATAGGCGAGTCTTTTATGGAAATGAATTGAAGTTAGGTTCATCATTGAAAGAGTTTGCATATGCATCTATTATAGAAATGTGAAAAGAAAAGTATTTTATTTTAAAGCAAAATAATTATTTTGACGGGCTTGTGCGTGATTTGCATAATCTGAAATAAAAGAAAATGAATTTATAAAGTTTTTTTTATAAAATATAAATGAAGGCTTTGTGAGAATTTTCAATTGGTTTCGTCGTTTTAAAAGTGTGCACTTTTCGAGATCATTGGTTTTACACTGATCGAAAGTTGTTCAATAAAATCTCAGGTTCAGTAAACTGGAACGAAATGAAATCAAAAAGGAACAGTTTTCTGATACTAAAACGAAAACTAAGAAGAACTTTTAACTTTTTTTAGTCTTCCTTTGCGATTCGCAGTACATAGTAACTATGAAAATTCATCAAAAATACATTTGCCAAAGTCATGACTGCTTGATGTGTCTACATACATACATTGGACTTCAAACTGCATTTGCCTTCTATGCATAGGAAGACAATTTTACGCTATGCTTTAATGCTGTAACTTTTCCTTTCCTTCCATTTCACATCATACTAAAATTTATTTTTATTTCAATTTTTTATTATAATTACTGCACTTTTCTCCAACATTACCGAGCTACACACTTTCATTTTAACTGATTGCATTTAAAATGTGCACTTCAAAATGTGTAATATATAAAAATGAAACTACAACAACAATAATAAAAACAAAAGTAACAACAAAAGTTAAGAAAAAAAAAATTACTTTCATATTATTGCTACATAAATGCACGGATGCATACATACATGCAAATACATATATGTTCCAACCCAACGGGAAAATTTAAAGCGGTTCCTAAAAATCACTTTGGAAATGCATTTCCACTTTGATATTCATCTAGTGTGCTAACGGTGAAATAGAGTGGAAGAAGTTGTAGTTTCACTAGTAGTAGAAAGACATTGAATTCAGTTTTTCTGCTTATTTGTACGAAAAAGCTGCAAGAAAAAAAGAACTAAGTGAAAAAATTCAAGTAGCAGTATTTATTCAAATACTTGATTTTTAAGTGTTTCAATAACTTTATTCATGTATATTTAAAAATATTTGAATATTCTTAAACATGTTTGAAAAATTTTTAAATTAATTGAAAATACATGAAGATATTTGAGAATACATAAAAATAGTTGCGAAAAATTAAAAATACTTCAAACTACTTGAAAATTAATGAAAGTATTTGGTAACACATGAAAAATCTAGAGAGGACTTACTTGAAAAAAATAAAATTAAAAATACCTGAAAATACTTGTAAATACTTTAGAGTACTTCAAAAATTCAAAAAATAATTTTCGAAAATGTTTTAGAATGCACGAAAAACTTGAAAATACTTGAGAGTGTTTAAAAATACATGAGAATACTTAAAAATACTTGAGAATATCTCAAAAAATACTTGAGAATAATTAAAAGTATTTCAGTATATACAATCCTACACATCATACACAAAATTAATCAGCTGATAGCTGCCACACTCAAAACTCTCTCTCAACGTATGGCAAAGTTGAGAGTTGCCCAACTTCTTGCTTTACTTCAACGTATACGTTGTATATGGACCACACCACATACGATTTCATACATTTCACACTTCACTCTCACGTGCACAACGAACTCTATGTGGCAAAGCCTTAAGATTGAAAACACTTGAAAGTACAGTAGAATCCTGATAATCCGGACATCCGATTTTTCGGACTCATAACCCTCGACTGCATGACAATGCCTATAGGCACAATTTCTTAATTCACAAAATTTTAAATTTGTAACATAATTTTCAAAGGAAACGGGCAAATTAGCCTATTATTGGCTACAATAAAAAGATGTGATTCGTTACATTAAAGGTCAGTAACAAGTTATTTCTTGCCAAAAATCTAAATTTCATTGTATTTCCTAGCCTAAATCTTTGATGCTCGTATTTTTTATAAAGTATCTAATTGTCCGAATAACGCGTTCTTCTTTGATTTAGTTATGAAATCGATTATACGAATTTTCGATTATCCGAAATACCCCTAGTTTTAATTGATCCGGATAGTCGGGATTCTACTGTACTTGATAATATTAAAAAAAAAAAAAATTGAGAATACTTGAACATTTTTAAAAGCTTTCTAAAATACTTAAGAACGATTAGGAATACTTGAGAATATTTGCAAAATCTAGAAAATACTTGAGAGTTACATTGTAAATACTTTTGGAAATATGAAAATATATGAGAATACTGGAAAATACTTCAGAAAAAATTCGCAATCACAATAATATATGAGAATACTTTAATAGTTTTTAAAATACTTGAGAAAGACTAAAATACACACATGGAAATAAATAAACTTCCATTATAAAATGTTCAATGGAAATTCACTATAACATCAAATTAAAGGTTTTTTTAATTAATTGTTTTGTATATATCTTATCCGACGTATTAATATTGGGAGTATGAATGTATAAACTCGTAATTGTGACTAACTTCATATCTATCATATGCGCCATTTTTTTGACATTGACAGCTATTCTATCTCAAAGAGCGCCAAAAATACTATAAGAATTAATCTGTCAAATAATTTTCATAATTTTACAAAAGTGTTTTACTATAGCTGAAAATGTCGAATTTCGTGCCAACAAAACAACATTTGCGGGAAGTTTTAATTTGCTTCTTCCATTTAAAGAAAAACGCAACTGAAGCACATTGTTTACTCACTGAAGCTTATCCTGACTGTGCTATAGACGTTAGAATGTGTCAGGTGTGGTATGCTCGTTTCAAAAGTGGTGATTTTGATGTTGAAGACAGGGAACGTTCAGGCGGCCCGAAAAAGTTCGAAGATGAAGAATTGAAGGCATTACTCAAAGAAGATTCATGTCAAACCCAACAAAAACTTGCAGAATCTTTAGGAGTTGACGAATCAACCATTTCTAAACGATTAAAAGCATTGGGAATGATTCAAAAGCAAGGAAATTGGGTGCCGTACGAATTGAAGCCGAGAGACGTCGAACGACGATTTTTCACATCTGAACTGCTGATTGAACGACAGAAAATAAACGGTTTTTGGCATCGTATTGTGACTGGCGATGATAAGTGGATACGTTACGATAACCCAAAGCGTAAAAAATCATGGTGACCGCCCGGACATGCATCAACATCAACGGCAAAGCCGAACATCCATGGATCCAAGCTCATGCTGTGTATTTGGTGGGATATGAAAGGTGTCGTGTATTATGAGCTGTTGAAACCGAATGAAATGATCACTGGCGACCGCTACCGACTACAATTGATGCGTTTGAGCCGAGCATTAAAGGATAAGAGGTCAAAATATGAGAATAGACACGAAAAAGTTATTCTTCAGCACGACAATGCTCGGTCGCATGTTGCGAGGCAAGTAAAAACATACTTGGAAACGCTGAAATGGGAAGTGCTACCCCACCCGCCGTATTCTCCCTACATTGCTCCTTCTGATTACCACTTGTTCCGATCGATCGTTCCGTTCTTTCGAAGAACTCAAAAAATGGGTCGATTCGTGGATAGCCTTAAAAGATGAGGAGTTCTTTCGACGCGGAATCCGTATGCTACCAGAAAGATGGGAAAAGGTTGTGGCTAACGATGGACAATACCTTAAAGAATAAATTTATAATCACTTTTTCACAATAAATGTCTAAATTACGAAAAAAAAATACGAGTTTATACATTCATACTCCCAATAATATATTCCAAAATAAAGTGGCTTGGACGACTCATGAATACATTTAAAAAACCCAAGATTATCAAAGCTATAGGCTTCAAAAAACTTATTGTATATAAAATTCAAAGTGATTTGGATTTAAATATTTTCACAAGACGTATTGGAAAAATGTTGAATTGTTGTAAACATCTTACAATAAGGGTTAGCTTCCGCTAAACACTCATCACAAAAAGGCATATTTCGAATTTGCCATACACATTTGTAATATAGCTTCAGTGTATGAAAAAAAACGCTGGGATGCTTTCCCGTTGGGTGTGTGAGTGCATCTCGTTGCCTTTGGGTATGTATGCATACATATGTGACAGCTTTCTGCTACCTGAAGTGTAGATAGGTAAGTAGCTCATACGGTTGGCAAACCAGTGAGCATAAAATTGCTTACGTCAACATGCTGTCAACGACACAATTTTTGCCTTAGCAACATTTACACCTGCTGTCACTGGTGGTGCTGTAGTTGTTGCTGCTGGTATTGTTACATGTCGCCGCTTAACGTTATTTGCCACTTAATGTTTGTTTTTTTTTTCTAGAGAATTTAAGCAGTTTTTCGAGGATACTTGTTGTTGTTTTCTTCAAAACAACTTCATCTTTTATTTATATTATGCATTTATGTATGACTGAATTTTTCTTTATTATTATTTTTTTTTAGCTGCTTGCCGTTTTGTTTTTGTTGTTTTTGGTTTCAAAAGTATGTACTCGAATTAAGATTTTCTTCTTATTTTAAATGAAAATATGCTTATGATAATAAACGAGTATATGTTTATGTAAATTATGGATATTTGTGTGCTTTTTAGTGTTTACATTATACCGGAGTATGTTTACTTATCTCATTATAATATGAGTTAACTTGTTTATTTTAACTGTTGATAATTTTTTTAAACCTACAAATATGCAAAAATTTTAAGTTTATGTATTTTCTGACTTTTATAACTTCCTTTTAGACTTTTAGTCAAAAGTTTATGCAGAGAAATCCACACTTAAATTTGGAAACTAAGAGAAACCATAAAATGTGTACATATCAAAAGAGAAATAACTATATTATTATTTAAGCCCCAAAAGGTAAGATGAATATCTCGATGAGTTGGCAGCTTCTACATATGGCTATGTGTGAATGTCTGTGTGTTGTATACCTACGAAATTATTCTCCCTCTGGAGGCAAGCAAAAAAAAAAGAAAAACGTATGCAAGCAAAAAAACCAAAATGGGTCACTTTGTGTCAATCATGTGTAAGATTTTAACTAAATGTCGTATGCAGGATTTTAATGGATTTTGTATATTTAAGTGTCATCTCATTTATCTGTGTTCAAATGAGTAGTAATTTTTTTTGAGAGAAAATATTTAAAGAAGATAAAATACATATTGGGTTCTGTTTCAGAAATAAATTATTATTTATCATAATTTGTTGCTCAATATTTACTTAGTTTTTATGGCTTAATCTTTGGCAGAAAGATGCTTTTGGACATAGGCTAGAACGAGATGGAAAGAGAGAAATTCGGCTATTCTTAACACGTTAGCGGACGTGAATGCTATAGCATTCATTTTAATAGTGTCGCAATATGGCATGAATGCTATATCATTCAAATCTATAATCCACTTTCTGGGCGTTCAATTCCATGTAGAAATAGGCATAAAATTGCAAGATATTTGCAAAGAGAGAGCGATTGCTCTTCCGGCAGCGCACTTCTGTATGCGTTCAATACAATATAAAATTACATTTCAATAGATTAATAAAAATAGAAATTACCATAACAAAATGAAGAAAGAATAACTCGGAACTTGTTCTGACCAGTATTTTAAGAGATAACCCATGCACCTCTATACAATTTTGAGTGACCGGGAACTTGATTACTGGGTACTAGATATTTAAAATTGAAAAAAGTTATCAAATATACTGTTCAATTTACAAAAGCCAGGAAATCGGGTTCAGATTTCAAGTTTTGGCCTCAAGTTTGAGTTTCAATTTCAAGTTACAGTCTCAGGTTTCAGCTCCAGGTTTCATTTTGAGCTTTTGGTATCAAATTTTTTTTCGGCTTTCAGCTTCAGTTCCACGTTTCAGATTTCAGTTTAGGATCTGGTTTTGCTTTTAGTTTAAAGTTTCAGATTGCAGCTTTAGTTTTGAGCACCAACTTTAAACTTTAGATTTAAAGTCTCAGTTTCTGGTTTCAATTACGGATTTAAGGTTTTAATTTCAGGTTTCAATTTCAGATTTGCTATTTCAGTTTTAGGTTTCAGTTTCAGGTTTCAGTTTCAGGTTTCAGTTTCAGGTTTCAGTTTTAGGTTTCAGTTTCAGGTTTCAGTTTCAGGTTTCAGTTTCAGGTTTCAGTTTCAGGTTTCAGGTTTCAGTTTCAGGTTTCAGTTTCAGGTTTCAGTTTCAGGTTTCAGGTTTCGGTTTCAGGTTTCAGTTTCAGGTTTCAGGTTTCAGTTTCAGGTTTCAGGTTTCAGTTTCAGGTTTCAGTTTCAGGTTTCAGTTTCAGGTTTCAGTTTTAGGTTTCAGTTTCAGGTTTCAGTTTCAGGTTTCAGGTTCCAGGTTTCAGTTTCAGGTTTCAGTTTCCAGTTTCAGGTTTCAGTTTCAGGTTTCAGTTTCAGGTTTCAGTTTCAGGTTTCAGTTTCAGACTTCAGTTTCAAGGTTTCAGTTTCAGTTTCAGGTTTCAGTTTCAGGTTTCAGTTTCAGGTTTCAGTTTTAGGTTTCAGTTTCAGACTTCAGTTTCAAGGTTTCAGGTTTCAGTTTCAGGTTTCAGGTTTCAGTTTCAGGTTTCAGTTTCAGGTTTCAGTTTCAGATTTCAGTTTCAGGTTTCAGTATTAGGTTTCAAATTTAGGCTTCAGTTTTAGGTTTCAGTTTTAGGTATCAGTTTCAGGTTTAAGTTTCAGGTTTAAGTTTCAGGTTTTAAATTGCGGTTTTAATTTCTGGTTTCTTGCTTCAGAATTCAGTTTCAGGCTTCTAGAATGCAATTCAAGCTTCAGATAACATTTTCAAATTGCGCTTTTCGTCATAATTTTGCTTATTATTAAGGCGTTGCTTGTAGTTACAGCACAAGATACTTGTAATGCCAAAAAAAGAAGCTCGTAAAATTGTTGTACGATTATAACACTACATGGAAATTTGCTGTGTCATGCAATATTGTAAAACTTGTTGTCTCTGCATTTTTATGTAACATACCACAATTGGTTGAACATTTATTTTTTGAAGGAGGCAAGTACCTACATAGATACATTCACTCGTACATGCTCATCCATATGATGACGATGTTGAAAATTGCTGTATAAATATCTATGTGAATGTAGCAAAAGTAGCTTGTAACTATGTAGTACAATTCACCAAGTATTCTGCTTGAAAATGCAATCATATTTTTCACGCAATACAAACAGCATTCGCTTGAACAGTATTTTGTGGGGTTTTAGTATTACCTGAAAAGTTTTATGCGCCAGGCAATTGCAATTACATTCAATGCAGTACATTGCACACTAACATTTCCATTATATTTTGTTTGAGCATTTTCTCTCGTCTGTTCCAAGTTCCACGTTGGTTTTAAAATACAATTTTGATTGCCAACAAGCTGAAATAACTTGGTGCATGTATGTCACAAATATCTTCTTGTGTTTTCTGTTATATGAATTTACTTTTACACTCACAGCATGTTGCATGCAACATAATAATATTTGCATATACATGCATGTATTCACATATGTGTGTGGGGAAAAAATAAGAAACCCATTTCAGAAAGCATTTTGCAACCAACATATTATTCAAAGAGAAATCAAATTTTATATGTCGTACAGCTGCACACAAAGACCTATAAAGTACAGTAAGTATATAAGTTCGACTTTTCTTTTTGGGTTTTCAGTGACCCAGTAAAAAATTAAACTTGAAAATAAAATCAGAAATTAAAAATCTGAAGTCAGAAATCAAAAATTAAAAACCATAAATCAAAAAACAAAACTCAGAAACCAAAACTAAGAAATAAAAAGGAATCAGAAATTATAAAATAAATAAAAAATCCGAAACCAAAAAATTAATGAAAATCGGAGAGCAGAAATTTTTAGATTTCAGGTTTCGATTTCTGGTTTTTAACCACAATTTTATTTAGTCCATTCACTTTTTTTGCGTCTGTTATTGTAGAGTTTATGTTTGCGTTAACAGAAGATTCAATTTTTTTAAACTACAACATCTCAATTCGTTTACATTTTAATACTGGGAGGAAAAGGTTACATAATCAAATAATATTTTATTGGATTTTTTCCAAAGTTTGTAATGTTGTTTGTTTTTTATTGCAGCGTTTAGTGCTTTACTTTACTTTACCTACCACACACTTCAGATTTAGTTTTGTCAGCAAGCAAGTTTACATGCATGCAAACATAAACACATTCCCATATATGTGAGACATAACGTCATATTATTTGTGTTTCAAAAATAAAACTAATAAAATGTTCTTTTTTTTTTATTTTCTTTACGAAATTTACATTTTTATTGCAATATTCATAGTTCTGGCGCGGGCTTTTTTTCTATTATTTTATATAGTCAAATTTTATTAGCTGCTTTTTTATTGCAATTTTGTTTCAATTTAGATTACTGCTGTTAAAGAGAGGAAAAAATATATAAGAATTTAGTAAAAGAAAATTAAATGTTAATGTACTATTATAAAATTTTATTGTATATGTTGTTTTTTTAGATTAGCGATTAACTTTAAGTAAAGCCATTCTTTACTATGTTTATGAAAAATAAATGTGAAAAGAAACTAATACCCACAAGTATGAAACTGACATTCTGACTTCATGCTGTCAGTTCAAAGAATGACAAATTTGAGGTTTAGAAGTGAAGGAAAAGAAAATGGTATGAAGCATAAGGTGAACAACATACCACAAGTGATTGACAGTTTGATAGAGCAACCAGAGGAGGGTATAAAAAAATGAATTGATATAAAAAAGGAAGAAAAATTATGATGGTTCCAATATCATCATCAGTAGCTACCGTCATCATTATTCCTTTCAATATTCACTGGCGTCGTCATCAATATCGTCGTCGGTATCATCATCATTATTGTCACCTTTCTGACAATAAGTTCCACAAACATCAGTCAAGCTACCGCTCGCTTCTGTTTGATGTCAAAAAGAAAACAAATATTCTGTATAAATGTGTGAGAAAAATAAACAAAGCAGCGAAGTCAATGTGCGACTTTATTTACAGCTATCGATGCAAAATTGCTATACTTTACGTTTCAGTTTAACGTTTCAGTTTCAAGTTTATGATTTCAGATCTTAATTTCAAGTATAAATGTAATTTGCCACTATCAGATTTCAATCTCAGCTTTATGATTCAGTTTCAGATTTCAATCTCGGTTTTATTTCAAGATTTGAAGCTCAGGTTTTATTTTCAGAGTCCGAGTTTTCTTTTCCGTTTTAGCTTTGAATCTTAAGTTTTAGCTTCTGGTTACGGTTTCAGGTTTTACTTGAAGTTTCCAGTTTAAGGCTTTAGGTTTTTGTTTCCGATTTCAATTACAGTCTTCAATTCCACATTTCAGTTTCAAGCCGCAAGTTTCAAATTTCAGGTTTCAGTTTAGATTTCAATATCAAGTTTCAGTTACAGGTTTCAATTTCCGTTTTCAGACCTCAGTCAAATTTTTTGATAGTACTATCAGATTTCAGTCACTGAATGCCAAGTTCCAGTTTAAGTTTAAGGTTCCAGTTTCAGGTTCAACTTTTGAGTTTTAGGCATTATTTTTATATCTCAGAATAATGTTTTGGGTTCCTGCATCGGGGTTTGGTTTTAATTTTCATATTTCCTGTTTCAGTTTCAAGTTTCTGTTCTGGTTAAGTTTTTAGGTTTCAGTTTCCAGCTGTAATTTCAGTTTTTAGTTTCAATTTATAGTTACTGGTTTATTTTTTTGGTCTCAGTTTCAGTGTTCAATTTCAGGGTTCAGTTTTAAGTTTCAGGCTTTAGTTTTAGGCTTCAGTTTTAGGCTTCAGTTTTAGGCTTCAGTTTCAGGTTTCAGTTTCAGGTTTTAGTTTCAACTTTAGGTTTCAGTTTCAGGTTTTAGTTTCAACTTTAGGTTTCAGTTTCAGCTTTTAGTTTCCAGTTACAGATTTCAGTTTCGTGTTTCACCATCAGGTTTTTGTATCAGAGGTAAATTTATCAGTTTGTACTATTTGTATGTTCGCTACTGTAACAAACAGAACACGCTATGATTATGGCATAAACTGTGAAACTGTTTATGAACTAAGTATGAAAATATTCTATTTATTATGAACAATTTTTACCCACACATACACATACCTACACAGATACAAGTACAAATATAGCCAGAAATGTAGACGAAAGCTGCTTCACTATTTTCCATAAAGTCACAGCGGTTTGCATTAAATATAAGACAACAAGCACAACATATACACAAGAATTACTGTGATATTCCATACTTCATTTCAGCTTCTTTGTATAAAACAAATAATAAATAATAAGAAGAAGAAGAATGAATAGTTTGTGATATTTTTTGTGCTCTACCAATAATAGCATAACTGAATCTGCATGTATATACTTTACGTTGATGCTGCTTCTGTTCCTGCTGCAACTACTGAGATACACTTTTAGATACTACCTACGCTCGATAATAAAACAGCAGTAGAAAAATCACAAGTATTCAAATAACTTCATACATATCCAAACATATACATATGTATATATATGAACATGTCTATATGGCTTTGTATTTATCAATGGGGAGCGTGATGGCACAAGGGCGGCGATGTAGCTAGCCTTCAACTTGGGAATGGATATAAGATGTATGAAAAATGTTACCCACATATATGTATATGTATCTATACACATACCTACTATATATGACAGATTGATTGCTCATATTTGTTGATGTTATGCACGTCTTTGGCATGAATAAATTGAACGTTACTTGAACTGGAGACAGCAGTAGCAAGCAACAGTAGCACCGGCAAGCAAGAGGCAAAAGCGACGCTCTGAGGCAATACCAGCAGCATGAACTACATCAAAAGTGACAGCAAAATTTCATGCAAGGAGTCAAGGAGTTGTGAAGTCATGTGCACAATTGTTTTGGTTTTGCTGTTGCTGTTGGTATGCTGTAAGCAAAAATGCCAACAACGAAATATATAAATAAATTTTTCGATAGCTTTGGCGTTTTTGAAGTGAAGGCGGGACAACAGCAGCACATACAAAAAACAAAAAAATCAAACGGAAGTACAAAGAACTGTATGTATATGAGAAAAAATCAAAAAGAAAATATTTTTGCTCCATTAAATTAAAGCTGCACTGAAAAAAATTTAGTTTTTCTTTTCAGATTTCAATATTTAGGAGTCAACAGTTTAAAAGAAAATTTATATTAACATTGAACTGACGTAAAACATTTCATGTTATTAGATCCGTATAACTAGTAAATAGTTTTTCTGTACATAGTTTATGAGATTATTCGTTGTGAGGAATTGTATTGCCTTTTTAAGAATGCTGTTTGATATATTATGGAGTTGTTAGAAATTATACCCTATGTAGTGAAGCTGTGTCCTTATAAGAACTTAACAGTGACATGAATTATACCCTGCTGTTTCTTACACATATTTTGTTTCAAGAGCTTTATATTGTTTTAAAATGCGTAGACAGAGAAAGTGAACGAATATCCAATAATGTAACTTCAATTATTTTGTATTGCTATTATTGGTTTGCTAATTAATAAAAGTGTGTTAAAACAAACTGTTATTCAGTTTCACTCTCTAACGTTACTTTTATTGTCACTTTTCTGCACTTGTTCTCACTCTATAACCAATTATTGAATTTTTCCTCTCTCCAAATCTGTCTCCTTTTCGCCTCTTTTAGTTATGTTTCTCATCCCTTTTGTTTTCCCTTCTCTGCCTTCTTTTCTCCTCATTTTTCCCCTCCATTTTTTTTCTCCTGTGCTAAATTTCCTCATTCTTTCTTTGTTCGCTTTCCTTTTCCACATTTTTATTCTTGAAGTAGCTCTGACCTTCTCTCCCTCATCTCTATCTCACCGTTTCCCTTTTTACTTTTTGCATCTCTTTCCCGTATCCATTATCACATACCTCCATCTCTTGCTACTCTCTATTTTCCTCCGTTTTTCTCTTCTCCCTCCTCCCTCCCCTTTATTTTATCTTGCCGTGCTCTGTCTTCTCTTCTCACCTCTTTATCACTTTATCCGTCGAATCTCTCTCCGAGATCAATGCCATCCTTTGGTCTTTACCCCTCTATCTCATCCAGTCCTCTCTTTTGCACACTCTCTTTGCCAATTTACATATTTTAACTAGACTGCTTCCTTTCGCTGCCTTTCTGATCTTACTCCCTTGTGTTTTGCCTTCTTACTCTCCCACATCCTTCTCTCAGTTTCTTTTACACACTCTTTCTCTCTTTCATTTCTCCTGAATGCTTTTTCACCTCTCTCATCTATTCTCCCCATCTTGATCCCGATGTTTTTAAAAAGACAGAGCTCAATTTGCCTTAAAACGAAATCCTTATTACTGGAATTATTTTTAAAACATTTTTTACGGTGTAAAATTTCTTCAAAAAGAAAAACACTTGACGCCAGCGTTTAATATCTCAGCATGTAGTACGTGAGCATATTTCATAGGACGAAAAACAATGCAGAAAGTATAAAAAAACCAAAAAAAAAAAAAAATCGTGGGATAACAAACAATAATAATTTAGCATGCTGCCACTCGCTCTTTATACTAAATAAGCTGTGCGTCGTAAGCTGACTGCCGAACTGACAAAGAGTGTTAAAAAAGCGAATGAAGACAATACTCGCGTGCCGTTTAAAGGATATCTTTCACCCCATGCTAAAGCTACAGCGCTGCATTCTACCCCTAGAAGAAAACATATCATCATAAGTGTATAAAGCTGCCAAAGCTAACAGAAAGTCTAATAGCTAAACGGAATATTATATAAAAAGTTATGAATTTCAAGAGCGTCATCTAATGTAAATTCTATTTTGTCGATTTTTTTTTTTTGCTTTATTTGTCTTTTGGTTTGTTTTTATTATATGAAAATATTTTTTGATACTTTTTTGAACTTAACTTATATGCGGATTCGTTATATATTTTTTTTTTTTTTTTGGGAATTTACTTTGATATCTTTGAGCGCTTTGCTTTATATGAGTTGAGAGTTGAAGGGTATGCGAGTATAAAATTAGCTACATAAATATGGCATACACGAAATGTCGTAATGTCGTGTGTATGAACACCCACGGTGCTCTAAGATTTAGTTAGCATATCTAAATATATTTAAAAGGAGTATCTGTGTACTTGTTAAGATTTTTAAATGTTAGACGCATATATCCATAAAGTTTGATGACAAGATTTCTGCTTTGATTAAGCTCAAGCTTAAACAGAAGTATATAGGTTCCCTCACTTCTACGCAATCAGGGATTTGCTATGGATTAATATGAAAATGCTTAGAATATTTTTCTAACGAAAGTATTTTATTTGATTAAAAAAACTACTTTATAAAAAATTATATCATTCGGCAGCAAAGCCAAAACACATGCATTTTTAATACATATCTCGTTTGTCAAAATGTCAATTGTAAATGCCAGATTTGTGTTGGAGATGGAATTACTTAAGTTTTTTTTATCTGCATTTCAACTAACGCAAGTTTTATTATTTAAAATATTTAATATTCATAAAGTTGAAGAACTTTCGTTATTTCTCGTTCCATTCTTTTAAATACGTTCCACAATTCATTTTTCAAACGTACACACTTTCACTGCAAAGCCTTTATGCTTTGTTTGGGGCAAAAAAGTTTAAATACTCGTAACTCAGAAAATCAAATGAAAGTTTTAGAACATAAAAATAAATTTAAATTTAAGCATTACAACAGTTTAGAAGAAGCTCTACCAAAACTTAGCAGTAACGAAAAAACGCTTCTCAAAAATGAGAAAATAATTCCCGAAAATTAAGAAATGTTTGTCAAAAAATTGATAAATTCTTATCACAAATGGACGAACTCTTTCCAAAATGGAAAAAGATTTGTCAAAAATGATAAATGTTTGGCAAAGAGTGGAAAAATGCTTGATGAAGGGTAGAAAAATGCTTCTAAAAAAGTGGATAAATGTCTGCCAAAAATGGGAAAATGTTTGTCGATAAAATTCGTAAAAGATTTTAAAAACGAATTATAAATAAATAGAAATATAAATAGGAAAAATTTCCGAAAGTTTTGCCTTCATGTAGGTTGCTTTTGTCATGTTTCTGCAGCATCGTAAGGATAAGAGTGTAAAAATTGTTAGTGTCAGCAGGCAAAACAGCATAGCATTAAGTGGCTACCTCTTTCTGTTTTTTTTTCCCCATTTCATCGCGGTTTTTGGTAGAATGATTTACCAGCAAATTATATACTTCATAATGGCAAACTCTAAGGAAATATTCACTGATACTTTTCAATTTATCTTTTTTTTCTTACCAGCATTTCTTTTTCCCTACTTTCTTTCTTTGAATCTTAAAAACGCCTTGAATATTCACTGAATATGTTGAATGTATACGATATATGAATGACATTTTCCATTATAAACTAATTGAATATCAATCATATGGACGAGTACTTAGATTTCAACACATATGTTTATATGAGTACTTTTATATTAGTATATGTGTGTATATACATACTTATATGTATGTTTATCTATAATATCTTCCAACGTATGTTGCACATTAAATTCTGTAATTCATATCAATTTGCAGATGATAAATGTCATATAATTTATGTCTTACTTATTACTTATGGCGATATTAAAATTAATGATTTCTAAAAAATAATAACAAGGAAAAAGGATTTAGACACTGTTGTAAGGAAGATGTTTGAACATAGTTGACATATTTTTGCTGAAGCCTTAATTTATGAAGAAAGTTAAATTTAAGGGAAAACTCTTATACTTAGCATCAAGATTAATACCACAAAATCCCGAATTGTTTCGAATAATGTGAAAATATCTAGTAGGCAAGGAAACTTCAATATTTATTAACAAAATATTTAATATTTCTATTACTTATGATACATGTAAGTAATTAATTAAATGTGTAGCTGACAAAGCCTTTAAAAGCAGCTTATCTTATGTGTGTAGGTTCAGTGTAAAGAACTAATAATCATAATTTTAATTAAATTTAATAAAGCTACAACGAAAAATATTAAATTTAATTAAAATAAACTAAATTTTTTGTATAACACATATCTATTGTGTTGTAATTTTTAGCTTGAAGGCAAGCTGGCATTATTTATGCGTGTACTTAGAAACCCACGCCTTAAAGTATGCAACAGTCTCTTTTGAAAACTCAACAATCCACACAAATTAATTTAAACAAATTATAACAAGAAACAAGCATGCACCACACCACATCACATCATTTTGTTTCATCTTAACGTTAACCATAAAGAAAATAAATAACAAACAGCAACACCATCTTTATCATTATCAACAACATCATAATCATCATCAACAACATGAACATCTCTACTTGTCTTAACACCACAGTTTCAATTAGTTACCTTTTTCGCACTGCTACGCAGCATCATAGCAGCATCTTCTCATCATTATTATCACTGATACAAAACCTAATGAGGTGACATGTGATATGTATGCGAATGTATATGTATGTGTGCGTATAAGCGTAAGTGAAGCTGTGACATTTTATATCTACCTACTTGAAAAATATTTGTGACATTCTTTGTGTGTTTGTGTTTGCTTTTTTTGGTAGGTTCTTTGCTGTTGCTGTCATTATTAAACAGCTTCACTGTTTTCAACACCTTTCAAATATATGTCGTCGTTGCGTCGTTTAACAAAACAACTTTGAAGTGGCAAATACAAAAAGCATTGACAATTACCACTTCAACAGTTGAAACAGTGTATGGTTCTATGTATCTACTAGACACAAATACTCTGAACCGTTGCAAATTCTTCTCTTTTAGACATATAAACGGAAATGTTGAGTGTATAGCACGCGTGCCATTTTACCGCTATTTGACTAGAGCTGGCTTTAGTTCTGTGCCAAGTGTGCGTCTATGTGTATGTATATGTATATTTGTGTTTGTGCTAGGTACTTAAATAATTTCACGCCGACATCACTTTTTCACATGTGTTTTTCTACTCTGTGTGTGTTAATTTGTGATACCAATCGGTACAGGTTTCCTTTTTACTTTTCTCATACTCGCACTCTGACGTGTGTTTGATTAAAGAATCCTGGCGGCGCATGAACTTAATGTGGTTTTTCTTGTTAAAACCGTAATCGTCAGTCAGCGTCAAAAAAATTTTCTGTTTCTTCTTCCTTTATCAATTCAAATTCATTTAAGTTGATAATGTTTGTGTTTATATTTCGGTGTGTGTGTGTGTATGTGGAAAATATATCGCCGGGAAAGTGATGTTGTGACATTTTTGTGACATCTCTTTGAATTAGATTTGGTTTGCTTTTGTTTTGTCTGACTTAATTGAAGTGTGACAAATTAAATCTATGTATATTATATGTGTATAAGCAAAATTGTTGATGCAAGTAATTGAAATTAATGAAATTTTAAATTAAATTTATAAAAAGCATGAAAATTTACTTATATTTTGTTTCATGAAGGTAACATAAATTTACTTTACATGTTTATTTATATATTACAATTATTCCAAAGAGCATGTATATGAGTTCGAAATTGATCTACAAACTCATGCTTGAATATATATGAGTTGGCACATTCAATATTAATGTATTCCTATTTATATAAAATATAACTCATAGAATTTTTAAAAGGAACTTATTTAGTCATTCAGTGAATCCAAGTTTGTTTGAAAAACTTTATTTAAATTATCATTTATTGCATTCATGACGTAAAAATCATTAGAAATCATTAGAAATCATTAGAAATTATTAGAAATCATTAGAAATCATTAGAAATCATTAGGAATCATTTGAAGTCATTAGAAATCATTAGAAATCATTAGAAATCATTAGAAATCATTAGAAATCATTAGAAATCATTAGAAATCATTAGAAATCATTAGAAATCATTAGAAATCATTAGAAATCATTAGAAATCATTAGAAATCATTAGAAATCGTTAGAAATCATTAGAAATCATTAGAAATCATTAAAAATCATTAGAAATCATTAGAAATCATTAGAAATCATTAGAAATCATTAGAAATCATTAGAAATCATTAGAAATCATTAGAAATCATTAGAAATCATTAGAAATCATTAGAAATCATTAGAAATCATTAGAAATCGTTAGAAATCATTAGAAATCATTAAAAATCATTAGAAATCATTAGAAATCATTAGAAATCATTAGAAATCATTAGAAATCATTAAAAATCATTAGAAATCATTAGAAATCATTAGAAATCATTAGAAATCATTAGAAATCATTAGAAATCATTAGAAATCATTAGAAATCATTAGAAATCATTAGAAATCATTAGAAATCATTAGAAATCATTAGAAATCATTAGAAATCATTAGAAATCATTAGAAATAATTATTAGGAATGATTACCAATCTTACCAAACTTTCAAATATTTAAAGAGCTTTTCGAGATTTTTAGACTTTCTAAAAATATTAAATTTTTTTATACACCGGCGGTAGCAAAAACCGCATCACCCACCAATTTCAAGAAAATCGTTTAAAATGGGACTTAAACCTGATTTTGTTTTAGTGAATGTAATATTTTTTTTTTTTGAGAACGAAATAAACAAAATTGCAAAAGAAAAATCATACATACACACAAATTTTATTACATTTTATTTAAAACAAAAATATGGAAGAAATTTTACGTTTTTGAGGGTATTCATTAAAAGTATGTAAAAATAAAAATATTTGTTATTTTTTGAAGGTATAAACTAAGATTAATTTGTTTCATAATAGAGTCATAAGTAAAATTGTTTAGTTTGATGGTGCCCGTCTCTTAGCCTTTCTTATGGCCGTTATCTTGAAGGTATAGAGTCAACAAGCACTTAAGGATATCATTCGTTATTTTTTTAATACTAAACTATTTTAAGAACTTCAACAAGGAATTTTTATTCTTTGGCATGTTTTGAGCAACATTCCGTTTCATTATATGACAGAGGTGCCTTATCGGACTTAAACCGCGCGAGCTACTTGATTATTTTCGCCAGTAAATTCTAATATCATCGAAAACATTTTGAGTCTGCAAACAAATAAAGATCAATAATCTAACTTTTTTACTATTTCTAAAGTTATCAAAAATCAGGCATTAATTATTAACTAAACCTTGCCAATTTGGCGTGATATTATGCCGCAGAAGTCGTCCGGAAAAATAACGTCATTAATGAGCGACAGCGTACCACAATTGGGTTACAGCAATTGCTCTATAAAATTTCAGCCATATTTTTGGGCGTTCACAGTCCCTTCAATATAGGATAAGGGACATATCCAAACTATCTGACTTTATGGGAATTTGACTATTTTCGCAGTTAGACAGTTATCGCAAGTACCGAAGATTAAATGTGCATAAAAAATTGAGTTTAATTTGTCTGATCGTATAACTTTTCCCGAGTCTGCAAGACTTCAATTGCTGAAGTGTTTAGTTCATGCCAGGCAATTTGTTCCCATCCATTTCGTCTCCCATACAGACCGAACTTTCGTTTCTTTCTGCGTAAGGTTTCGACATTTATATTCACGTTGTAATAGCTCTTTAGCTCAGTCATTATTGTGACTGCACTTTTGAATCTTTTATTTATGATTGTCTTTCAGGTTATGCCATTTTCTCTCGTATTTGTCTTCCATAGTCTTTTGGATCATTTTTGTCCATTCAAGCGGGTACAAATTGCCTTTTTCTGGATCAGTCCAATAGCAGTCGAATGTAGGCATCAGATTTTTTCAGATATTTAACTTTATGACACTCCTTGATACCTAAGAACAAAAATTTCGACGTTTTGGTGATGCAACAATTGTTTATATTTTGCAGCTGTTTTCGACACTTTTTAAAAAATTCTTCTTTTCGCCAAACAAGCGCAATAAAAAAATGGTACATTCCGCTTAAATACATTCTTAAAACATAAACAAGGGAATTTCCTTTACAAAGGAAGAAAAATTTGGTATGTTAAGGAATATTACCGAAATTGCAGCAGTATTGCAAGTGGTGCAGTTTTTGTGGCCGCCAGTGTATGTATAGAAATTTTGAAAAGTGAAACTAAGAAATTTAGAAACAACTTTAAAAGCTTTGGAAAGAATTTTTTTAATGAAACTAAAACTAAAAATATATTGAATATTATTCAAACGAAAAAGTGTCGTAAGATAAAGATTAGTTAAGCTAAAGTAACAAATTAAAAAACAAAAACATAGTTATGTAACTTAAATTTTATTACATACAAGTGCAAACACCTACACTCTATCAAAATGATGAAAAAAATTTGTGTTTGCCACAATTTATGTATTTGCACTTAAAACGAGTGAGTAACAAGCAAATCTAATGAAAGCGTAGTATATTTTCTTAATACAATTACCATAACATACAAAAACTAACAACACCAACAACAACATATTGCACCTGTGTATTACAAGCAAAGTAAGCAACTAAAGTAAGTAGATTTTTGTGAACATTACTTAACAAAATGGTGTGCAATAATTTAAAGAAATAGCGAATAAAAGTGGTAGAACTTCGAGAATAAAAGGAGAAGAGACGAGAGTGAAAGATATAAAAATTTATGAATGAACAGAAAATTTGTTATATACCACACAGTTGCCGCAAACTAGTGGCATGCCACAGTCACTCTATGTACTGTACACTATGAACTATATATAGAGGCACACACTCAAGTGAATGACAAAATACACACACATAAACACATATAACATACGTATACAAGTTGTGCTTGCATACATCAATTGCAACCAGCAGTGAAAAGAGTTTGGAAACAGTGTGTGTGTGTGTGTGTGTGTGTGTGTGTGTGTATGTGCGGTTAAGGGCGTGAGGACTCGTGGTCGGGTATTGGAAGCAGCTGCTCTGCTTTTATATTGTATGCATGCTACTGCACAAAATAACAAATGGCAACCATGGCAAAAAGTTTTTTTCACATTTTTTTTTTGTTCAGTAGTTGTAACATCATGTTGTCGTAATAAAGAAATAGCGAGTAGAATGCACTGAATGAATGCACACAGAAAGAAAGTACATCAATTTTCGTAAAGTACTCATAGCAAAAATATGATTTAAAAATTATATTTATATGTATATGAATGCAGGCTGCAACTGCTGCGTAAATGAATGTATGATTGTGTGCCAGCAACTACTTAGTATAATTTATAATTCACATTTAATTTAATAGTTTCTCTCTGAAAATAAAAACGGTAATTTTTAACAAAATATTACAGTATTAGAGTTTACTATTTTCTGAATTTTTTGTTTTTTTTTTTTTTTTTTTTTTGGAAATGACATATATGTACACGCTAAAACTTTTGTTAAAACATAATTTTTCACTTAGGTACGTGTGGCTGGCCCGTTTTTGGGGTGACAAACTATGAGGTTATAGCTGCACATATATACATTAGATACTAAACTATAAAATATACATAACTATACACATATACATATATATATATAAAGTGGTAGGATCGGTATGTACTCCAAAAAAACTTTTCACATTCATGTCTTGTATGTGGATGCTCTTTTGAGAAGTGTGCATGTATATGTTTGTGTATGAGTGTACGTAGGCGTATTGAAATGATAAAGGCGCGTGCTGCTGCCATCAAGTTCTGTTTGAAATTGTTCAGGCATATAAATGATATAAGAATTTTTCACAAATTTTTGGTGTTTCCTTTCATTCATTTTTGTTGAGTCATGCAATTTTTCTTAGAAAGCCGAAACTTTCAAATTTCGATTTCGTTGTAATCATAAGCTTTAAAATTTTTGACATATTATTTAAAGTCATGAAATTTAATACAAATTTATTCAAAGTCAATATTACACATACGACGTGTTGGGTCTGAGGTTGCTGAAAAGAATTTAATTCATTTATTCTTTCATTGGATTTAATTATTGAAAATGTTTTCTATGAATTTCTAATAATTTCTAATGATCTTTAGTACTTTATAATGATTTCTAATGGCTTTTAATGAATTATATTGTAGTTAATTGAATTTTTTTTTTTTTTTTTTTTTTTCGGTTTAATATATATAATTCTTTATTTCGAGAGAAGTAAGATGTTTACCCTAAGGCGATTGGATCCAGAAGAGATCTTCTCATATAACTTAAAACTACAAGTCACCTAACAGTTCAGTTTTACAACAGGAATTCAGCAACTGAACGAAGGAACAGAGAAGATGTTTTTGTATGTACTACAAAATTAGGGTGTTGTTAAAAATGGATAAAGATGTGTCCACTTAAACAATTGGATTTAATTATTGAAAATGTTTTCTATGAATTTCTAATAATTTCTAATGATCTTTAGTACTTTATAATGATTTCTAATGGCTTTTAATGAATTATATTGTAGTTAATTGAATCTAAAATAAAATAATTTAACTTGCTACATCGGGCAGCGTCTCCTAAAAGTCCACAAACTTATGCGCACGCACACAAAATAAAATATTCAACCTTCATAAAATGAAACAAAAAGTGATTGAAAATTTAATATTACTCATACGTTGTATCTAAAGAAAATAAAAGTTAAAAAAAAAATCGAATGGATGAGTATTTTTATAACGAAAACCGAACCGTAGCAACCAAACAAAATTTTCAAAACAATTTATCTTCAGCAATTTGCAAAACTGTTTTGAAATGCAAACATAAAAATACAAATACAAACCAACAAGTGATGACCAAAAAAAAAAAAAAAATCACAAAAATCACAGTCAAAAGCAATTCCCAAATGATGTTTTCTTTTCCATCTCATTCTTTTTATTTTTGCTGTTGTTGTTTTTTTTATTATTATTTTGAAAGCCGCATGCTGCATAATTTATGATCGACAACGTTTGATTTTCGTTTTCGTCTTTTTTTATGTGTGGATGTGGGCATATGTGTAGTTTGTGTTGGTGTATATTTGAGGTCGAATTCAAGCGTAACGTGTCAAAATAGAGCAATAAAGCATTTATTTGTAACACATAAAAAACAAAAGAAAACACAAGAAAAAAAAAACGTTACGATGTAACTTATTTCGTTGGCTTTTGATATAGAAACGTACACCTAACCATAGCCACGTATATAATATACTCGTATATATGTAAAAGGGGATCCAAAAAGGTAGTTTTTTGGTATATATTCCTATCCCCTCCCTTTTCAATAATAGCCCGTTTGAAAGTTGTTTTTGTTTAAAAATACTTTTTTAAAAAACCAAAACACTGAAACCCTTACATCTACAATCTCTGGATCAGCTAATATACATTGATACGTGCATAGCAATTTTTGTGTTTGTGTTTACGTATGTGATTTTGTAGCAAAGCTGTAACTAATCTAAAACAAATCCCTTTTTAATATTATACAAAACTCAAAGGAAAAATGTGATTGTTTTTTATTTTACTTTATTCAGAAACTGAATAAAAAATCACTCAAATAAAATTAAACTTTGTGCACTAGATTCTAGAACAGGTCAAATGTGTAGCTATATACAAAGATGTATGTATAAATATATATATATTCAAATATGTGTCTCCGTTGAGTAGTATCTTTGTTCACTTACCTGTTTCTATATATCAACTGGTAATTGCCTGTGAATTTGCCCTTATTGACTTTTGAGTAATACCATAGGCAGTCCAAAAATCGGTACAATAAACTAAAAAATATAAGCTAACTTATTTGAATGTCTGAGCAACACCGCCGCATCTCAGAAATTAAAAGACAATGATTTGTTCCCAAAAATATCAAACAAACTCTGAAGCCAAACACTTATCGACCCAAAATAGATCAGCCCTAAGCAAATGTTGAGAAAAGATGAGTGAAAATGTAAAAATGTATGATTAACATTCCACTGTCTCAAACAGTACAGAAAGATAATCCACTTATTTTGAAAAATCACAAAGACAATTATAGGGGAAGAAAGTCTAGAGTCCATTACTCATCAACCCAAAATGTTTATTAAATTAATATAAAAAAGGAAGGTCCGATGAAGTAACGCATTCGACGATGGCTATTAGCGTACTCTACTCGCTGGTGTTCGTTCGTTTTGTTCTAATCAGTGTTGCCTACGTTTCCTAGGTATTGTCTCGTCTTATTGGTTAAGTTTGTTCTGAAAGTATCGTCTATTTTTTGTGAGTCTCTTCTTGCTCGTCGTTTTCTCCACTTCCAACACAAATATATAAGGTAAGGAAGTTTTCCCGGGTATGAAACGGATTTTATTTTTGAGCCATAAATTTTCACTTTTTAAACCAGATAGGATGTTTTGTATATTGTCGGAGAGGTAATGAAATACGCAATTTTTATCCGAAAAAAGTATAGTAATTCCATTGGTACGCAAAATATTATGACCAATTTTCTAAAGATGTGTACTTTTGCCCCAAAAAAAATTGTACCCGGGTATGAGACACCTACAAATATCCACCAAAAATTGTAAAATATGAAGTAAAAACTTCATGGCTATTTATAAACATAAATTTATTTATTTTGTAGGCCTTCAGTGGCTAAGATCAATAGAAATGGTAGTTTTTTTCATCATCTCCCTCTTAGTCATCGTCTTCTCCATCCAAATCGCTATCGCAATATTTACACACTTTAAATGAACAGACCATTGGCATGTGATTCATTTCATGGACGATTTTATTTTTGGGGTTGACATGACTAAAAATACAAAACAAAAAATGGATCAAAACAATAGTTAAGTGGTGCCTCATAAACGGAAAATAATGCCATTTTGTGAATAACACAAAAAAATTGTTTCCAACCATATATTGGCATAATCCAAAATTGGATCGCAAAATATACGAAAAACACTCACATTTTTCAATTAATTCACTCGAAAATATAACATTTTGAAAAAAATCAAAAAAAAAACTTTCGTGATCGATTTTCACCTACGATGTTTGTAGCTGGTACAAGCGATCTATTCATTCCGATGTTACCACAAAAACTGACACATGTCAAAAGAAAAGTTTGACAGTAGTCAGGTCGGCAATATTGTTATTGCATGATGTAAAAAATCGACTCTCTTATACCTGGTGCTGTCTCATACCCGGATACACTCCCCTACTATTAAAGATCGTCTTCATCTGGTAACCAGTGATGAAAAAGTAGATACAATTGTATCTTTTTCCGACTTTTTCGAAGTAAAAGGCACCTAATGTGCAATTGGGGCATTTTCGATACAATTTGTCATTGGACATAATAAATTTAATACTTAATTATAAAAAAAAAATGTGTAATAATTACTTAGTTAAATTTAATTAGTCTGTACTGCAAGGCCGTATTTAGGGGGGTGAGGGGGGGGTGAGGGGGGGTTTGGGGTTCTGACCCCCCCACCCCTCCCCCTCCAAAACGAAATGTGGAAACTTTATTCTAATTTTTGAGATTAATTGCCAATGGATGGAAAAAAAAAGGCAAAATAAAATCTATTTAACGATATTTTTTACTTCCATCGGTTTTTTTTTCCTAAAAAGTCAAATATAAAAAATAAATTTGAAATCTTAATTACACTATGCGATCAAATCAGATTTGTTTTCTTCGACATGAGGTTTGACTACAGATTCAAAAAGAGAAGGTGATACTGAGCACTCCTGCATTCATAGTTGTTCTGGGTCAGTAACTGTTTTTGATTTAAGGTTTCGTCCTGAATTAGTTTGAAAAGTTTAAAAATTAATAAAAATAGAAAAAACTATCGGATCCTTGTAAAATAAGACTTGCTTGAACCCCATTTTTTCCTAAAACGTGACGTGATGGGAAGTTTTTAAGCGCAGATTCGTGTTCAACGTGAAAAATTCTTTCGCAAAAACTCCATCTTATTAGCAAAACCCATCTTAAAATTAATTTTTTAACGCATTATTGCTCAGAGCACCACGACTAGAAAGAATCTCTTTCAATGCTGTGACTTCACGAATTTAGGGAATATAAGCCAACCTCATCCGGGTTCCTTATCATTGATAATGGCTCAAATTCCCAATAATGATCATTTCAAAAAAATGAGCCTCTACTATTTTTGGTAATTTTTTTTTAGGTTGGGTACATCATCAGAAGTGGGAAGTCAATGAGTTAATGAAGTTATGTCCCTCACTATAAAAAAAAATACTAGAATGCACATTGAATAATATTTATTTGAAAAAATTTAATTTGATTATTCTGGGAATTTTTTGTCATTTTTTTGAGGTTAAGATTAAAAAAAATCGGAAAATTGTTCCTAAAATTTTAATTTTAGAGGGTCCATCCAATGTATCATCGATTTAATTTATTGTATTTAAAAATCAGTTTTATAAAAATTATTTATGAATATTTTCTTTGAATGAAAACCCCCCCCTCCCCGCCCCCCCCGAAAAAAATGTCTGGCTACGACCTTGCTGTACTGTATTGCTTAACTTCAAAGTTCACAGCTCTGATTTTCCTGTTTATAAAGGGAAAAATATTGCAAAACTAATTTTCCAAACCGAATAAAGTTTAGTACCATAAGAGGGTAAAAGTCATAAGAAGGTTTTTTAAATTAAGCAAAAATATTATGAAATGTAAACTTCGTATGACCTTGAACCAACTAATAAAATTATTTTCGCATTATGTATGTTTCCTTTTATAAACAGTAATAACAGAGCTTTGAGTTTTAAAACAAATCTTGGCTGAAAATGTTTGAAAAATCGAAAATTATGATTAAAAATTCAGGAACTTTCATGACCAATGTAGGGCCTTTAGATATTATCAGATTTAAAAATTTGTTTTCCCCGTGTGTTCATCTAGATGACTAAAACCTGTTCTTCTCTCTTAGTTTCCGATTTGTCGTACCCTGAAATGTTATTTCTTTTGGTTAATTTTGCGACTCACTGTATTTGCACTGCAATATTTTAACTAATTAGATATAAAGAAGCCAACTACTGATTTTTTCAATACAAAAAATTTTATTTCCAATGAATTTCAATAGTTACATAACGAATATCGTTTTCATGTTTTGTTTACTCTTTAATTCTTAACTTTTAAATGAAAATTAAATTTCTTACAAAAACGATGAACTAAAATAAATGTACCTAAAATTGTATTTAGATACATTTATGCTTATTTAGGTACAACTTTTTTGGTAAATTAGGTACAATTTGAATTTTGGAAATTTCATCACTGCTAGTAACCAACTAATTGTAATTCCTATTCTGCTCTACCAGTTGCAGCCAGTACTTAGAATACGAAAGTGGAAAATTCATGCTCAAAACACTAAGAAATAGACATTGCACTAAACCATGTATGTAGTAGCAAAATAATGTTGTTTTTAGTATTTATGCAAAAAAAAAGAGAGTTTTGGAACTTCTTACTAAATAGTTTTGTATTAAGTTTATTGGCAAAGTATAATCCGTTTCTTCCCCGTTTCTTTTCCCTTTTTATCATTTCCTTTTTTCGACTCATTTTTCTTCAATCTCTTTTACTTTTCCGTCTTTCTTGCTCCCTCTTTTTGGCTAATTGTGGTCTGTGCCCGTTTTTTTTTCTCTTCTCCTTTCTATCGCATCTTTCCTTGCCTGTCTTTTTTTCTCAGTCTTTTTTCTTCACCCTCTGTCCTTCCCTCTTTTTTCTGCACCCCCTTTTTCTTTCTTTAAATTTTCAATAATGTCATGGTAGCTATACTATATAATGGTATGTAAGCTATGAGCATGACAGGACTTTTATGCATAACATATATGGCGAGCACATAAATCCAAAATACAAACATACTCCGCTACACTTACTACATTTTTATTATAAACATTTATCTGCTATTATATTTTCTAGCTTAAGCGTTTTGATCCCATTTTCTTCTCATGCATACAGTTCCATTTTTACTACTTAATACTTGGTCTCTGTTCCTGATGTGTCATTTTGGTATAGCAAACATATGCACATACATACATGTACAACAAACATATAACAAGCATATGCCACATTTGACATTTATGTGACAAATAAACGTCAAAGCTTCAGTTCCGAGCAAGCAAATACATAAACACACACATACAAACAATTCAAACAAACATATTTGATTCTACATATTTATATAGTTAGAAAGGGTCATTTTCTAAAGCCTGATTCAACTTTTCACAAACTTGACACATGTTACTTGTTTACACTTTTTCATTTTCTTTTTTTCGTCTTGTTTTTGGTCTTCGTCACTCGATTTTTCAGTGTTGATATAGAAATATTAAAAAAGAGTTAACCAACCCAATGTTGTATGTGACAAATGTGTTACACTCACTGTATATTTAACTAGCAAGTTTAGGAAGAAGGTAACCCTTTCTTTTTGAGCTTGTGTTTACTGTGAAATTTTTTTTTTTTTTTGATAGAAATCTAACCAAAAAAAAAAAAAAAATTGTCAAAGCGTATAACTAACTGCAAAGGAAAAAAGAAACATGGTTTTCAAAGTATGCGCTGCACAAAAAAAAAAAAGAAAGAAAAAAAATAAGAATGGAAAACTTTTTTGTAACTGCTTGTTTACTTAAGGATTATTTTGATGTATAAAAAATAATCGTACATTCCCGAGTTTATAGCACACACTTGTATTTATTTATACAATATTTGTCTTCAGGGCACTAAGTATAATTTAAACAGTTAAGTTTGATAGATTTCTAGTTATAGAATAACAAAAGGAAGTCAAAAATAATTTAACAGTAGAAATAAGAAATATAAAGAAACCTTAATACAACTTTTTTGATGAGCCTCAGAGATTTATTTCTTCTACAAACGAATCTGCTACGTAGAGGTCACTGTGGTAGAAAAAAAGAAGGAACACGTGAAGGGAAAGAAAAAATAAAATATAGGGGAAGTATAAGAGAAGGGCTGGAAAGAGATGAGGGAAGAGAAAATGGTGAAAGAAGAGAGCGAAAGGAATCGTACGGAAAACAGTTTAGCGGAGATAGGGGAGGGAAGAAAGCTTGGAATGGAAACAGACAATAAAGGAAGAGATAGAAAAAAGAAGTGGGAGATAGAAAACGAAGAGCTTTTTAAAAGAGGGCGACAAAAAGTGATAAGGAGAGAGGAGGGAAAAAGGGAAAAGAGAGATAGATGTGAAAAAAAGGCGAAGATAAATGCAAAAGGAAAAAGATGGAAGAGGAAAAGAGAGCAAGGAGAAGGAAAAACAGGAAAAGAGAGGAATGGAAGGGGAAGAAAGGGGAAAGAAAGAAAGGTGAGATGAGTAGGAAAAACGGAGAAGAAAACAGCAAAGAAAAGGTGAGAAAAGTGGAAAGTAAAGAAGAAGTGGAGAGAGAGAGGGTTAAAGAAATATAAGGAGCGAGTAGAAAAAGAAAAAAGGAGGAGGAGGAATAGGTGTAAAGAAGGAGAAAGGGAAAGAGAGAAAAAAGAGTAAACAAGGGCGAAACAGAAAATATGAGAGGACAGTGAATGAGAAAATAAGACGAAGAGAAGAGAGAGAAACAAGCGACGGGAGCGAAAAGAAAGAGGGGGAAGAAAAAGCAGAAAACTTCAATGAACAATGAGGGAAGATAGAAGGATGGGAAGGGAGTGGCACAGAAACAGTGGGAGAAGAACAGAAAGAATGTAAGACAAAAAATACTAAGAGTGGGTGAAGAGGAAGTTAGCAAAGAGTGAAAGGAAAATTCCGAAGAATACGTGAGAAACAAAATGGGTAAAAAAAAGAAAAGAAACAAAATTTGCGGAATAGAGAAAAAAGAAGAAAGAGGGAAAGAAGAAAAACGAAGCAGGAAACTGGAAAAGTCAGAAGGGATATGGAAAAAGAAAAAAAGAGAAGAAAGAGAAGATAAGTATTAACAGGAGGAGACGAGAAAAATAAATAATCAAAGAAGAGAATTTCGTGAAGTTGTAGCAACAATCACTTTTTAATGTCCCACAGATACCTTGGATGGGCTTTTTAAAACGGGCGTTCAGCCCAAAATGGTATTTTGCTCTTCATATAAGAATAACTTGAAAATCACAAATAATGCACTAGTCCAAGATCAAATTTGAATACGGTAGCCTAACACAACTAACAAAACAATATTCTTGATAGCCGCAGTCTTCGTTGAACTACCTTGTATCTTTAGTTTTTTATTCACACTTAGTTTCAATTAATTTCATACAAATATGAAGAACCTACCTATGTATTTAAGCAAACAGAAATGACAGATTAAATTAATAGGACAAAAGTAAATTTTGAACAAATTTCCAAATTTATTAAATATTTTATTGCAACAGTCCACAAAAAGCAAATCAAATATGCAAACACTGCACAAACACGATATGCCTACAATGTCTAACAAACTTTGAGTATTTTATATACTTTCGAAAGAAAAAAATGTTTACAAGAAACTAATCCCACACATAAGCTCTAATCCTTGTAACTTATAAGAATTTTCCAAAAATTTACTAAAGAAGACTCTCTAACTCTCTAACACTTTTTGTCAACACACACATATGGTGAGGTAAACAGAACTAAAGTTTTGCCTTTCGTTCTTTTTTTAAATGTTTTCTTTTTCCTTTTTTTTTTTTGGAATTAAACTAAACTCATTAGGTAATGTCCAGAGAATTTAAGTTGACTGTATTCAAAGTATACATTGAAGTATTATGTTAAGTCCAAGCATACACACACACATAAACCTTTAATCCATTTTCAATTGCTTAATCCCCATTTTGAACCCGAAAGCATAAGATGAAAAATAAATTTAGTAAATACTTACTATGTTTTGGAGTGTGTGTGTGTGTGTAAATAACAGCAGTTATCTTGCGTATGCGTAGCGTTGACAACATGTCGGTAGTACATGTGTAAAGCTTCTTAGTATAAGTATTTATGTGCGTGCGTGTGTGTCACTAATACACCTTGACCAGTGGTAATCCTTAGATATTGCGCTACCCTAAATAAATATATATAAAAATACAATTTTGACCCTTTTTCTGTTGTATGTATGCGTGGGTGTCAGTGTCTGGCTCTGTCAAGTATGTGTCCAACAGCAAAAGCACGAAAAGGTTCAACTTTTTGTTGATGAAATAGCAGAAATGAAAGTTTTTAGTTTTTTAGTTACATATGTATGCAGCATGTTTACATTTTTGGGTTAGTAATAGCAAAATCCTTTTCTTTTTATAGCTTGTTGTTTTTGCATTCAATCTATGATTTGAGTAATATACAGTTTAATAGTTTAGCTCTTCTCAGAATAAAGTGATTGTTTATAGCGCATCTTCGAAAATGAAACTTGATTTTAGCACTCATAATAAAGTATTTGAAAACGTATTTATTTTTGGGAAATACCATCGTATTTCAAATTCAATTCAAATCCTAATATGTAAATAAATGTGGCTTATTTGCTGGCATTTATATATTTTGCTATAGTAATAACTATTTATATCTTTGTATCTGAATAAATTTTTGGAAGCAGAGTTAAAAGCTTTAAATTTATTGCCTTTGATAAAATTTATTGAAAGAATTTATGTGAAATTGAATTGAGAGTCGACTAGCAATAATAGTGACAAGCAATTTAGGGACAAAATGCAGTTATTTTTGTCCATAGAAATGCTTTTTGGCCGAATAACTAGGCCGACGGGTATAGCATTTAAATAACACACTATGTTTATACCACAAATTCCCACTATGGAGGAAGTTTTATAAATTTAAGTACTAGACACAGAAATGGCCATTAAATTTCACTGCATCATCAAATCCAGTGCAAAAAACTTTAGCCAAGTCTTAAATGTAGAAATGTTTCAAGTACTGACATGTTAAGACCAACTGACTCATGACGGACTAGCTCAAACAACTAAAGCTAGAGGAGCTAAATTTAAGCTTCACATTCTTTCTATGGCGTAGGATATAAAGAAAAGTTAAAACTGACTGGCACATTAATTCACTGGTCGACATATTGAAAGAACAGAAAACAAAAGGCACAAGGTGCACATTAGAGATGAAAAAGCATAGAATCTATGGAAACGCAATTTTGTTAAAATTTTTATAACTTATCTATTTCTCTATATACCGCAGTCAGCCAAATTTAAGTAGCACATCTTTATATATAAAATCGTAGAGTTTTGTGTGTATGTAAGCGTGTAACTTCTGAACGACTGGGCCGATTCAAGTTATATTTCCTGAATATATTTTCTTGGGCGGAAGAATGAAATATAACTATTCATAATGGGTTTTAAGAAAGTGGGCGTGGCACCTCCCATACAATCCTAATAGTTTTTTACACATATCTCAAGAACCATTTATAGCACAGTACAGAAATTTGGTACAATAACGAGAATTGACAATGCCATGCTATAACAAAAATATGGGTAGGATTGACAAAGTGGGTGTGGCACCTTCCATATAACCTGAATTTGCATTATGAAATATCTTAAGAGCCATTTATGGTACGGTACTAAAATTTAAATTCTTTCAGGTTGTTGGATTAGTGGGTGTGGTACCATGCTTCACTTTTATTTTCTACTACGATTTTCTACTACTTTTTTACCATAATTACTTCTTATTTTCTACTACTTTTTCAACAAATATTTTCTACTACTTTTTCAACTAATATTTTCTACTACTTTTTAATACGTTTTTCCACAATTTTTCCTTTTTTTTTTGTACCACTACTTTCTACTATTTATTTTCTACTTTTTCTTACTACTTTTTTACAATTTTTTCTACCACTATATTTTATTATTATTTCTACCACTCTTTCTATTCCATTTTTACTATTTTTGTACTACTATGTTTAACTATTTTTCTACTACATTTTCTGCTGCCTTTTTACTACTTTTTTACTAAAATTTTTTATATTATTTTCTATTCTTTTTCCTACTACTATTTTCTACTACTTTTTTATCACAATTTCTTCTTATTTTCTACTACTTTTTCAACTAATATTTTCTACTACTATTTTACTCCTTTTTTTCTACTACCTTTTAATACGTTTTTCCACAATTTATTCTTTTTTTTTTGTACCACTACTTTCCACTATTTATTTCCTACTATTTGTACTACTTTTTTAAAATTTTTTCTACTACTATATTTTATTATTATTTCTACCACTCTTTCTACTCCATTTTTACTATTTCTGTACTACTATGTTTAACTATTTTTCTACTACATCTTCTGCTACCTTTTTCCTACTTTTTTACTAAAATTTTTTATATTATTTTCTATTTTTTTTCCTACTAACTTTTCCACTACTATTTTTTTCCACTTTTTTACTGCTATTTTTGCCTCTTTTTGCTTTGCTGCCTTAAAATTCGTTAGGTGGCGCTGTAACAAATGCTATATTTATAATAAATAACAAATTGGTTCAAATTTTTAAACAATTTTTGGGATATAATTTATAATTATAATTTTTAGATATAATTTTAAGAATTGTCTTTGATATGAATTTAGATCCTCCTTAAATATTGTTTCCATAATTCAACTGAAATCTAATAAAATTGTTCAATAAAAAAAAAAAACACTTAAGGTTATTCCTTTTTACTAAAGATATGCTGGAATTTCTATCTAACTGCTGAGTGACCCCTTAAGCATCAACAGGGTTAATAATTTTGCTCAAACGGTATCATCAGCCGATATAGCTTACGGTTGGCTAACGGTCTTTTTTTTTTCTTTTTTTTTTTGTAAATATCCACTATGTTCTTTGCTATCAGACTTGAGCTATTTCGTACACGTCGCTGAGTTCACATCGGTTATAATACAATAAAAATGTTCCATTTTCTGGTCGTCCAGACGCAATGTAAACTTTCATTTCTAAAATTTAATTAGCACAATATTGATTTGAGGTTTTCATTTATACTGATTCTCTGTTTTTAATGTACAGTTCCATTCCAGCAAGTTAAATACTTTTGAAAATGTCAATCGTGCCAATAATGAGACACATTTTTAAATCTAGAACTTTTTTCCAAATTCAATGGAAGCCTGAATTGTCATTACGAATGTTCAATTTTAAATATCAAGTACTTCATTCCTTTTAATTTTCACGCTTTTTCATAGAAAAGGCAGAGCAGCGTTTGCCGGGTCAGCTAATTTTTTTTATAGATTAATCACCACCAAGCTCAAAAAACTAAACACCAGCATTCCAATTTCTTTTTTTATAAAAGAATTAAGACAGACTGATTCACTAGCTACCTTATAGCAAATAGTTCAAACCCTAAAACATGGAGTAATGAAATCGAAGCAGAACCTTTTTTAATGCGTTAAAACAATCATTTAATTAATGAGACTCACATATTGATTCATTAGTATCTACCTCAAAATCAAGACCAAGCCGCTGGGTGAAAATCAATAAAACTTTTTGCAAGTGAAAAAAAAAACGTGAAAAAATGTCTAATTTTAACTAATTTTATTTTTTCAGGTTTTGCGTGGTCAATTTTTCGACCATTGTCTGGATATCTACAAATAAATAAATGCTGTACATTATAATTCTAAAACATGTTGAAATTTAAAGAAATATTTTATTCGAGCTTTTGAAAATAAGTTGAAAATGGGTTAATAGTACAAATACTAATAAAACTAATACACAGCAATTTTTTATTATGTATTATGAATCGGATGAGCATTTCATGCAATTTCAACCTCCAACCTAAGCTGTTTCATGATGTTAACTACAAATGTATTCTTTCATCTTTTTGCGGGTGTAAAACATTTACCACTTCATACACAAACATGTATATTTAAACGTTAATGCCTGTAGGTATATGTATTTATTAATCCAAAAGTGTTAAAATGAAAAATGAGTTCGTTTCAATTATTTTGTAATTCAAATTTCCAAAAAGTGTCATGCTGTCTGACAAGATTATAGCACATGCTTACACATGCTTTCACACTCGATATCAACTCAAAGGCAACAACATTATCAACAACAACAACAGCAAAAACAATGACAGGCAACAAGCAGCAAGCATTTAAAGAACATTACACATTTCAGTTTTTTTATATAAATGAGCTTAACCTGACTGTTTCACTGACTGATTCATAAGCAGCAAGACCAAGCAATTAAGGTTAGAGCTTGGTTTTTAAACAGCATATTGCTTTTAAAGCGTAGGCGTAAAGTTTTGATAATTCGGTTTGTTGAGACCAGAAAATTGATTTACAATCTTAGTTACTGACTCATGAGGTTGACATTCAGCCTGAATTGCCCCACTTAGAAATACAGAATTAATAAAGTACATTTCCCGAGTGGCGACTTGAGCGCCAATCAAAAGCCAAAACTGTAGTCATTTTTATTTTTAAGAGTAAAAAATGGGTGTGGAATTTCACCGACACATGAGAATCTATGCTACTGATCAATAAGAAATATATAATTTATGGAGCGCATTGGCTTAATGCTTCGTCAAAAAATGAAACTTTTTAGATTTCCACGAAGAAAGTCAAAAATGATCGTGACAAAAAAATTCGAATTGCATAGGTATCTTTAGAATTATGCTTAAATAATATAATTAGAATTTTTTTAAATAGAGATTGATTGCCAAAGTATTCACTTAACAAAAACTGAATAGTATTTGAGAAGTGGAAGCGACACTTTTAGATGAATTCATTAATGACAAATATATGAAAAATTTATAGTTTTAAAAAAGTAGGCATTTGATGAAGAAAAAAGGCACAACCAGCTACGCCAGTCAGTGGGATAGATGCTAATGGGACAGTATTATAAATTTGTTTCATTCAAAAGTTTCGCCTCTTGATGGGACGACCTTGATAGTCTAGTGGATAGTGCACTACCACCGTCTTGGTCTGGTGGTAAATTCTCATAAAATTCTTATATTCTCTATCGATATGAAGTGAATGAGAATTATAAGAAAGTGTACAAGTACACACCTTGATTGGTAATGGCAAAACCACCAAGCTGATAAAAAGTTGCCACACAGCCGTTCGGAATCGGCGTTAAACTGTAGGTCTTACCATCGCCACTGTGATCTAGTAGCAGAGTGCCAGACACTTGTATCTGGATACCCGAGTTCGATTCTCTGCTTGGGTATGTTTTTATCTATCTTTCTTTCTCTCTTTCTTTCTTTCTTTCTTGTGGCTTTGGTACAATAAATCTTATAGGTCGCAGTGCCATGACTTTCGTGTCTTTCTTCCCTCAAATAATAATAACTCCAGTTTTTACTTGAAAGTTCTCGGGCAACATCGGGTATTCGGCAGGTCTACTTTGCAAAAAAAAACAAAAGCAACATCTAACTAAAACTAAACGACACATTTCAAGGCGTTCATTTCAAAACAAATGCAAACAGAAGAGCTCCAAATAAATGAAGCTAATCAATGTGACACTACAAAATACATACATTGTTACACATTTACATATGTAAGTATTTAGGTACAAATGTGCATATAACTGTATATATATTTATACCTACACTTGGCTAATTGCAATAGAAATTAGTTGCTAGTTATGTTGTGTAGTTATTGCCTAACGACACATGTGTTGCGGATATGTTGAATGGATGTAAGTTGGCAATGAAAGTAAAATGATACGCATACGCCCCGATGACCAGGCATATGGTTAGGTTAGCTTAGAATGGCTTCTCTGTAATAGGACATACTTAGGCCAATGAGGCCCATTGTAATACCACTACCCAAACAGATACTTATTTGTGAAATTTACATATATGAGTTGATGGCTGTATTGATTGCTGGTTTGACTGGTTGGTTGATTGCTCTGTGGATTGCACTGCAGCAATATTATGATTCAATTTAATTTAACGCAAAACTCAATTGTAACTCATGCAATTCATTTAACTTGAATCATCAGAAAGCACGCCAGCAACAGCGAATTTCAAAGTATTTATTGATAAACCTTGGTATATATTACATATGTATAAGTATTTTATCAAGCCAGACGAGTTCAACATGAAGTGCAATGTGGTAGTAAAATATCTATAGACAATAAAAAGTTAATGCTGGCATAAACTTCATTATGATCATCATCAACATTGGCATCAACGTCAGCAATGGTATTACTATCAGATTCAAAATTACTATCAACTTTAACAAGAACATCGACATCAGTAACACCATTTTCACCCTCAACATCGACCACTTGCATTATTATTATCGTCATTATCATCAGTATCATAATTATCACTATTATTGCCATCACTAAAGCAATAAGTAGTAAGTAATGATTGTAGATAAAGGCAGAAAGAGAGAGAGAGGGCAAGACAGACAGATATAGAGAACGGGGAAAGATAGTCAGCGAAAGCTTCCCATTTTATGTTAAACATGAAATATTGCATTTACGCACGCTTGATGTGAATGCGTTTCGTTGTAGTTAAAATCTTTATACGCTTGAAATAATGAGCTCATTACAAACGATGGACTTTAATGACTGATATGAAGCATAAGATTGTGATGCACATATCTATATAGGTACACATACCCATGCATACTTAAATACATTCATCCTTGCATTGTTAATGTTATATCATACTTACACTTAGATTGTATGTCTGTATTTTACAGACATGTGTAAATGTGTATAAATGCAAATATTGAGAAAAATTACAGTAGCGGTAGCGTAATATATTTTCATGCAGTCACATAAATTATATTTGCATTACTTAAGATTATTTTCGAATTTTGTGTGAATTTCGATCGGAATTTTGTTGGCATTTGTTTCGGGTTTGGTCTGATTTTCGGTCTGAATTTTGGTTTGAGTTTCGGTCTGGGCTTTGATCTGAACTATGATCTGAGTTTTGATCTGAATTTAAGCTGAGTTTTGATCTGAATTTAAGCTGAGTTTTGATCTGAATTTTATTAGAATTTCTTCTCAATTTTGTGTCGAAATTGGACTGAGTTTTCGTCTTAATTTTGTTGAGATTTATTTCGAATTTGGTATAAATTTTGTTCTAATTTTTGGTTTGATTTTTATTTCGGGTCTGATTATTAGTCTGAGCTTTGGTCCGAGTTTGGTTTATATTTGGTTAGAAGAGTTTTGGTTTGATTTTATTTTAAGTTTTGTCCTGAATTTTTGACTATATATTAGCCTCATTTTTATTTAAATTTATTTAATTTTTGGTGCAAGTTTTGTTTAAAGCTTTAATCAAATTGGTGGTCCAAATTTAATCTAAATTTTGGCCTGAACTATGTTTAGATTTTTATCTAATATCTGCTCTAATTTACGGGTAAGAGTTTTGAATCTGATTTGTCCTCTCAAACTCGAATCTCTGATCCGCCACTGCATTTGCATTTGCATGTGCTTTGTAGACAATATATGTATATATGTCCTTATGTATATTAATTATATTTGGCATTAAAATGCCGCATATGTGTATACATGTAAAAAACGAAGAAATTGCTTAATACTTAAGTAATTAAAACCATAAATCCGTTACAATAGTGGACAGTCAAGATTCTGAGAAATGAACAAGTTGTTTAATTGTGACAGTTCAGGCATTTAATTTAACATTACAGTCAGTAGTCGTAAAATTTACAAAGTTTACACTTAATGTTACTGCTAGGAGGTTTTCGTTTCTATAGTTGAGGCATAACTAATCACAATTTCAACATAAATTTATGTTTTAAAATTCAATTTATAATAACTTTGCTTTTAGGAAAACAAAACCAAAAAAAAAAAAAAAATATATTTGCTGACAAAAAAATATATCTCAATTTATTTTATTTCCAGTATTGGAGACAGTGGAAGCAGAAAATCGCTTTCAGCTAAGTATTGTTATTAGTAAGACTATTACATTTTATGAAGAGCAATTTTTCACTTGAACGCTATGCAATGAATGCTTGAAAACCGTTTCAATTATAATGAAAATCGTTTTACACAATCAAAAAATAATATTTTAACACAAAAATGAAAAAAATTTATAAAAAGAAAAACAATGACAGACCATGAAAATTATTATAGAACATAATTTATGCTTGAAGCAATAATTCAAAACAATACAAACATACATACAATAAAGGAATCACAAAATAAAGCAAAGAGAATCATTCTCTTGTACTGAAAATTATTTTATTTTAACAAAATATTTAAGAAATAAAACCAAGCACAGCAAAGTACAAAACAAGAACAGAGAATACAAAATCAATTTTCAAGTGCAGCTAAATTCAATAAAACTCACACAAGGAGAGAAGTAGCAAATATTGAGTATTGATAACGAAAGCTTCAATATTCAGCTAGAGAGTATATAATCTAATTTATATTGTATCTGAAAGATGAGGCATAAAAATACACATTGCTATTTACTATATGTATGTATTTTAAGATACATAGAAGAAATAAATTCAAACAAAAGGCTGAGCTGAGAATTACCAAACCCAAAAGATAGAAGTGTGGCGGGTATACCACCTTCGTGCTACTTACAAATGAAACAAATAGGGAAACTTTCTAGAAATAAATAGACCGAAAAGCATAAAGCAATATTTGTGCTAACAAAGAGATAATGATGAACAGAATCGATGCGAAGTATTTGATTACTTTATACCTGCGATTCTTGATACTTAATACTTGACATTTGTTACAAGTTTTCAGATCTTAGCTTTAAGTCTTAGCTGTAATTCTTAGTTTTTGGTACGGGTTATTCCTTATACCTGATTCCTGATACTTTATACTTGGTACTTGATGCCTGATACCTGATACTTAGTGCTTAATACTTGATGCTTGAAACTTGATACTTCATGCTTTATACTTGGTATTTGATATTCGGTACTTGGCAGTTTATATTTGGTGCTTGATACTGTATACTTGATACTGTATACTTGATACTGTATACTTGATACTGTATACTTGATACTGTATACTTGATACTGTATACTTGATACTGTATACTTGATACTGTATACTTGATACTGTATACTTGATACTGTATACTTGATACTGTATACTTGATACTGTATACTTGATACTGTATACTTGATACTGTATACTTGATACTGTATACTTGATACTGTATACTTGATACTGTATACTTGATACTGTATACTTGATACTGTATACTTGATACTGTATACTTGATACTGTATACTTGATACTGTATACTTAATACTTGATACTGTATACTTGATACTGTATACTTGATACTGTATACTTGATACATAATACTTGATATTTCATACTTTATTTTTTAATTTTTAGTATTTGAAGTCTTCGACCTTTCATTTTTGTACTTGAAGTATTCAATTCGATGAGCACATCACTATTTTTTAACCCTCCGGTAGGCCAATTTTTTTCAGCAATAAAAAATATGAAGATTGGTTGATTTTAATGTATAAAACTCGGAAATAAAGTCTAAAAACAAATTGGAGTCTTTATTTTTGGTAGAGGCGAGAAAATAGGTGGTTCATTAAAAAGCTTGTAGTCCCGATAAATGGAAAAGTAAAATATTAAATATAATCAATTTTTTTCCTTAATTACTCGAAATCTGACTTTCAACTGGCGAAAAAAAAAACGGAACAACGCACAGAGTACTGAAGCTACGCAATGTGTAGCTCCGGTATTCATCTATCGACTGAGCGGCATGAATACACGTAAAAAATTTTAAACGTATTTTAAATTGTATCAAGCGGTTACCCGTCTGGAGACGGTCCTGCCTACTAAAGAGTTAAACATGATATATTTCACTCTGTTCATGGAGCATCCGAAACCATCAAAAATATTATACTATGTAAATTTATTTGATTGAATGATTGAAACTCAAACAAAACTGATTGGTATTGATTTTTGTGAGAGAATCTATTGATTTTATACCAAATATTCACATTTAAAACAAAAGTTTGCTTAGATAAACTTTTCATGTATATGTGTGTGTGTGTGTTTTGGTGTATCAATATTTTATTACTTTACTTTAAGAGTAAAACTACATACCATGAATTTTCATTGTACTAAAATAAGAAAAGTTTCAATGAGTTCATGCTATAATAAAAATATATACCAAATAAATATCTTTAAAAATTTCAGCACTGAATTCAAAGTTTATTTGTAGCAGACATAATAATCATAGCCTACTTAAGTATATCAAATGCCTTTCGATAAAATAAAAATTTAAATTTACAAACGCAGACACAAAACGCAAAATTATTGATTGAATTTTTTTTTATTTTTTTTTTTTTGATTAGTATGAAATAAACTTTCTGTTTTTTTATAAGTAGCAAAAGATGGCAACTTTAAAGTAATACAAATTAAGTAAAATTTTTGGAATTATAGTCAAGTTTATGGAATTATGAAGATTTTTACGAAAACTAAACCAATTCTGCTTTAAATAATTTCTAGACATGAGATATAATTAGACGTTGAAGTTATGACTCAAGACTTTTTTAAGTAAATTCCACAAAAAACGAATAGAACATAAGTCAACGGATGATAAGATTCTGGGCAATCTTTGCGATACTAACTTTATAGAATTATTAAAGTTGAAGGGTTAAAGTCGGAAGTAATTTTTTTATTTAGAAATCAATATTAAAATCAACGTGTTTCTAAAATGCTTAGGGCAGGGATCCAAGCCTTAAATGAAAAATTGAACCTAACATTCGTAGACCTTTTTTTGTCTCTTGTCTTTGATTTCTAGTTGACTTAGTTGTTGAAATTAATTTTATAAAATTAGTAGGGTTGAAGAGTTAAACCGATATCAAAAATGATTTCTTTCAAAGTTGCTAGGGATAGAGATAATGTCTAATATGAAAAAATTGAGGCTGACCATCTTAGATTTCTTTTTCTTGGCTTCTCTGGTTTCTGTTCTCTGCCGTCCTTAGTTTTCTAGAATTTCTGATTTTCTGTTATTTAGATTTTAGTTTTAAGTTTCCAATACCTGGTCTTTGGTCTTCAGAGTCTAATTTCAGGTTTCTGGGTTTTTCTTTGTTTCTGTCCTTTGATCTCTGCTTTTAGTTCTCTAGTTTTTCGCTTCTATTCTTTGGTCTTTAGATTTTGGTTTCTTGTTTTAAGTATCTTGTTCTTGTTTTCTGGTCTTTGGTTCCTGGTTTTGTAGCTCAGATGTTTTGTTTCTGATTTTCAATTTCTTGTCGAAAAAATTGAGGCTGACCATCTTAGATTTCTTTTTCTTGGCTTCTGGTTTCTTTTTTCTGTCATCCTGAGTTTTTTAGAATTTTTCATTTTCTGTTATTTAAATTTTAGTTTCCATTACCTGGTCTTTGGTTTTCAGAGTCTGATTTCAGGTTTCTGGGGTTTTCTTTGTTTTTTGTTTCTGTTCTTTGATCTCTGCTCTTAGTTCTAAAGTTTTTCCTTTCTTTTCTTTGGTCTCTGGTTTTCGGTTCTTTATTTAAGTATGTTGTTCTTGTTTTCTGGTCTTTGGTTTTTGGTTTTTTGGCTCAAATGTTTTGTTTCTGATTTTCAATTTCTAGTTGTTCGTTTCTGATCTTTGGTCATTGCTTTCGAGTCCTCGGTTTTTAATCTTTATTTTCTAGTTTTTGGTTGTTTGTTTCTGGTTTTTTGGCTCAAAGTTTTAGGTCTTACTTTCTTGTTATCTCGGTCCTTGGTTTTTGGTCGTTGGTTCCTGGTTTTTGATTTTGGATGAATATAAGAATCAGAATTGTTGACGAAAATAAATCTGCTTTGATAAAGTCAACATTTAAAATGTCATTTCTTTTATTACTTACTATTGATTTCAAAATTTATATTCAAATTATAATTTAATATACCAACAATTCGTATATTACGCGATTGTTGTATATAAAATTTTTGAATATTGAACTGTGCATAAAATCATATAAAAAATTACCACAAATCTCTTCATATATGTTTCTATAACAAAAAGGGAAAGAGAGAGAGGTAGAGAAAAAGTATAAAGGAATAATAAAGTATGTATGCATAAATGAACGTTAGTCAAGCCACATGACCCTCAAATCTCTGGGGCGTAATTTTGACATACAGAAAACTTTAAATAGAATTCCAAAGCGAATATGTATATGTAGGTAGTAGACAGAGTGTGCATATATTTATAGTACCATGCTAATTTGGCATACAAATCTTTTTGAATTCTTTTCACACACACACACATATGTAATTTTACATCAACACCAACACATTTATAAAATATCAATAAAATTGAGGCTATTTAACGTTTTATGCTTAACCATGGCAATTTGTAATTGAAAACGAATTTGAATTTCTATGAATTTAGTATGAAACGATTCTATAAAATCGTTGAATTCGTTGTGTGTACATTTATATATGTGTGTGTGTAGAGAGAGAAAGAACGGCATGACTTTTTAAGAAAGTAAAGAAAAGTTCAGGAATACACACATACATAAATATATAGACCATAATATTCAAGCATGAAATGTACACAGAAAACCTACAAGTTTCTTTAGATAATTTACTTGTATGTTTGAGTATTTATTTTGAATTTTTTAATTTATAAAATTCCTATGAATGGAAACAAACATACACGACTACACACACACATATATATATATATATACATTATACTAATACAATGCACATCTAGTATAAAAATGTACAGAGAAATGGCTAAGTGTGCTTCTAAATGGGTTTTTTCCCTTCTTTTTTATGTTATTTTTCATTTTATTTTATTTTATAGTTTGACCATTCTTTTTTTTCCGTTTTTTTTTTTTGTTGTATTTAACTTCTCTTGATTCTTTTCTTTTTACTTTCATTTGTTCCAATGTAAAAAAATGAATAAGTATTTTTTTCAGATTTCCTTTTGATACCGAAACTTTCTCGTTCATTTTCCCCATTCTTATCAATACATTAGAGAAAATGGTTTCTCATTTGAACTTTGGCTAAAAAAAAAATTTCGTGGCTTATTTTATTGTTAGCAAATTGTTTTCAATTTTAGTTGAGAGCTATATCAGTAATTGTGTGGGTATGTGTGTTTCGCACATGAGTGTGTGTGTGTGTGTTTAAATGCTTTAAAGTGCACACAATACGCTCAAATTAGCGCCCAGGCAATTTTGATAAGTGATTCGTTCTACACATTCATTTATTGTTGTATTGTCATGCTGAGTTCACACATATACATGCATACTACTCTAAAATGAAACAAATATTGTATTGAAGCCTATGGGGAGCGCACAAAAGTATGCTATATGCTATACTCATTGTGTTTCCTACACTAAATGATTCAATTGTAATTTTCCTTTATTCATTTTGATGGAATTGGGATTTGCATTGATTCGATTTGGTATTTTTATCAAATTCAATTTTTAGCTTGTTAAGATTTTGTATTAAGTACTTGAAGCTTCATATAAATACACAAAAAAAAACTTAATATTTGTAAGCAATTGTATTAAAGTTTACTTCAAATCTGAATACTCAACTAAGTAAGTAAGTAAGCAAATAAGTATATATCTAAGTAAAGCTTATTAAGGAATTTTGCACTTAAAATGCTCAATCATTGTTATACATAGATTCCTAAAGGCTATGACTGTGTACTTTACATATCGAAATCAATTAGTTCCTTTAAAATGTAAATGCCATAAATTTTTGTTGTCTATTTCTATGAATCAGTGCAGTGTAGTAATTTTGTAACGCTGTGATGTATAAAGCTCATTGAAATTTCATCATTCTATATTTCATACAAGAATTAATCTATATGCTTTGAATGGCGATTAAGTACTTTATGTACTTTCAACTTTGAATGTGATTACGTACTCTAAATACTCACAGCTTATTGTGAGATTTTAGTATTGAAAGTAAGTAAGCATATAAGTAGTTACTCAAGGAAAAAATATTTATTGCAGAGATATAAGTTTTTCTCAAACGTATTTGTTTTTGCATGATTATTTAATTTATCTTTTTAAAATACTGTAACGATTTTCTATGAGAAGTTTCTGAATTATGCTAGAGCAAAAAAACAAAGGAGCCATTTTCGAAACAATTTTAACAATCGGAATTGGAAGCTAGCTATGACAAATCCTAACTAAAAAAATACAGATCAGAAAAACCCAAAACTGGTTGAGTGAATTGGAAAAAGTATAAGTATAAATTGTGATGCCACCAACAAACACCATTTCGTCAGATGCTTACGAAAATTTCTTTATACATACTACTATAGCGTGCCGAGCTGTGCCGCTCCGTACCATGTCGAGCCCCAGTAAGTATGAATAAAAGTTAGTTATCTTTGAGCCCACATTCGTATCCACCACAAAAATTTCATAGTAAACGAATTGTAGTACTATCTTTAATTTTTTGGTATTGATAAAATTCAATGAAATCTACTTGAACTTTGTTATCCTCTAAACCAGTGGTTCTCAAGAGGTGGGGCGCGCCCCCCTGGGGGAGGCGTAGACAGATTTGAAGGGAGGCGCGGAGATTTTTCAATAAACAAATATTTGAATACTCTGTAATGCACCATAATCGTAATATTTTGTATTTAACAAGATAATTTCTTTTTTCTTTCATATTATATGTTTCACATTTTCCATTCTGACTTAAGGTACGCACACACAGCTGTGATTTTATCGGTGCGAATTCGTAACGTAAGAAATTACAACAATGCAACCCATTATTTCATATGAGCGTGCACACACATCTGCGATTTTGACGCATCGTTTTTTTCGAACATGCACAGTTTCCCTCTTTTGTCATCCCAAAAACGCAAACTGCTGCGTTTTCATACCGACAAGTAACAAAATAAAGAAGAAGAGGAAGTGAAATGAAAAAAGGGAACAAAAAGAAACAAATTCAGAAATGTTTGATATTAATTTGTATATTAATCAGACTGGGGGATGGTTGAATTTTTTTCAACTACATTTCAACTAATTTAGTTGTAGTTGAAAAATTTCAACTATCACTTAGTTGTAGTTGAAATTATTTCAACTACAACTAAGTGATAGTTGAAAAAAAAAGTTAACTACCCCCCAGTCTGATATTAATACTTTTGTTCTAATATTTATGTATCTTTATTTAAATTAATAGTTAATTGAACTGGTAGAAATCTCAACTAAAAATCTTTTGGATGTGGTAGAAAGAAATTGAAAATCAGCTGTTGCGATTTCAATGTCAAGAAATCGCAACAGTGCGTGCCCTCTGCGTTTTCAAAATTCGCTGCAGAGACTCATCGAAAATGGTCCGAATTCGCATCGATAATAGCTTTAAACTGCAAAAATACGACAAATTGTTAAAAACAATTATTAAAAAAAAATCGAGTGTAAAATACCATTTTCAAAGAACTTTAGTTCAAATAAATTTTAACAGTGTTTTTTTTTTTTTTGCTTTTGGTTTCTCGACTACCTTTTACTATCAAAAATTTTAACATTAGGAATCACTTAAGATAATGTATGATTGACTCTATTTATGAATTTTTTGGTTAGTTTAAGCTAGAGAATTTCAAACTAATACTTCACCATCCTAGTTTTCCTCACGACGAACAATTCAATTACTAAATAAATTTACTAGCCTACTTTATCGCAAATTAACCAGAGCCTCATCCAAACTATGGAAAAACCAGAATTTTATCAAGGTGAGTAAGATTTAATCTACAAAATAGTAAAGCAGCATAAAAAACAGTAGGGTAAAAATCAAAGTAAGGGAGGCGCGGGTTGCCACGAATTCGAAAAGGGGGGCGTAGGATAAGCACAGTTGAGAACCTCTGCTCTAAACAAATACAACATTAGCGATGGATGAAAAATTTTTGAGTATTGATGAACATGGATGACTGATCGAAGGAAAATAATTGGAAATAAGAAAAAGAAGCAAAAGTGCAGATTTATATTTGAAATACTTATAAAAATTTTAAAATGTAATAAATATTAATTAGGATGAAACTATAAACTATACCTTCATTCACTCTCCCGTGCTTTTCTTTCTCAATTTCCCTTTTCCCCAACATTTTTTGTACTCCGTCTATCCTCTCTTTTCTCTTTTTTCTTGTCTTCCCTTTCCCCTTTCCTCACTTTTCCCCCACTTCTTTCATCTCATCTTTTTCTTTTATGGCTCAACAGCCCACACGGGACTTTCCATCTGTACTATTTTCTATTCCTATGATATTATCTATGATACGGAAAAAGAAAAAAAGATCGAATAATGTGTTAAAAACTAATTCCTTCCTTCTCCTCCTTCTCTTTTTCCCTATCTCTCTATTTGTTTCATTTGTTTTTTAAGTTTCCCACTCTTTCTCTTATCCTTTATCTCATTTTCCTATTAACTTCTCTACTCCATTTCCCTCTTTTCTTTTCCACCACCAGTTTCCTTTCTCTTTTCCCCTATCTCTTCCCTAGCTTACTCTCCTCGTACTCTTTCCCCCCTTTCTTCTTCTCTTTCTTTTTCTTTTTCTTTTTATTTTTCTTTTTCTTTTTCTTTTCTTTCACTTTTCCCCCTCTGTCTTTCCCCTCCCCCCTCACTTGTCTTTTCCATTTTTTCTTTCTCTTCCCCCTCCTTCCTACGTTTTCAACGTTTATTATCTCTCACCGTCCTCAATCTTCCTTCTCCCTTCTCCCTTTTTTTCCTTCATACTTCTTTGCTCCTATCTTTTCCTATCTCTATTTTCCTTTTCCACTCTCCCTTTTGATTCTGTCTTCTCCGATCTCTCTACTCTTACTGCTACTTCCTCCACTATTTATCGCATTGAAATTAACTTTATGTGTCAGATTCTGAGACTAAGTGCAATCAGATCGCTCACACTTTACCTGATGCTTCTAAGTCAGTCGTAAGGTTCATCCTTTCTAAGCATACCTCAACCGATACATTCCTAGTCGAAATGTTTTACTCCAAAGTTTCAGATATTACGGACTTATTATTATAATCGACGAATAGTTAGTGAGCATCAATAATCTGTTTTCCCCGGGTCTTTACCATAGTTTTAAGTAGTGTGAAATGCATCTCGTTTTTCCTGGACCAATGAAATCTGAGTGCACACTGACAAGGTTCAATTTAAAGGTGATTGGCTATGGGCTTTTAATCTTTCAAATTTTCATGTGGAGTTATAATCCCTATGCAGTTATTATTAATTAATTTAATTTTAATTTAATTTTTTTAGTAATAATTTTTAATTCATTCTTAATTTTTAAATCTTAAAAATATACAAAGGCATCGATTTTTAATTCACTTACACACAAATATTTATGTTAATTTCTCAGTTTTTTGTTTCAGCTGCTTACATTTCCGCACACTTTATTTTTTACCACCATACCATAATTTCTCTGCTGCCTTTTCATGCAGCTTTCCTAACACTTTAGAGCGTTTTATCCTTGTAAACTCGTTTAATTTCCTGTGAACAAACAACAACGCAAACACCAACAAAGAAAATATAAAGAAAAAGGCGCACGGAAATTCAATTACTTATTGTCAATTTAATAAAGCGGCATATCGAGTGGATAACGAGATTATGCTGAGTGGAATATTTATTAGAAAACTTTTGCGTTTTTTTTTTCTTTTCTTGCTGTTTTTGTTTTGTTACTATAGATTACCGTACAGCAAAAGTTAAAAAGAATTAACGGAAAAAGCAAAAATATAAGCGAAAGTCAATAAAAAGTAAACAAAAAATATAAAATAAAGTAAATATGTAAGTGTATAAGAAAAAAGGGAAGAAAACAAACAACAGGTAGGTTGGTAGATTATATCCTAAAAAACAATTTTCTAATTATTCTGATACGCCTGTCTGCCTGCCTGCTCTACATACATGGACACGTTTAGAATTAGCTGAAACTACTTGAGTTGAATTATTAATGGCAGCTTGTTCTTAAGAAATAAACAAACTTTTCGATAATGTAGTGAGTTTCATAAATTAAGTTTATTGATGAGTATGAGATTGTTATCAATCTTCTAATATTTAGAACAATTAAACAGCATTGGAAAGAGATAATGAAAAGCTAAGACAATAAATCAAATTGTTTAAATTCATGGCGGAAATTAAATACGGCAGAAATATAATACCATAAACATGCGTGGGTGCGAAAAACTTGGCTCAGGCTCTCAACTAATTTGCTATTGCGACGTAGTAGTAGTAGTTAAGCTAGAAGTAGAAGGAATTAGACACATTTACAATGGCGGATCCAGTGGTTATGGAAAGGGATATGGAAAATATGGTTTGACATTTTCTCTCTTTTAAAAAGTTTTCAGGACTGATCATAATGGCAGAAATATCTATCACAAAAGAGAAAAGGTAAGGTTTACACCTTATCCCCTCTTTGAATCCGCCAGTGAATATATTCAGGCAATTCCTATTTTTTTGAGAACAATTTTTGCCGAAGAAAGTATCTTATTATTTCACAGTTGTTCACATCGCATAAACATTATCAGAAAAATATTGACCTAGAACCCCGGAAAACATGGGGGGTTGGTATGAAAACAAAAAATATTACATTTTTTATAGTGAACCACTTTACCTCAAATGTCAAAGATATAGGATTTCAAAATAATCTCCAATCAGTTCACCACCATGAACTTTAACTCCCCATAAAAAAAGTTATCACTTAGCGGTCTATGTATTGTATATCTTCAGACTAGAAAAGCTTTATGAAGGTGACCAACAATGATCTTCGATCATAGCACCACCCAAGTAATCAAGTAAAAAGTAAATAAGTGCATATTTTCAAAATTTTAAATCAGTTATTATTACAAAGTTTATCCTGTCCATGTTTTTTCTTTAATAATTCGCATATTTTACTTTGTGAAATTTTATTCTATCTACGTTTTTTTCATTTTCTTTTAGTAGCATCTTCAAATACCATAAGAAATTATTATCTGCTTTAACTCACTCAGAAGTTACCTTGGTTATTTCTAAATGCATATACAGCAAAGTACTTAATTTCCAAGCGACCAAAATAAACTTTCCTCAATACTTTTATGTATGTGTGAGGTACATATGAGTTGATAAGAGTATGAAGTATGTACAAGTAGAGTATTCATGATAAAAATGCCATTCATATGCAAAAATCTTTTACGTGCTTGACTAATCACGAGATATGTATGTATATGTTTATTTTTTAGAAGAAAATATGCTTTGATTTTGTTTGCTACGTCTTCATAACTTTACTCAGCTAAAGTATTTTTCATTTAAGTGTGTGTGCCATTATACATAAATATTTATATGAGTGTGTATGGATGTGTGCGGTAGAAACTTAAGTAAGTAAGTGCTTATGCAATCAACTCACATGCACCCACACACTCTCATTGATTCATACTCATATATATGATATTTATAAAGTTTCAACTCATATATGTGTGTGTATGTGTGTGTGAGAGTGTGTTATACACACGTACTTGTTGTTGTTGTTGCGAGTTAAGTGGTCGAATAATATAAGCGTATGCTGCTAAAATGTTCATGTATATGTGTGTGTTTATTTGTATGCTGCATCACTTAATCCGATAAAACTTTTACTTATAACATTGGTTCTACTGGTACGTTCTACAATTCTTTTGCTTCCTTTCTTTCTCTTACTTTATCAGTCAGCAAGATAAGAAAAACAACAAAACAAATTTTAAAAGAATGAGTAGCGGTCGCAAAAAAGTTTATTATTATATTATTTTCAATTTTGTGTTGATTACAAAAGTTTATTTATTTTCGTAGGTTTATATTTACTCTTTATTAAATATAGCCACTAAACAAATATAATGAAATAAGTTTTTTAAAGATGTAAGTACTTAAATAAAAAGTATATCTAAAGTGAGACCGCCAATGATGATGCCATTTTTGTTTGAGTGAATTAGCCTCTTTTTCTTAAGAGCTTTTTCTTGAAATAAAAGTAATTTATTGTCTTACACATCTACATAATTTGGAGACAATGTTTTGGGATTATAAAATGCACACACACATACACACAAATTTGTAAGCTACTTGAGAAGTTTTACCCTAAGTGGTTTGCATATGTAGCAAATATTTCAAGTTACTTACGTCTATATTTCGCTCCATAAATTCAATAATTAATAGTTTGATAACACTGTGCGACTCATTTTTCTGGCATGGCGTTTGACTTCGGATCTTGAAAGAGGAAGAGCTACCGAGCCATACTGCTTTCGCGTTTTCCTAGATAAGTAGCGTTAAGGGTTTTTTTTTAATTTTCGTCATAAAGCGAAGTTCGAACAAGTTAATAAATAAAAAGCATCATTGGATCTTTACAATTTTTGACTTATTTGAAAAGTTATAACTTGCATCGTTCTCAACAGTTTTATTTGAAGTAATTCTACCACCAGATGGCACGTTAGAAGTGGTTACTTTTGCAAATTGAATCGAAAAGGAAGAACAAGGGAGAGGGGGAGTGAGGAGCATGTAGTAGAGCATTTACTATATTAGCAATGATACTGCAAAATTATGTTTCGATAGGAATATCCATTCAGTTTTAAAATAAACATTCAAAATTAAAATGGGACACAGTTTAACAACCAAAAAATTCGAAGGCGAATTATATTTTTGAAATAGTTAATTATAAAAATGAAAAGACAATCGAGTTCGATTTTTGAATTATAAAAAGAGTTCATTGAGTTGGAAAAAATGAAAGTTGAAAATATACAAAATATAGAGATCGCGGCAGGCACGATAGAAGATATTTATAAGAATGATAATAAAGAAAAGAAAAGAAAAAAACTATAAAGATAAAATTGAGTAGGAAGAGAAAAAGGAAGAGAATAGAAATAGAAACTGGAGTATTGGGAAACGGCCCAAATGTAGAAAGAAATAGGATAGGAAAGAAATTAATAGATGGCTTAGACACGAATTTCCATATTGATGAAAGTGCACATAAATCTAATGATTATCATCAATCATAATTCTGTTCTATGTTTTGAGTTTGTTTTAAATTCAAGTGAATTCTAATGCAACTACTAACGCTGCCAACATCCTCCCATCGATATAGCTTTCTACTTCATCTACTATGCAAGTGCAGGTTAGGTTAGGTTGGAGTGGCAGCCTTCTGCTTGAAAGCACACTTAAGCACATTTAGGCGCATTGTGATACCGCAGTACGGCGCGACTCCCCATTTACGGATTGGAGAACCATGAGGATTCCATAATGAATCTGGCTATGTCCTTGATATTTACGGATGATAGCTCGGACAGACTAGTGAAGAAAGGTGAGCCGAGGAATTTTAGTCTCCGCCTGGCCAGGGATGGGCATTCGCACATGAAATGGAGGACTTCAATTTCTTCCTCCTCCTCAGAGCCGCAGCCCCGACAGAAGTCATTGAATGGCAGTATGCAAGTGCAGGAAGAATACAAAAATTTGTTTGCGTTCAACGAGAGCAAGACAAAGAAACATTGAGCAGAAGAAAAAGAGAGACGGAGAAAGATTGAGATGTAGAGAAAAAGACACGGAGGGAGAAGAAAGAGAGTGAAAAGGAGTGAAAAGGTCAGAGAAAAATAGAGAAAGAAGAAGGGGAAGAGATACGAGAAAAGAGTGAGAAAATAAAAGATAGAGAAAAAAAAGAGCGAAGTGAAGAGGGAGAGAAAGAGAGTGAGAGAATTAGGGAGAGAGAACAGTAGTTACAACTGTTGATATTCATTCGCTTAATCTCAAAGCTGATGTTGTGTTTGATGCAGGCTCCAGGGTGATTCCGAACCCAATTAATCATGAATCTAGAAAAGTGCTCACATATTTTTTTACTCTTTCTAAGCAAAAAAAGGATATAATTTCTTATGAACTAGGTAAAGATTGCTGAGTTCTTAAGTCAATGGCCTTAGATTCATTTTAACACAATATATGCAGAAACTCTTGCATAAGTTTCGTATGTTCTATGACCCTGTCTTAACCCATTAAAGCCTGCCCATAGATCCTGCGGCACGGTTTTCTTAGAAATCGTTGGAGATGTTCACATAGGCAACAGAAGTTGCCTTACTAAATTTCAGATTGGTAACTTCACGCATTTCAGAGATTTGGAATGGGTATTTAAATACTCAACCGACTTTTCTAAATTCTTAGTCTACATGAAATTTTTTATATGGCAGCATTCTTTTATCATCTGTTTCGCGAAGTATACAAAACAAAAGTTTGGTGCATACAGCTAGAGCGAGTCATCTAGTACAGACAATGACAAAACGTGCCCGTTGTTGCCAATGTGATGTCAGAACAGAGTTTGGTTGCAATAATTTTGAAGCATTTCTGCATCCCAAAAAATGCTTCTTTGACTACCATAATGGAGTACCACAAAAGCAACAAAAAATCGAAAAAGCTAAATAATTTATTTGTTGATTATGTTTTTTTTTTTTAATTTTTTCAATAAAAGTTTTATAACAGTTTTTTCATATTAACTGTTTTGCCTTTATTTTGCACGCGTTGTATGTATATTCTATTGTACGTTCTGCGGGTTGGGTATTTAAATACCCAAATCAGAAAATGGGCTCCAGACATTAGGGGAGCTCAGGGACCACGACTTTTTTTTGTAATCAATGAAGGGAACTGATAGGTAAAAAGCCATGACAATTTTCCCCTATTAATCCACTTTTCACTATCGTCTAGGTTTTTGAAAATTCGCAAAGTTTGACCTGAGAGGAAGGCAGGAAAACATTGAACTTGCTAAAGATAATTTCTGGTTACTTTCTTCGTTAATTTAATAGAAAAAACGTGAGCCCGATATTTGCTTCCAGTCCCGAGATATTCAATTTCTTGCCAACGCTCTTTTTTGGGTATTTAAATACCCATCCGGCATTAATGGTTTAAACAACTGAACGGGCAAATCGCATATCCACCGTAACATTTTTTTTCTTTTCCAGCCATACAAAAATGCCTGTTCAGACCCAGTAATAGTCTTTATGTGGAACATCAACCTAATCTTTCTCCGTTAAGGGATTAAACAATTATTTCCAGGGAAACATGGCCAAAGTTCAATCATAGCAGAACCAGTGACCTTCTTTGTCACACTCGATCCGACGGGGCATTGGACAATAGGGGACCGTGCGGTCAGACTCCGCATCCCACACAACACACACTGCAGAAGCTGCAACAACCTTGAAAAAAGTGAGAGTCTAACCCACTTTCTTTGTCATTGCCCGGTTCTTGCCAGAACCAGACTAAAGTTATTCCACGAACCTTTTTTAGACGACATAATCAAGATCTCCAGCCTCGAAATTGGAGAACTTCTCTAATTTCTCAATTTCACGAACTGGCTCTAGACAACAAAGAGCAAACACCCATTCACATATGAGGTTGTGGTATCAAAACGGCGCTCTAGCGCTAATTGTTTAGAGTGAGTAGCCATTCTACCAATGATACAAAACCGATTTGTTTCTTAGGAAACAATGTCTTCTAGATAACGACGAGATGCAGTTAGAAACGATGTGGTCATTGGTCTGCCACAATCTATTGTATTCGGGTTGTTTCTTTGGTTAATTTAATTAAATTTGAAATTGAGTATAATGATTTATCTTTATATATAAAATCGTTGAGTTTTGTGTGTATGTAAGCGTGTAACTTCTGGACGACTTGGCCGATTGAAGTCATATTTCCAGAGTATATTTTCTTGGGTGGAAGGATAAAATATAGTTATTAATAATGGCTTTTAGCAAAGTGGGCGTGGCACCTCCCATACAATCCTAATAGTTTTTTGGGTATATCTCAAGAACCATTTATACACAGTACAGAAATTTAGTACAATAATGAGAATTGACAATGGCATGCTACACCAAAAATATGGGTGTGATTGAAAAAATGGGTGTGGCACCTTTCATATAACCTGAATTCCCATTATGAGATATCTTAGCAGGCATTTATGGTACGGTACTAATATTTAAATTCTTTCAGTTTGTTGGATTAGTGGGTGTGGCATCATGCTTCACTTTTATTTCTACTACTATTTCTACTGCTATTTCTACTACTATTTTCTACTACTTTTTTCCTACAATTTCTTCTTATTTTCTACTACTTTTTCAGCTAATATTTTCTACTTATTTTTCTTTGAGTTGTTTTGAAGAAAGGTTTTAAATGCTAGTAACACAAGGACCATTCGTAAATTTCTTAATTTTCTTCTCGATTCATGGAACATCCATAGAAATTACATATTTATTTTCATCGCTCTAATGTTTTGACTATTAGCATCAACGTTTTTTTTTTTAAATCTGTAAACAAAATATATTTTCAAGTACCTCTTTTCTGCCTTTCAAGCCTTTTTTTAAGACTTTACCCTAATTTATTTAAATTAATGTGCATAAATAAATTTTAAAGTAAAGCTATGCATGCAAAATTAAGGTTCATCAACTACATACAAAAACAGACATACTTTTCTATCTACTTACAAACATACACACAAAAATAAACATATGAACGTGTTTATAAGTATTTATATAATTATCATAATTTAGCAAAATACTGTAGAAGAGGAACAGAGTAACCAAGTGGTAACCTAAGAGATTAACACCTGATACTATTTGTCTACGCTCATTACACACATAAACACACATTCATATATATGAATGCGTATGTAGTAAGTAAGTAAAAGATGCCAGAGAAGTAAAGTAAAAAGAGGACAAAGCAATAAAATAAAAGAAGAATTCTCCAGACAACATCGTAATTCACACTTGAATGTGTAAACAAAGAGATTCTTGCACGCATACAAAAATATTCAAAAGCACACAGACATACATACATACATACACAGACATACATACATACATACATACATACATGTACATGCATATATACGCTTACTATATTGAATGCATGCATATATGTTTATGCTCACATTTGAATAAGCTGTAAAGGTGCTGCGGCTTAAGTGTGTGTGTGTGTGTGTGTAGTTATACTTACACATTCATATACTACATGTATAGAGACTCTCTCTACCATGGTCCATTTACAGTTTACGTTTACTTTCTTGGCCTCAGGGGCATATGTTTACGCCTGTAATTAAAACTTAAGTCATTAGATGTGCTTTGCTATTACTCACTTACGTGTATATGTGTATGTATATGTTTGTTTGTTTGTTTGTCTTTATGCAGGCATATTTTTGGCACATTCCTTTTGTAATGTTAATGAGGCTGAAAAGGCAGCAACAACAAAAACAGCGTTGAAGTTAAAGAAAATGGTAACTTTATGACGTCAATAAAGATTAAAGATAAATGTGTGCGAATGGAAAAGTCAATAGCATGAAAAAATTAGTGAAATACGAAAAGGCTTTAAATTATTTAAGTTCTTTAAATCAGTTTTTATTAGCAGTGGAATAATGATTAAGAAAATGAGAGAGATTTCCTTATAATAAAGTTTATAGTCATTTTGTTTAAGCAATCAGATCCAATTAATATTCAGCAAGTTAGCATCACATAATATTTGTATCTCTTCCTTAGTTTAAGAGGTAGGTAGGTGGGTAGCTTTTGATACTTACTTTGTTCCCACGCTCTTGTAGTTAGGTATGTTATCAGATTTGTGAAATACAAACTCTGATGGTCCTAATCACGTGTATGTACGATAAAACCAAAAATGTTCAGTAGATGTGTATTCATATACGATCTGGTTTTCTTAAACCTTTGACGCCCGAATTATAATGGGCGTTGAGAGAAACATTTTGCTGTGAAATTATGGTTACTTAGGTCTTCCACAATCATAACACCAAATTTCTTGCTTCTACATTGATTTGTTTGTCCTTTATTAAGGATTAAAAAAACATTGCTATGAAGCTGTAGACAACCACTGGATAACTCATTTTTCCCAATTTTTAATTTTCATATTCTCTTATCTTTTAAAAACATATCTGATAAAACAATCTCCAGTTAGTAATAATTTAATGCATTATTTTTGAAAAAATAGTGCAAAAGATTTCACTAAAAATTTTTGCACTTAGCTTTTTTGCTGGACTTCAAAGACAAAACATTAATTACTTAAGCAAGCAATTTCATATATTCGGCAATTAGCAAACGTGGAGAATAACTAACAGAACCGAATATAAATAGCGTTAATAGTAATATCTGTTAAACATTTTATTTATGCCACATAAAAGTAAATATTGCATATACGCAACATTGGGTATGAAAGAGTTAAACAAGAGTGTTCCAAGGTTCCAGGGTCTTCGACACATGAATATTCACATGTGGATATATGTATATATGTTTTTGAACACGTTCATGTACGAAAATAGCAAAAATATTCTGTTCAAGTGTGTTCAAACACGAATCTTAATGTTCTTGAGCATATATGTGTCCTTCATATTTTGAACATGTTCAATGTTTATATATGAACCCCGATCTTATGCATGTAAGTATGCGAAAAATTAATGGTATTTTACATATAACTATTCACATGCGAGTCCTCATGTATTTGAACACGTTCATGTGCGAAAATATCAAAAGTGTTCCGAATATAAATATTCAAAAAACGAACGCAGATATCCCTAAAAATTTACAAGTACGATAAGGTCAAAAATGTACCATAAATGAGTATTGAAATACAAACCTCGATATTCTTAAATAAGTGCATACATGTGTAAAAATATCAAAAATGCTCAACACCAAAGAGCTCAAAGATGAAATTTTTCAATAAAGATCAAATACAAATTAAACATATTTTAATGCAAAAGGATAAAATATTTTGAATACTTTGGTGTTCAAATATGAACTCTCGTGTTCTTGAACCCTTATATATTTGAGAAGATAAAGAATTTTTAAAAAATGAATGTAAAAATCATTATGAACACTCTTTTACTGACCATTCTGTGCAACAACATGAATATGATATGTATATATACACAAAATGGTTTTTTCTTTTTTATATAAACTTGAACACGATTTTGTGTAAAAGAATGTTCAAATAGGAGCCCTAATTAGAGTGAAGATTATATCTTTAAAATAATATAAAACACGTCATTCAAAAACAATTTTTTTGAAGGGAACAGAGTCTTGCTCTCGCTAGAACTATTCAGTATTTATTTTATAGTTTCATAGAAAGTAGAGATTAGAGTAGAGAGTGGGCCAAAATTAGCCATATCACTCAGTTCCAAAGAACATTGTAGTGTACCCGAGATAGAACAGAACGGAATAGTGTGAGAAGGAAATAAAAGAAACTGTTGATCACAATACCGCGAACTTCATACATAAAAACATAGATATTAAGTGAAAGTTTAATTTTTCTGGGTATTGTTGTGTTGGGTCTTGTGGCATAAGTGGAAACTCTGCAGCAACAAAAATAATAATTTTGAGTAGATTTATGAAGCGAATTCCGGTGGCGTCCGGCGCAAACTGAGGGCTAAATCTTGTAAGGTAAAATATTGACAACGCATCTTTTGTATTCAGCGACCTTCAAAAATGGAGCTGATCACACGATCAGAAATTTGAAACCCACAATACAATAAATGAATAATTTTTTGAGAGAGAACACTCTTCCGATCAATTCCTTCGAAAACACATATCTAAAGAATAAATGATTTGGTATCCATAATTCCAACGTGAACATGAGCGAGCGTGACATAATTTAGACGTGAAAATGCGTGAGTAAAAGTTATTTTTGACCATGACGTCATTATAATTAACAATTTCCTAAAAACTTTGGTAGTTAAAAAATCAACGCTTTATTTTTCTTCACTTGAGAATCATACATATACCATATAGTATATTCATATTATTTATATAAGCACTTTATTTTTTATTTACATGACTAAAAATATAACAATTAAAAGACTTCGTGCGTGAGCATGCATGAAATTTTTTAGAATTTAATATTAAAATTTTCTATAATACCCACAGTAGTGCACAAATCCTGATACATAAATTTAGCTCACACATACATCTAGATATATATGTATGTTTGTCTACCTACATATGTGTACACATACTCTAATTTATAACTTTGTTAATATGCTTCTTAGTAGACTTAATTGTGCGCATTTCATAATATCACTTTAGCAACATGCTGCGCTTAGCAACAATGTTGCTAAACCGATAGCAACATGCACACAGGGAGAGAAAGCAAATATAATTTGTGTAACGATAACAACTCCCACAATTCATGCATTTCCCCTACATAAAACAATAAGAACCAAAAAAAAATTCCCTTTTGGATGCTACGTGTCGGCAGGGGAAATTTATGGCGACATACAAACAAATGAGAAAAATGAATTGTTGCTTGCTGCTTTGTGTAAAGTAAAAGGAAAAGGAATAAAGGAAATTTGCTAGTGCTACTATGCTAGAGATAAAGTAAATGCCGAATGCCGACACCGACAACGACACCGACCATCGACAACGACATGCACTGCTTGCTGACAGGATATGCTCGTCAACTGCTGATACTACACAATTGTGTGGTATCTGCTAGCACTAGTACTTTACGTAGTGTGGTAGTCCTAAATGACGGCTCAAAGCGTTCGGTACACAAGAGCGGCAAAACTGAGCATGAGGCGCGCGGTATGCTCACGTGAATTTTTTCGTCAAGATGCCAAAAAGAAAACTAGCGTGTACGTTTTTTGTTTTCAACAGTTCGGGCGTAATTTTTTGTAACGTGTTTTGTGTTTGAAATTTTAAAATTTTTTTTTGGGAGTTTTTTATGAAAAGAAAAAAAGATTTGAATGGTTGAAAATACAAAAAGAGAAATCATCCCAATTGAAAACACATAAAACGACCAATAGTTTTTATTTTTAGATATGATAGTTTAATGATGTGAATTCTGTCCTTCATGATTTAAGCCAACCACATTTAATTGTGCATTTCCTGAATGAGTCAGAGAAAAAACAAGCTGCACGTATGTAGTTTGAGAGCGAATGAAAACAATTGCTTCGCAATCAAGTAGCAAACAGCGGCAAAAATAAATGAAAAATAAAACAATAAAAAACCACACGCTCACACGCTCTCATACAGTGACACGTCAATAAAATAATATACGTTTTTTCTTCATTGTTTTTTTTTTTTTTTTTTTTTTTTTTTAAAAGGGTATGAAAAACATTCTTCACAATATCAACAACAAACCGAAGTGTGCGCAGCATGTGTTTTTCTTTTTTTTTTTTTTCTTTGAACAACAACAATACTGACAGGAAAACGGAAGGAAACACGGAAATGCGCCATGCGGTCATATATGTAGGTGGATTTACACTCACAAACATACACAAGCACAATTGCATGAACTTAATATATTGGGTGGTTTAAATATGCAATATCCCAGTATGGAAAAGTTGGTTAGACTGGTTATAGTTAATGTTGGAATAGAGTTACAGCTAGCTATTTATAATTTGTGCAGCTAATCAGCAGAAATTTAATTATTTTACACATACATTGTGTTATTTTATAAATGATTCTCATAACTTAATAATTATTCATTGCAATAGTGAATTTTTTATAGAATCATTTTCAAAATGAATCAGTTAAAAGATTTTAATCGTTGCCATAAATTAGGCAAAGAACATAACTAGTGAAGTACCGTGCAAAGCAAAAGAAACTAACTCTGTTTTATTATCAGCCATCTCAAGAAAATTAACTTTCCCCACTTTGCTTTTTATTATGTAAATAATACCGTTATTTATCGCTCCGCTTTGCTCGCTCCTCTTCCAAGCTTTCAGTTGGCCTTATCTGTACAAACAGAGAATAAATAGGTAAGGGTTTTATGGCCAAATCATAACACAACCAATTTTTCATCTAAACTGAACAGATACGGATAAAATTGGCGTACGAAATTTACGGTCTGAATTGGGCTTATCAGAGATCGTAATTCTTTAGTCTAAATTGAATCGAACTGAACTGATTTGAAGTCATAAATTTTTGATCTCAACTAGTCTGGCTTGAAATTCACAAATTTTGAGACTTGACTGAACTGAAACCACAAATCTGTGATTAAAAGTAAACTAACCTATTATCACTAATCTCTGGTCTAATCTAAACTGATCTGAAACTACAAATATTCTGTTTAAACTGAACTGGTCTGAACCCATAAATTTTTGATTTGAACTGAACTGATCGCAAATTTTTGATCCAAATCGAATTGAATTAAGATCACATATCAATACTGAACTGATCTTCAGTCACAAATCTTTGATCTAAATGAATTGAACTGAATTTATAAATCGTTGGTCTCAACAGAACTGATCTGAAACTATAAATCTGTGATCAAAGCTAAAGTCATCGGAAACCGCAGATCTTTGGCCTGAACTGATCTGAAACTACAAATATTTTCTCTAAACTAAAGTGCTCTAAAGTCAGAAATCTTTGATCTAAACTTAAGTGATCACAACCCACAAATCTTTGATCTAAGACTACAAATCTTGGGACTTAATTGAACTGACCTGAAATCACAATTTTTTTATCTTAACTAAATTGATCGTCTTCATTTATAGAACAACAGCCCATGGAGGGTCTAGACCTATTTTTTTGCATCCATTTATGCTGTGTGAGTTATATTTGTACATGAATGGAAGGGACCTACAGCTTTATGTCGAATCGGAAAGGCGAAATGAAAAGCTTTTCTTAGGCAATTTTTACCTTTGGGGGTTTGCCATTGCCTGCATTGTGGCAGTGTAGATTAAGTTCTTTTACGAATTATGTGTATTTTCACATTGCTTTATATTTTTTCTACATTATAAATTTGTTAATCCAAAAAACAGTGTATCATTTCTTATTATGTGTGCTTTTACACAGAAAAATTTTAAACTTATTCGTACATAAATGTGTACATTTTAATTTTTTACACATTGTAGGAAAATTCTTAAAGTTTTGTCTCTTCCGTAGCCATTTTCTTCACAGTTCTATAGTTTAGTAATCATTTTAGTCGCTATGTTCTTACTGGGGTTTTATGTCAGTAAGTAAATATATCTCTTTTTTTTGCGTGTGTACATATTTACACATAACCAAAAAAAAAAAAAAAATGTGGTATATTTGCATATATTATAATAATTCGCGTGTGAAATATTTCATATTTAAAAGGTTTCAACATGAATAAAAATACAAAAAATATACATATAAAAAAAATATAATATAGTATATAAAATAATTTGCATTAACAAAGTGAAAAACAAAAACCCAAAAAAAAAAAAGAAAAAAAAAATTGTCTACAATTCTACAGGGACAGAGAATATAAAAAAAAGAAGAAATTTCCCAAAAAAAACAAAAAATCTTCATAATAAATTTAACGAAGCTTATTTTAAAGTGTTAAATCAAATTGCACACGTATATACCGGTGTATTTGTATGTGTACAGCACACGCACACCATCAACAGTTTCACATTTCAACAGTTCGCATTCAGTTTCACGTTCAAGTAATTTGCAATTACACAACTTTTTAACATTTTTTTTTTATTATTATTATTGTTGTTGTGTTTTAAAATATGTGCGTGTATTTTTTAATAGCAGTATGCAAAATAAAAATAAAAAAATATGCTTCAAAAAATGTTGACAGCATGTAAAAATTGTGTGTTTTTTTAACCGCCTCAAAACGTTTTGCTGAAGTTGAAAAGAGTTTCAATTATTGGCTACTTTTGCGGTGTTTGCTGCATCCGGCATTTCGGCGTGAAAGATTTCAAGTTTTCCAATAAAGGTAGGCTACAAATTTGGTATTTTTTTTTTTTTTAATTTATTTATAACAATGTGTGTATAAATGAGTGTATTTTGTAATAAAGTCAATGATTTACTACCATATATGGAGATTAAATAAATTTAAAAAGAATTTAAATGAATTTAAGGAGAATTTAAGTTTAAAATGTAAAAGGCAGGGCAAATACTCTTCTTTCCACCTCTTTCAAAAGTGTGGTTTTGTAATGTGTCACATTTAAAAAACGCCAAATATTAATTGAATACACTATTTTATATGTGTGTGCATCATAGTAAAATTACTATATCTAATATGAAATGAGTATAGAAACAAATGTTAGAAGTTTAAGTAAATAAGCTCATGAGGAAGCTGTAGTATAAATTTCTGAAAAAACGAAAAGAAGTGTGAAATTATGCTATCAATATTCATCTGAGCCAATACATGCTTTTTATTTTTTGTCTGAGAATATAATCAGATGGAAAATGAATTAATTACATTTTTTTCTATTTTTTTTTTATTTCAACTAATTTTGTTCATGAGAAACTAAGTAAAATTGAATTTATTAGTGTTTAGGAACCTTAACTTCTTAGTTAAAAATGATATATATATATTACTTAGGTCAAACATAAAATATTCTGAACCCAAATGGGAGTTCTACTACCTTCAGATTAGTGGACGCCTATCACTTATACTTATACAACAATTAAATTAAAAACACTAAGATTTACAGTGAATTATACTCAAAAATATTATCAGGCATGTTCCATCACATCAATTTCACTGTTTGGTGTTCTAGAATTCACTTTCACTTTTATTTTCTTACTCGTTGTTAAAAGTGAAATTCGAACGAATTCGCATGATCTAGAAACCGAATTCACCAAAAAAAAAGTCATTTGAATTCACTTTAGCAGCAGCAAGTGAAATAAAGCAATTGGCCCAAAAATGTTAGGTTAGGTTAGGTTGGAGTGGCTGTCGAGAGACACACTTAAGCCTGAACGGCCCATTGTGATGCCACATAGTTGGACCTACAGTTTAACGCCGATTCCGAACGGCGTTGTGGCAATTTTTTATCGGCTTGGTGGTTTCGCCATTACCAACCAAGGTGTGTCCTTGTACACTATCTTATAATTCTCATACACTTCATATTGATAGTGAATATAAGAAAGTTATGAAAATTAACCACCAGACGAAGACGGAAATCGAACCCGAACCTCCCAGATGAAAGTCTAGTGCACTATCCAATAGGCTATCGAGGTCGTCAAAAAAAAAAAATTTAATAAAAAATTAATGAAGTATGAAAAATTTGAATGAAAATAAAAATTTCATGACGATACATAAGAACTCCATCCAGGGTACCTTATTCCTCAAGTTTATGAAGAAGCATCAAGACAACTTTTTAAGAAAGTATTTCCTCGACAACCTGTCAGATTGCTCAGCAGTCAGCTCAAAGAAATTGCAAGACTACCTAAACTTCACAAGGTGGGTAAGAGTCCAGCTGGGGTAGTACGAGTCCAACTTTAATTCTAGTTTGGTGAGAAAATATTTTCAAAACGGCGCTATAGCGCTTTTTCTGACTCACAGTGGGTCTGCTGTGGATCAGCCTCCTTAACCAACCAACCAACCACCCAACCAAAAGTAGAAACACTGGCGACAATTAAAAACGGAAATGTATTTGATTGGAAAAAGGTAATTTTATACATATATTTTTGTATGCATTTTTCTAATTAAACACATCAATAGGTTTGGATAAATTAGAAAACAAATATTAGGAAGAAAATAGCAAAGGTCAAGCTCCGATGAGAAAATGCCGTCCAGCTCGATAGCTGCTATGGTCGCTGCTACTTCTTTTGCTGCCCCTAGCACCGCCGCCTCTTACACTGACAGGCACTTCCACGGCCGCCAACGCTGCGGCTGTTAATGCTCGTCTTTAATTTTTTCGCTAGCATATTGGTTTTTGTCTTCAATATTTAACGCATATACAATTAAGGCATTAATATTTTTAAATTTTCACAACTTGTTGTGTTTTTTGCTTGCGCCAACAATCAGCTGATTGAAAATTACAGCGAGTTGCAAACATTACAACGAGTTAAATAGTGAATAAATAGTGAATATGAATTCACTCGGTTTCTAGAACACCAAAAACAATTCCACTCGATTTCAAATTCACTTTCGAATTCACTTTCACTCGGACTCTGGAACATGCCTGTATATAACAAAAATTAAAAAAAAATAATATAGGAAAGTAAGTAGTCGTAAGTAGTACGATTCAGACACTCATGGTATAAAAAGTGAGTCCATAGGCTTATAAACGTACCCCTGATATAGCTTTGCAAGAGCTAAACGATTACTGAAATGCAAATTGTTTCCAAATTTATAACAGTCCTCAAGGGACACAGGTCGTTGTGGTACAAGAAACCAACTCTCGTTCAAAGAAGTCACCGACTGTGATTGGTCAATTGAAAGTATTTCGAGAGATATATGGTGAGGGGTTTTTAGTCTCGCTCAATGGAAATAAATGACTATGATTGATCAATTCAAAGCTAATCGAGGGATATGCTTCCTCTTAAGTTTGAATTCTACTACACTTCAGCTACTTCAGATTTAACCTATCCACAAACTTCAAATTTAGTAATACAATTAGCTATTTATTTCTCTGAATAAATTTACCATTTGTATTATACAACATTTTTAGTTTCAGTTGAAAATTTGAAACAATGGAAAACAAAAAATTTCTGCAAAGAAAATTGTTTTTCTTTATAGGCAGTCATCATCTTATGGGCTGCCCATAACAATGGAAAGTATTGTGTGGATTTTTGATATGAAGGATTGACGGGTTAGCTGAAAGGAGGGTAGAGGGAAAAATTACTTTCAATTGAATTAGGTAATAACTGTCAGAATAAATATAATCGGTGCTGTGCATATTAAGCGATATTAGACTCACATGCAATCAAAGTTCAAAAGGATGAAATTCGCTGCGGCGAATAAATCACAGTTTTGGGAATTATGAGAGGAAACCCCCCGTGAATTGATTACTGTTTTTGCAATGATATCTAAAATTAAACAGAAATTCTAGATAAGTAGACTCTCAAGCAATATGAACTGGACTATGGTATTTCTGCTGAGAGGTTATTTATTTAAGTACTTACCTTTAAGCCAGTATTTTTTTTTGGAACAACCACGGTTAATCTAAAAGAAAAGAAATGAAAAAATTTTAAATTCCAAATATACATAGTTATAAATTCTTTAAATAAAATTAGAGCATTGTCGAGTTTTGTTTTAATAAATGAAGCTCTATGTATATAAATATTTTTTCATTTAAATAATTTCGCTGATTTTTTTAGCATTAAAAAAAAGACAATAAAAATATTTTTTTATTGTCAACATGACAATTATTTTATGTGTTTTTTTTTTTTAATAATAAATACACATTCACACATGATTGCTTTTTATTATGTGAATTTCAATACCAAAGGCATAGATATGTGTAGGAAAAAAATAATAATAGATTATTTGATTTATTTAAAACCATGCAAAATCATGTTAATTGGATTAGATATGAGTTCATAAATATACATGCATACATTTATACACACATAAACATATAAATACATACATAATTAAGAATTATTTTTTTTCTTTTGTAATATATATATATATATATATTTATATATATATATATATACTCATTCCATTTAGGGGCTTAAAAAAGTTCATATCATTACCTAACTACAATTCAAACTTAATATTGTGGTATTTAATAGATATGTATGTATAAGTGAATTTATGTAAATTACATACCCTATGGCGGCTACATGAAATAACAAATAACAAATTTTAATTACATATACAAAATTTTATTATTCTTACATTTTAATATAGGATCATAAGAATATTAGTAGCATGGTATTTAATTACATAACTCAATAAATATTTGGTATAAATTTATGCATATAGGTGGATAGTATCAAAGACATTCTCATTTGTTTAATTAAAACTTATAAATTAATTAATTTAATACAAAATTGCATGAATTACACAGTTCGACACAAAAAAAAAAACAAGGTTCTGAAAGTAGGTTTTAATAGAACTCGTCGGAGTTTTAAAAGTTTACATCTCTAATTTCGGTTTTACGCGAGCCAACAGTTTGCCCATTGCTACCAAATTAAGTCAATAAACTGTAAGACAACGTAGCAATTATTCATCTGAGGTTGTTTATGTATTCAGTACAAAATTTTTCTCCAAAGTATTAACCTTTTAGTTCTCACTCTTATTGGTATTTTTTGCCCTTTTCGGAAGATATTACCTTTTTAATCTATTATGAGGGTTAATAGTGAGTTAAAAAGCTCCGGAAATATTATTATAGGTCACTGAAAAAAAGAATTCTGTACACTTTTGATTGACTTTTTGGGGATATTTTTTTTTTAATTATGATATTTTACTACAAAATTACTTAAAGATGTTATAAGTAGCTTATTCAAGAAAAAAAATGTTTTTGACCACTTTTAATCCAAGATGTGCAGCAGTAGAAGCCATCTCAAAAAAAGCCCATTTTTGGTAGTAGAATAGATTCCGAGCTTTGTAATAAAGATAAATAAATAAACTAAATATAAATTTGTTAGCTAGACGTTTCTGTCTCGTAGGCTTCTTTAGAATGTTCTCCGCTCCTTCTGTTGTCCTGAGCTATTCGAATGTCGTCGATTTTCCACGTCGATTTTACAAATGTGTCAAAATTCAAAATGGTCAAAATTCAAAATGACGGATCCAATATGGCGAAAGATTTATTAAAAAATTATCTGATTAACTTGAAGCCCGTTACTCGGTGATCTTCGCGGTCGCTGATTGCAAACATGGCATCAGATTTTTAAAAGGCAGATCTAATATGGCGGAATAGTTATAAAAAATTTATTGGATTTGCTTGAAACTCACTACAAGGGTATTTTCGAAGTCACTGATTACGAAAATAATGTCAGATTCGTAATCAGCGACCCTGAAAACACTTGAGTAACGAGTTTCAAGCGAATCCGATCAACTTGAAATTTTTTCCGCCATATTAGATCCGTCATTTTGTGTTTTGAAAATCCGATGTTCGATTCTTAATCAGCGTCCCCAGCAACCCTCGAGTAATAAGTTTCAAACGAGTCCGATCAGTTTTTAAAAATTTTTTCGCTATATTGAATCCGCCATTTTGAATTTTAAAAATATTTTGTTAAACTCATAATTAGCGATACTGAAAGCCCCTGATTAACGATTTTGATGTCAAACAATTGTTTACTTTAACTGCTGTTTTTTCCAAAACTGGTTTTCAGACGTTAGGTCTTGGGTCTTGGGAATCCAAAAACCAGAAAGAAAAAATCGATCTTCTTCTAATTTTAAACCGTAATGTCCCCTTAATAAACTTAAATTTAAAATATGTTTCAAATAGAAGGCTATGCACAGTGAACAAATGCGTTTTCAAAAATATTTTCCAAGCCAAAAATATATTTTACATCGCAAAGTAAACATTATAAGGTTAATTAAATTAAGCACTTATACCTTCAACGATTTATTAAACCTTTAGCTTCCTCCTAGTGGAGCTTTTAGCTTTTTCAATACAAATTGCCATTTCAACGCATTTAAAAATAAGGATTAAGGGGTCCGAAGTTCTATCAAAATCGACTTTTTAGAATATTGTTGTTTTTAAAAAAAAATTGATTTTGTCGGAGAGTTTTTTGTTTTAAATAAACTTTTGGTAAATGTTAACGTTTTCTTTGAATCTCCTGATGGTTATTAAATTTTGTCAAATATAATGTAATTATTTAAAATATAAATTTAATTAAAAAAAAATCTTTTAATCATGCAAATGTAAACAAAATTGATTTAAAAATAAATATTTATTATTTATTTGAAAACTAGCAAGCTAAAAACTGATTTATAATTGTATTAAAAGTTAATCAGCGTTAAATTAATAACCTAATTTTTAACTATTTTAAATTCCTACAAAAAAAAAAAATTTAATTAAAATTTATTTTTTGGTATGAGTTAAATATTGCATAAATCATTTAAATAAATTCACATAAACCTTCTAATAAATATCGTCATCAATTATCAACTCTACTACTACTATTACTACTACTACTACTACTACTACTATTATGGCACAACAGTCCCTGGAGGGCCGAGGCCGAGCTTTTCGCACCCATTCAACTCATTTTAAATAAATAGTACTCTCTGCAATTTAAAGCAAAGTGTGAGATATTTTTTCTTTACGAGAGAACGTCTGTTATTATTCTTTTAAAAATAACGTCTCTTTTAAAGAAGGTTTTCCATTGCCTCAGTTGAAATCAACGTCTGTGGTCGGTAAAATGAAAGCTAAGCGTGAGACATTTTCTTCCTGGGAGAATATTTTAGACTCACTGAATAGAACTCAACGACTGTGTTTAGTCAATTCAAAACAAATTGTGATATATTTTCAATCTATGAATTATACACATGGAAAAAAATATTCTGTAATATTTCATAGGATTTCTGATAATAATTACAGTTTTCCCTGTCTTGCCCGGATAGTAAACGAAAAACTGTAATAATTGTTTACGATCAAACCATAATTCCCTTGAGTTTAATTTATAATATCCAGCATGAATCAATAAAATTTACGAATGAATAAGCACACTGTACTTCACAATACAGTTAATATTATTGGAGTTTCAAATCAATTTTTACAGTGTGATTTTCTTAATTTTCAAATTGGAAATGGAATTTTTACTAAGCATAATAATACTTTTGATATTAAAAGCAATAATTGAAGAGTTATAGCAAAATTTTATTCTCTTCCCTATATTTAGCTTCAAATCGCATTGATTAAAAGCAAACAACTAGACCAGCTATCTTCATGATTCTAGGGTATTTCAAAAAAAAAAAAGATGGTATTTCAGTTTCAATGGTTTTTGGAAAACTGTTCGATACAATTATGAAATGGACATGCAATGCTAAAGACTTTTGCTAATAAAATAATAAAACTTTCATTTAATATTGTGTAAACATCCCAAATCTTACTAGCTTCCGGTAAAAGGTCCCGGATAAATAATCCAAAATGTCTCAATACAGAATGAAGCAAATCCAGGTGCCAACCAATCAGCTTAAAAGTTTGATATATAAAACAAAGTAAATGTGTGATTTAAAAAATGAAAGCAATGAAACAAAAATATTTTCATAAACTTTTACAGTTTGCCCCGTAATTTTTAATTGCCGATCATGGAATATTTCAATAATAATTCAGTATTTGTTATCAACTCAATTTGTTCCATGTCACTTTAAATATTTTCCTTTTTGAAACTGTAATAATTAAGTTTTGGACTGTATTGTTTGCAGTTTACCGATAAATTTATATTAAGTATCTCATGAAATTTCAAAATTACAGGGCGAAATGGCAATTTTTCCTGATTATTCTGCTTTTTTTGAATATCACACGTTATTTTTCGCAAATCTTTTTTTTCCGTGCAGTTAATAGTAACTATTTTAAAACGGCTCTATCACTTAGTCGTTCATTTAATTGTAAAGGCACTATTTAACTTTCCATTTTTTGTTCGTCATCAGCATCAAAAAAAATTTTTTTTTTTTAGCAATTTACAGAAACAACTACAAAACAGATGGTAGAAAGTCAAAATACTTTAAGTTTCAAAAACTGTTCAGACCAAATAAATAGTTATTAGATATTTTGATATAACCGAACGTAAGAAGAAATTCCATAAATATAATAATTCATAAATATTATTATACGTAAGCATACAGATAAAATTTATAACTTTATAGTATCGAAATGTATATATATCAGCATATAAAGTCAATACTATAAATGGCATACACACCAGTATCCTTTAGGACATACAATCTCATATTTTATAACACAGTTCTAAATTATTATATGGTTCTCATAGTAGAAAAGAAACAAAGCGAGTAAAAAGGCACAAGTGTTCAGAATGACACAATTTAACACATTCACATTGGCGTGAACATAATACACACTGAGAATGATGACCGCATGGCAAAATTTGATACGCTATCACTTTGATGCGCATCCATTACGCTCCTTTTGAAAGTATTTCTTTCTGTTGAATACTCTCAAAAGAAAGAGCAACAAAAACTTAAGAAGAAATTAAAAAAAAGTTTTCAGCCAATGAAAATAAATTAAACTATAGTCATTTTAGGAATAAGTGTATTGATAAACGAAATACGCTTAGGTTATATAAGCAGGTTTGGATCCTTTGGGTTTCGGGTCATATTGCACAAAAAGGAGCATCAATTCTTTTCATAGGTCCGGAGCCATTCTGGTGAATAAGTAAATGAATACGCTCTATACTAATTAGGAAAGAATAAGAAAATCAAAAAAAAATTATACTGGGAACACAGACCAGGACTAGAGCATTCGAAAACACTATTAGGAACCTATAACCTAAAACACTTCAAGGAATGTGTGAATTTGTCATAGAATAGTTTTAGAATCATTACAGGATTCCAACAAGACATTGAAGGTTGAACTATCACCTAACAAAACTGGGAATTACATCTAAAGAATCATGTAGGTTTTGCAGAGGAATAGGGAATCTGCGAAGCACATCTTAGGATAGTGTCCCGCATTTAAACATATTCGTAACAGAAATCTGGGTGACCACTAAATACCAGATGATAATTTAAACTCCAGAGAAGTAGCAGACATACTAAAATTTCTATTGAATTGCTGGACTTATAGAAATACTATAAGTCCATGGATGGACATAATAGATCGTAAAGGTCACAGTGAGCTACCCCAACAATAATAAAAGTATTAGTTTAGGAATTTTATTTCGCTATATTAATCAAAACAAATTGTGTGGTTTTTAAGTTGGTGTATTTTTAAAGCTCTGTTTGACTATGCCCATTTTTCCCAAACATGCCTTGAAAAATATAAAAGAAATTAAATGCGATTCAGTTTATAAAACGATTCAATTCAACACTTCTACACTTATGCGAGCGAATCCGTGTTGATACTCATCTCTTCACCATTGGGTGTGAAACTTACAAATATACAAGTAATAAAAAAATGAACAAGCACACATAAACTACAATGTCTGTATGAATTTTTCTTATTTTTTTTATGTTGTTTTTCGACGTGTATGTTTCTGAATATTGTGAGTCTGTGCTAGTCGTCCATGTTCGTATGGTGTTAGCATTATAGTGTCAACAAATGTGTAGTAGATATCTATAAAAATGTCACCTTAAGGCCATGTGTATTAGTAATTGTTGTAGTTGTTGTATTGACACTGCACTATAAACTATTGGTATAGAAATAAATAAATCTAGAATTTTATTTATTTATTTATATAAAACTGTAGTACAACAAAAGCAACAGATTTTTATGTCTATAAATAAATGCAAATTAAAAAAAAAAAAGTTGTAATTGTAAATAATTGGAACATGAAGTTTTACGTAATTTGAAGCTAGGGGACATCTGTATTTGTTTCTATTGGCCACAAAAATACTGGATTTGTTTGACAATATTGGAGCATTCTGAGTGAGTCCTGAAGACCATTTGTAATCCACTTGTGTAAAGGTCTATGTTGAAGGTTGAACCTACACGATTTCTTCTCCAATCTGTTCATGTTGGAAAATTGTATTGAAACGTTTCGTAAAGTTCAGTTTTGTTACAAAGGAAGGTTGAAGTAAAGGTAGGGTTAGAGTGAAAAAAGGGTAAAATAAGGTAAGGATAAGGTAAGGATAATGTAAGGATAAGACACCGACGAGTAGTTCCGCGTGGAGAGTGAAAGGAGATAAAGGAGGGAGTTTAGTTGGACGGAATGCAACATAACCGTAGAACAGGAGCTCTGTGGTATCTATGAAGATATCCACTTTCCGAGACATAGATGTATGAGTACAAAAATGGTAAAATAAGGGAGAGGTAAAGGCATGAACAGAGAAACATAAGGTAAATCGAAGAGGTAAAGATAAGAGTTAGATATGGATGAAATAAGGGTAAGATAAGTGTAAGGTAAGGGTAAGGTAAGAGTAAGATTAGAGAACGTTATGGCAACGATAGGGGTATGATAAGCGTAAGATAGGGTTAAGACAAGCATAAAGCTAGTTGCTAGTAGTTTTTGGCAGTCCAGTGCCGAATCTTTGAATCTATGATGGCTTTAGTATATAGCTCCAATGATCACTTTGAGTATTCAGAGAGATTGAACAAACAGTTGCTATAATACTAATATCCTTTTTCGAAATATCCCATCGTATTAGTAAAGCAGAAATTATGTCTAAATTGCCCTAACAATGTCTATGTACGACCAGAAACGTTTTTTTGAAGTGAAACTTCTTTAGCGAGGGTAAATCGAAAATTTTGCAACGGAAGTCGCGTTGTTGCTGCACTTATACGCAACTAATACGAGACGAAGCGAACAAAGTCATATGGGGATCGGCTGCATACAATCATGCAGAGAGTCGACTTCTTGCAGTTTCATCTCATGAGTGAGAGAGCTTGATTGCATATAGCTGAATTTTTCTTTCTTGTGTTATATACGTGTGCTACGTCATATGTATGTCAATAAATGTAGAGAGTGTAAACAGTAAAAAAATTTTAGAAAGTAGAAAGAGGAAGAGTGCAAAAGCTTCGACAACAATGATCTCGTGAAAAATCGCGTTTTTGTTGCACTCTAACAGAACCAGTAAGAAACGAAGTTATGCAGTTGTTATTCGGCTACATACAATCAAGCAAAGAGACGACTTCTCGTTGTTTTATCGCATGTGCTTTAGTGAGAGAGTCAACATAGAAGTCTTGGCTTGATTGCATATAACTCAACTTTCCTTTCATGTGTTATATATGTACGTGTACTAAACCGTGTTTGTACCGATAAGTGTAGAGAGTATCAACAGAGGAAAAACAACAACAAAATAGAGAGTAGAGGACTGCAAAAACTTTAACAAAATGTTTTATAATGTTTTCTAACAATTTTCTAATAAACAAAATAGTTTTACTTCAACTGTGAGTGCTTGCAGACACATAATTTGTTTTTGTTTTTTGGTTGGAGCGACAAAGGAAGTGTTCAAGTACGTTCATTTTACTGCATATATATTTTACGAAATATGCTAATTCTGTTTCGAAAGAAGCAGGGCAGATGCTAACAAAGTGGGTCTTCCACTTCTTCCTCCAAACCACAAGCAACACAGGAAGCACTAGTTCCTAGGCCAATAATTTGCTGCTTACAGCCACATGAGTTAAGTGGCAACAAAAAGGCGCTTCGAAGTGACAAGTAACCAGAAAGATACTTATAACCGGAATTTGAGTTTTTTTTTTGTTTTGAAGATTTATTTGCAGGTATCTATGTTCACATGTTGGTTTTGCAGGCCTTCTATGTTGGTTTCTATTTTTATCCGTTTTTACCGATAATCCCAATAAATTTATAATTGGCGTTAATTGATAGAGAGAGTCTATGGCCATATAATCTGGGCGAAGTAAACTTTGGCATCTTGGTGTTTGACTGTTCTCTAATGTTAAGCGGCAATTCAAAAATCTACACAATGATGTGATGCAATTTTTCAAACGAAAGGTGTAAATAGTATATACACAATTTTCCCAACTAAGTTGAAGAAAAAAAAAAAAATTCTAAAATTTCTTCAAGCATTTGGGGAATAAAATTTTATAACACCATTATTGGTGAGCTGCAAGCAAGCAAGAAAAAATATCTACTACAAAACTAGTGCTGATATTAGTAGTTTATTTACAAGTATAAATATAAAAATTTCTAAAATTTTTACAGTCTCAATAAATTTGTTCACACAAAAAATTTGCCACTCTAGTATATACATGTGTATGTATGAGAATATCAAAACTTCCGTAATACAAAGCACAAAAAAAAAATCTGCCAACAAAACTGGCATCCCAAAACTGTCATATAGAAGCATTTTTCATTTTATGTCACTCGCTTTGAAAGAACACATATGTTGCGGTCATTTATCATTTGAAGAACTGAAGAAAAACTATGAATTGTAAGCGTTAGAGTGATAGGTTTAGGCTCTACGACATATAAATTTTATAAGAATTCAAAAAAAAAAAATTAAATAATAAAAACTATCAAAATAAATATAGACAGAGATTTAACTACAAAAGAGTTTTTAATTGGTAACATTAAAAACCATACTGTTGACATATATAATTCTTCTATTTATACTAGGCACAAATTGCTACAGTTATTAACTACATAAATTTTACTATATAAAATTTAATTAAGTTTTTTCCTATTGTTATCAAAAATGCTTTGCTAAACTGAAAGGAAATAAGGCGTGTATAAAGGAAGTTGTTCGCATTTTCGACTGTCTTTTCTTTGTAGTTTCTCTTTTGAAACACAAAAGAAGAGTGTCATCATTTACGCCAGCCAAACATTTAAAGACACACAAAGGAATAAAGAAAAAGTAACAAGAAAAAAAGGACGGAAAGGAAATATCAGAATAATGAAAACCAAGGAAAAACGCAAGAAAAAATTCCAGCAAAAAATCAAGAAAAATACTGCAAAACTTTTAAGAGGGGAAAAAAAATCTTTAAGCATAAAATTAAAACTTCCTGCTTGTTTTTTTTTTCATTTAGTTATCTTTATGTTGCATTTTCTTACAAAGATAATTTCAAGTACAATGCAAAAGATTTTAAAGAAATTTCCACAAGAAAGAAAAAAGTTCAAATAAATTTATGCCTATAACAAAAATTTAAGTTCTATTGGCTTTAAACATTTAAAACAATTTTTAGCGCATCTAAATCAATTTAAACAAGATTTTAACTCAAATGTTTTTGTCAAGTTATCTTCGAGATACTTTTATACACTTAGTATACATAAACACAAATAGAAAGAACCCTCTAGAAAATATAATAAAAGAGTGAAGAAGAGTGAAAAGTATCGTAAAATTTAATCTGACACAATGAAATTCCTTATAGCGATTTGTAGCATGATAGCTGTCTGTTTGTAGTTATGTCGTGTCAAACTGTCTTTCTCCTTTTCCACTCTTTCTTCCACTTTAATCTTTTTTTCTGTCAGTCTGTCTTTATCTATCTATCTATCTGTTTCTGTGATTTGGTATTATTGTCTGTGTCAGTGTTGGATCATTTGTTAAGTACCTTTCTTTTTATAATATTACAAAATTGTGGTAAAGGCGGAAACGAAATAGACTATGAAATTCCTCAATGATATGCATTTCCTCAAAATCAATATTTCCTTAGAAATTCACATTAGATTTTACAGTGTTTTTCATTGCTGAAATGCACACTTTTTATCACCTTTGCATTTAAAATAATTCATATCCCTTTCAATCCCAGACAAAAATTAAAAAAATGAATTTTTTCGATTTGCATTATTCATCATAATGACAACAACAATATTGGACATTAGTCTGTTTTTGTTTGAATAAAGAGTGAATGCGTTTAACTCTTTTGTCAGAATTTACCCGCACAAATGTGTTGGTGGGCCTCTGAAAGGGGTAAAGTTACACAATTAAAGCTCACTAAGTTGAGATTTAGCAAGGACATACATTTTTTTTTTTTTTTGCACTTGGTATTGCGAAGTCAAAACAGAACTAACTTTACTATACTTCGTTGCAGAGAGAGAGAAGAAGTGAGGATAACTTATTGCATGCTCTTTTTATGTAGTACGATTATTTTTTACTGTGCACAATATGCACACTGAGAGAGAATTTGCGCTTGTTCCCAATTATAAACTGAAGTTATGATAGTGAAATTCTGTTTTACTCATTCTTAACATAATAATTATGATTTTTTGTAATTTTTATAACGAAAGTTTGTAGCGAGCCCTATTAAATATTATATTTTTTTTTATTCATTTACTCACGCATTGTATTATTTTATTCGCCATCAGTGTAAACTCTCAATTTACTAATCTCATAATAAATGTACTAAGAACAGTTAAATACATATTTGGAATTATTTATTTATTTTGTTTCTCTCAATTTTAGCTAATGTACAGGGTGACAATTGTAAAGTGACGCAAGTTTAATACTCTGCAGCAAGCTTTGCCATTTACCGTTACTTTAACGTTACCGTTACTTAAAAAAGCAAATTCATTCATCATTGGCTTTGCTTTTAATTTCATTTGAATTTTTGTTATTACATTTTGAAATTTTCATAAAAATGGACAAGGAAAATATTCGTCGTGAAATTATGAAATTTCATTTGGCAAATTATAGTAGCCGTCAAATTGCAAAGGCTTTAAATTTGTCAAGTCGTACGGTAGACCGAGCTATTATTCGATATAATGAAACTGGGGGTTTTGGAGATAGAGACCGGGGAAAATTTTCAACAGTTGCCACTACTGGTTTAACAGAAAAAATTCGTAAACGAATCAAGCGAAATCCAAGTGGGAGTAAACCGTGAAACAGTGCGAATCATTGCAAAATCAAAGCTTAATCTTAAGCCGTACAAGCTCCGAAAAGCTCAAGATCTGACACAAAAAAAGAAAGATTTGCGACTGCAAAGATGCAAGGCGTTGCTATGCTCCTCCGTGTTAAAAAATGTTGAAAATATCTTGTTTACAGATGAAAAAATTTTCACGGTTGAACAACATTTCAATGCGCAAAATGACCGAATGTGGCTAACATCATCATCGCAACAAAATAGGACTGTTGGCCGAGTTCAAAAGCCAGCTTCCGTTATGGTATGGGCTGGAGTTTCCGCTAATGCCAGAACCCCTCTAATATTCGTTGAGGAGGGTTTTAAAATTGACCAGGTTGTTTATCGGAGCATTTTAAATGAACATGTTCTTCCCTGGGTCCAAGATACATTTGGAAATGAAAACTGGACTTTCCAGCAAGATTCTGCACCTTCCCACATGGCAAAATTAACGCAAACATGGATAAAAGACAATTTTTCTGGATTCATAACATCTCAAGAATGGCCACCATACTCCCCAGACTTGAATCCAATGGACTACTCTATTTGGAGTATTTTAGAGAGTAAGGCTTGTGCATCTCAACACCACAGTCTGGAGTCGCTGACAAATTCATTAGAGAAAGCCTGGACTGAAATTGATCAGGAAGTCCTGCGGCGAACAGTCCTACGATTTCCGGATCGATTGAAGGCATGTGTGCAGGCTAAAGGAGGTTATATTGAATGAGGTGTGGTTCAAATGAATGCTTATATATTCAGCAATGTTAACACTTAATTGTACTTAATGGAAGTACGTCCTTCTGAAAATAACTGCTGAAATGTGTGCGTCACTTTACGATTGTCACCCTGTATATACTCAAATTGTAACTTCATTTTTTAATCACATATAAGATCATGCTCGATTGTGTTAAGATTCATTCCAATCGAGACGTCAAGAAATAAAGATCATTAAATCTTGCACTCGCTATTCTTTTTTTCACCCTCTTCAAATTACAGTCGGCAATTAAGACTGAAGAAGACATTTTTGGCTCTTCAGGCTATTTGCTAGATTTTTCGAAATTGTTATATAAAAGTTGTGAGGACAGGTCTAGTCGCTTAAGCTGACTGACCTGGACCACTGTAAATCCTACCATTAACAATAATAACAAAGTCTCTTCTCTACAAGTTTCATTTACAGTGTTAAAACTTACTATGCAAATAAATTTTAAATTTAACCCCAGTAGTTGGTTCTCATTATCTGAGAGTAAAATCTCTCAATGAGCGCAGTAGAATATGAACTCAATGAGAAACGAACTAAGTTTTATGATTTCAAATTGAATGAATTCTTTATTTTTAATTACTTACAATTAGTAAAATAAAAAAGAAAAAATATTTTCAAATTTTATGAAAACAAACTTGTTTTTTTTTTTTTTTTGTATTAAGAAACCAAGTAAATTTCATAGGTTATTTAGGGTTTCAAATGCGTGGGTGAAAATACAAACAAATAGAATTTACCTTACAAGAAAACAAATAAATAAACATACACTATTACTAACAAAAATTACATATAAAATAAATGTTTTTTTACAAAAACTTTTACTTTCCCTTTGATTTTATTTTGTTTTTTGGGTGCACTCACTCTCTAACTAACAAATCATTTGCATCGTAAATTTCACTAGAAGTGAAAGAAAAAAATTGGAAGAAAACAATGGGGTAAAAAATGTTTATTTTTGTAATATATACTGAAATCCTTTAAGAAAATTGAAAAAAAAGAAAATAAAAAAAACTGGTGGCACAAGAGAGCAGTAGAAAGGATGGGGCGAAAGAAAAAGTTTATTGAAGAATTCCAAGCAAACAGCTGCAAATCAATTTTACACCAATCTTCTTCACCTAATACATTTATTCCTTCTCAGTCTTCCGAGTTATCATATTGCCAATAGACATTTGTATACTGTATACTATATTTGATTTTACATGTGATCTGCCAACAAAAAGCTGTGATTGGCATCAGAAAGTTATTTGTTTATTGGTTGCAAATTTCAATATATATTATGATTGAATTGAAAATGATAACGTTTTTGGAATTTAAACAATTTCTTACAATTAAAAGCAACAAATTTCGATATTAAATTTTATTAAAAACTTAAAGAACTATTTAAAAACTCTTTTATCAATATCATTTTTGTTCTGGTATAATATGCAGTGGCGGTTCTAGGATTTGGGTTTAGGGAGGGCTGATTTTAGTAAACTAAAAAATAAATATCAAACTCAGTATCGACCAAAACCTAATATAAAAATTTTATCAATGTTCACACTGATAAATAAGATAAAAAATTAATAGATAACTGGAACAAAACTGAGATCGAAGTTAAAAAATCGATCAAACCGAGGCCAAATTCAGATCAAAACTCAGACTAGTAGTTAGACAAAACTTTAGGGCAAAAGGTGTTAAGTACCGAACGAAAGCACAAACTAAATTCAGACCAAAAACCAGTGGAAATAACTGATAAATATTCACACCAAAAAATTTTAACTTAAATACAGACCAAATGTAAGCAAAACTATAGGCTGAATTCAGACAACAAATTAAACAAAAACTGGACGAAAATGCAAGCTGAATTCAAAATAAAATTCCAGCCAAATTCAGACCAAAATTTTGAAACAAAATTCATACCGGTTTCGAACCGAAATTCAGACCAAAACTCATATTAAAATCAATCCAATTCAAAGCCGAAATTTCGACCACAGCACAAACTAAGAGTTAGATTAAAACTGAGGACGCCAAATACAAATTTAAAACAAATCAAAAATTTGGACCAGATCAATCAGATAAAATGCTAAGTAAACGCTGGTCTGAGCAAAATTTGGACAACAATTTAGATTAAGAGTTACACCAAAACTCAGACCATAAGGATCTCAAATATAGACCAAAAGCAAAATAAAATTTAGATCAAACACGGATTAAAACTCAAACCAAATTCAGATTAAAATTCAGACCTAAAATCAAAACAAAATTCTGGCATGAAATTAAAACAGAATTCAGATCAAAAACGGGCAAAACCGGAAAAGTTAAACCAAATAACAAACTAAAATTCAGTACAAAATTCAACCCAAAAACTAAAAAACTGTCATGCTCTCTAAAAGTAAGACATCAATAAACTGGAGCAGAAATTGTTGATTTAATGTATGTAATTTGTCTTTACTAGTTTTAAGTTTGTAACTTGACCAACTATACTACTAGTGCTATTATAAGACTTAAGTCTTCCTGCGCTATTAAAACGAGAGGCTTCAGCCCTCATACTTCCCCCATGGACACGCCACTAATGATATGTATATAAATAATCAAGTTGCAGCTGTTCACATAAAACAACACAATAACGAAAGGATTTGAATTACGTTTATACAAATTGAATCCATCAACATTACCAAATATAAGTGTGGAAGTACAAATGTAGCAGAATCCTAAATTCTAAAACGCCTTTAAGGTTCGTTTTACAGTTTGCTTTAACCCTAGGATGGGCACCTCGCTCGGAGGCGGTAACATAATCGGCAAGGCCTAAGTAGGCCCAAGTGAATAAAGTGATAGTTATGGCCTATTACAGCTTGTTTATTGCAGTGGCAGGTGTGCTGTTGGTTTCGTACATGATATCATACATTTGGTATGTGTTTCTAGCATATATATATGTGCACAGTTAGGGCTTTGAAAAAAACTTATATATATAGGAAAGAAAAAAAATGTTTTTTTTTTTACTTCAGGCAAAACATATCTTCTTTATATATTAATCAAAATGTATGAAAATATACCATTTTTATAAATATATGTATGTGAAAATAAATTAATTCAATCCTGGCGCGAACAGGCATTGCAGATAACCGTGTAGAAACTTTTGCTAGCACTGATACCTAGTAAAAGAATGAAAGAACGTTAGTGAAAGGTAAGGTTTTTTTTTTTTTTTAACGAGGAGTAAAAGCATTAAAAGCCAAAAGTCAGTGCGGGACTTTCACCCGCCAAACATCTCCTCTCGTCCGACGGAAAGCTCCTCCCGGAACCACCGTTAGGTATTTCGTCGTGAAAGGTAAGGTAGAGAGCGTTTTATGGTGGAAAATACTTCTATGATACCGAATTGCGCCATTGCTTGTTGGATGCAAGGTTGACGTGTGTGGAACTTAGTGCTCTTGTCTCCATATGCGCAGAAACCAATTGTTTTTTCATGAATTGAGCTCTTTAATTCTTTTTGGCTATGCCATACAATGCCTACTACACTTTACAAACATAAGCAAACATAAGTGGTAATACCAACACACAGAAAGAAACACGTGGGTAACTTTCGATGTTGAGACAATAAAAAAAATTTTTTGTTCTACCAACTTATTCTTTGTGCTCAGAAAACATTAGCGATTCATCAAGAAACAAAAAAGATGTACTTGTTCGAACTCAAAATGGGCCTAATTAGGCCCAGGTACACTTCCTAGGGCTAAAAATGTTTTCTATGAAAAATGAGATATTTTCGCACTCTTTGTAATCGAAAATTTAATGGAGATCAAAAAAGAGCTGTTAAAAGGAACATGAGCAGATAGAGCAGATCCCAATATTTGCTCGCTCTTATTGAGGTTTTCCTTTAAATTTTTTACGACTTAACTGTTATATTTTGTCAATATGCGCAGAAAAATTGCCAGTTCAGTTGAAATGAACTAAACAATTGGCTGTTTGTCTGTTACTAGATATGCAGATTGTGCATAGAAACAAATATTCTCTCAATAATACAGAGAAATATTACTTTAACAACGCTTAACCTTATTGTGGCGACTTTGAGACAAGAAAAATCCTGGGGACAAACTCGACATCCAAATGTCTGGGACATTTCTTTATATTCTTTTTAGCGGGTACGTGAGAATGTGCTAAGTATATGAGACAAGCTTAAAAGCACTTTACCATAATTATACAATGTCAGCTAATAAGAATTACTAGTCGGTAAGGCCCCAAAAACTGGGGCTATTTATTTGCTCAAGAAATCTCTTTATGAGAAAACAAATATCAAAAGAGAGCCAAACTACTCGTTGGTGTTTGTTTTGTTATTTGCGTATGCAGATAGTTCCTTAAATAATTCTGAGAAATGCCGTTACTCATGTCTTTTCTCTCTCTCTCTCTTATTTGTTATTTACTCCCGCTTAAGCAATGATTTTTACAACGATGAATGCAATGCTTTGTTCAATGAATGAATTTTAAAGAACTTTCGACGCTAATATTTTGGAATTGGCTAAACCGATCATTTTAAATCTGATCATTTTTGGCTAACCTACTCACCAAGCTCTTTAAATTGATATATAATATGATATCTTTCTTTTCTGGATCTTCTGGAATAAAATTGTAGTTACACTAATAAATGTATAGATTCAAGAGGGGAATGAAAAATTTGAGAAGCTTGAGCAGAGAGGAAAGTTTGAGGAGTAAAGAAAGTTTGGGGAGAGTAAAAAGTTTAGGGAGAGCGGATATGCTGGTGAAAGACGGAAAATTTGAGGAAAAGGGAAATTTTGGGAAAGAATAGAAAGTTTTGGGGAACAGGGAAAGTTTGATAAATGACTGGAAAACCATGTTGATCCCGCTCTATCTCTGCCTAGGATATTCCTCGATACCCGTTTTACCGGATACATAAGAGCAGATTTTAATCTTGGGAATATCCAATGGATTTATTCTGATGATTTAAAACGCTTGATCCCTTCCAATCGCGTTAATGATTTGAATTCTGATTTCATTGATTCCATAATGTCACTGGGTATGTTTCAATTGAATCACATAAAAAACTCTTTAGCCAGAATTTTAGACCTAATATTTGTTTTTAACGATTGTGATGCCGTGTTATCTGAAACTGACTATCCAATACTTATAAATAGCATTCACCATAAAGCTGTTGTTGTTAATATAAATGTTAAAATGCCTAAAGTTACTCCGATTGAAGTCGATGTTTTTAAATTTAATTTTGTTAAGGCCGATTACGATGCAATTAATTCTTTTTTCTCTGATGTTAACTGGAGTGCTATTTTTACTAATAACCTGCTTCTTAATTATACCTCATTCATAGAGGTCATCAATAAAGCATTTGTTAAATTTGTGCCAATTATTAAAGCTAAAAAGAGTAATAAGCCGTCTTGGTATAACAGTCGTTTGTCTAAACTCAAGAATTCACTTAATAAAATGATGAAGAAATGCAAATCTAATTCGGCATTCCGCGAAGAGTTAACTCGCATTAGAAATGAGTATGAAACACTAAAAAAGTTCCTGTATAAGCAGCATTTATTGGAGATTGAATCTAATATTAAATCGAATTCGAAAGCCTTCTGGTCTTTCATTAATGAAAAAAGAAAGACGCAGGGGTATCCTAAAAGTATGACTTATCTGGATACTACATCTGACTGCGAGAACCTTATATGTGATATGTTTGCATCGTTTTTCCAATCCAACTTTGTTAATGAAGGTGACGAATTGGACCCGATTTCGTTAAACTCGCCACCATATCGAGGCCCTTCTATTACCGATCTTGGTATTCTGCAACTTTCTGAGGAGGAGGTAGAGTTAGAGCTGCTTAAGCTTGATATAAAGAAAAACCCCGGTCCTGATAATATTCCACCACTTTTTCTTCAAAAGTGTGCTCACAATTTGGCCTTTCCGTTGACTAAAATATTTAATTTATCATTAGCTAATGGGGATTTCCTAGCTGAGTGGAAAGAATCAGTTATTATCCCTATTCATAAATCTGGCTCTAGACATGATGTTGCTAACTATCGTCCAATATCGAAGCTGCCTCTAATCCCTAAAGTCTTTGAAGCCTTAGTGAAAAAAAGAATTTATGCTAACATTAAACATCAAATTTCTGAATTCCAACATGGATTTGTTAGTGGTAGATCCACAACAACCAATTTAACCCTCTTCTCTCATTATTTAAAAAATGAGATCGAGATGGGAAAACAGGTTGATGTAGTGTTCACTGACTTTGCCAAGGCCTTCGATAGAGTACAGCATAAGGTATTAATCAGAAAGCTTCAACTCATGGGCTTTCATTCCTCGATACTTAGGTGGTTGACAAACTACTTACTTGAACGTAAACAATTTGTTCGATTGGGGAATAAGTGTTCAAAAATCATTTTAAATTACTCTGGGGTGCCGCAAGGTAGCCATCTTGGCCCGCTTTTGTTCGTCTTATTTATTAATGACCTTCCAAATTATATTCGGCATTCTAGATGTTTAATCTATGCTGATGATGTCAAAGTTTTTAAGGCAGTGTCCTGTGTTGAAGAATCCCGGTACCTTCAAGATGACATTGATAATATATACCAATGGTGCATTGTCAATAATCTCTTTTTTAATATTAGTAAATGCAACATTCTAACGTTCTCTATGAGTAATAATAATTTATTGTATAACTATACCATTGAAAATACAGGTCTCACTCGTCTAGATTCAAAAAAAGACTTAGGCATAATTTTTGATAGTAAAATTAGTTTTGCTGATCACTACAATTATATAATTTCTAAGGCAAATGCCCTGATGGGCTTCACCCGTCGAAATTCTAATGATTTTAAGGACCCGTTCACTCTAAAGACAATATATGTTTCATTGGTTAGATCGGTTGTGGAGTATGGTTGCATAATCTGGGATTCTGCTTATACTTGTCACAACGAGAGGGTTGAGAAAATTCAAAAAAGATTTACTCGATTTGCTATATCAAAGCTTAACTGGAACTTCAATCCATCGTATTCTAGCCGTTGTGCTCTCTTGGGCTTAAAACATTTGATGACAAGAAGAAACTATTTTCTGGTATTATTCGCAAGGGATGTGCTCATGGGTCATATTGACTGTTCTCCCCTTCTTGCTCTTTTTAGCTTATATGCACCGGAAAGGCCTATTAGGCAAAGGCAATTTTTCCACTTGGCATATCACAGAACCAATATTATATCGTAGTGAAACTGTTCACAAGTCGTGTGTTAAATTTAATAATATTTGCAATGTAATCGACCTCAGTGTGACAAGAGACGTTTTTAAGTCAAATTTAATGAATTTATTGTAGTAAGGTTTTCAGTTTTGTTTTATTAATTGTTATAAGTTACTGCTTTAGTTTTAAGTTTATATTTTTTAACTGTAAGTAATCTGATAGAAATTGTTTCGACAGATTAATAATAATAAAAAGATTCCATCTGAGTAACACAATGGTTTGCAAGTGAATTAGTCTGGTTTTTCATTTTTAACGAAATTTTTATGCATTCCAGGCTAAATAAAGAATATGTTCACTATCTGGCACAGCTTAGACTGATTAAGGCTTGTTAACCGTCGAACTTAAACCTTTGAACGCCTCTTATGTATCTATCTGAACAAAATCTCTATACAATTAACTACTAAGCTTGTTAATTCTTTTGTATGAGTTGAGGTATAATTGCAGAGTATGCTCCGCTAGGTGCTAAATCTTGATAATGATGGTAATTATGGCAGCATGTTATTGCCATAACTGTTTAATAACTGTGTTACAACTATAATAGTAGTTGTCATAACCATTTATTTCTGAAAAGAATTTCAAATTATATTTAAAACTTTATTATGAGACTTAAGTCTTTTAAAATTTAATATTTATTTTTTGTCCATCCAGCTAACTACAAATAATTTTCCTTTTAATTTAACTAAAGAATATAAAAATGCAACGAATAAAAAAATATATTTAAAAAACTAACTGCGCACTTGCCACTTCACAAAAATGTTCTAAAAACTTTAAACAAGCGTAATTAAAAGTTTTTTTGAAAACATTTTTGTGCTACTATGCCGAGACAAAAACAACAGAACAAAACACAAAAAATAAACTTTTAATTGCATGAATGCATTAGAAGCGTAGCTTTGGAGAAAACAAAACAAAAAAAAAATCAACAGAAAAAATATTATATTACAGAGTTAAGTGAGTATATGTGACATATGCCAGAAAACTGAACTGAATTTAAAACTTATTGCAACTAGAACTAAAAGCGACAAATGAAAAATGTTTGACAACTCCCAAAAAAAAAAGAAACAAAAACGAAAAAATAAATGAGGAAACACACAAAAATTGGGAGCTAAATAACGGAACAAAAAAAAAGTTATTATTTTAACTTCATAACAAGAAAAAAAAAGAACAAAAAATTATGTATTAAATACAACCCTAACGAAAAAAAATGTTGTTCATACAGCATTAAAATGTGCAGCATCACGTACGCTTTAATCAAGCGCTAGGTTTTTTTTTTTTTGGAAGAAGAAGACCAAACGATTGGAAATGATTGAAGAGAATAAGACAGCAGAAGTAAAAACAACATGCCAGTTGGTGATTGCGGAGAATGAACGAAGAGTTTGTTTTCACAAACTCAAACAAATTTGTTGCCACAAACATTGCATGAAATTTTAACTAAATTTCGTTTTTAATTAGATTAATTTAAATACACACAAAAAAAAGTAACGACAGAGTTTAGCGCACTCACAAGACAAGGTTTTAATTTATTTAATGTGATGACTCAAAGATACAAACAGTAAAACGCTATGAAACGCTGAAAAGTTTTAAAAAAAACAAAGCAACAAACAGCAGCATGATTAGGAAGGACATTTAACCCTTGAGCTATTTGTAGTGGCAACAAGCTCGTCTGACTACAAAGAGAGAGAGAGAGAGGGAGAGAGAGGGGGGAGCGAAAGATGGAGAAAATATGAGAAAATAAAAAAACAGTGGTAAAAGGAAAAGTAGAAAGGATATAGGTTAGGTTAGGTTGGAGTGGCTGTCGAGAGACACACTTAGGCCTGAACGACCCATTGTGATACCACATAGAAAGGATATGCAGTGACGCTCAGAATTTAAGCTTGTTATTGATACTAAAAGTTAGGGAGAGAGTTAGTTCTGCTGTTCTGGTATAACTTACAGACAGAAATAATGAATTGATTCAAAGTATATTTTGTTTGTTATAAAGCGGGTTGCATTGATACAACCCTCAATTTTCTACTATAAATATTAATTTGATTGCAAACGACCATTTCGTGGTTGTAAAATTTCAGACTCAACTTCTACAACAGAGAGGAGAAAAATGATTTTCTACGTAGAAAACTATTTTCTTTATAGAAAACCATTCCTTTTAAAAAAAACTATTTTCCTTTTCTGTAGAAAAATTCTATTTATCTGCAAAAACTCGTTTTATCTACAGAAATCTCGCTTACCCTGTAGAAACTTACTTGTGGAAAACACACTTCTCTCGCAAAAAATTAGCTTCCCCTGAAAAAAAAAATCGGTACCTCTGTAGAAAACTCATTTTCTATGTAAAAATCTTTCTTTCTATGTAAAAAACTTGATTCCTATGTAGAAAACTTAATTTCTATAAAGAAACTCGATTTCCCTCTAGGAAACTTACTTTCTGTGGAGAAAACATGTTTTTACTGTAAACACCTCGCTTTCTTTATAGAGAACTCGTTCCTACTGCAGAAATATCTCTCACTTCATATGTAAAAATAAAATGCTTACTATATAAAAAAAAAATTCTTCGTAAAAAACTCTGTAGAAAACTTGTTTCTCTGTAGAAAATTAACTTTCATAGTAGAGAACTACCCTTTTTTTAAATTTGCCTTCTCCATAGAAAACTCGACTTCTTTGAAGCAAACTTAATCTCTTTGTAGCAAACTCGATTTTTTCCATCCATTTAAAATTTTGTTGACGCCATACAGTTTTTAGTTTAAGTTGCAGTTTTTTAAGGCTTTTTTTCGGGAGGTTTTCATTCGAAGAAAATTGACACTGACTTGCTATTACTGATGATGAGCCCGACCTCCAAACAATTAACAAAAATACTAAAAATAATCAGAGGCTCATTTTTTTCAAATGATTATCAATGAGAATTCAGGCCATGATAAGGAATCCGGATGAGGTTGGCTCATATTCCCGAAATTCGTGCAGTTACTGCATTGAAAGAGATCTTCCGAGTCGGGGTGCTCTGAGCAATAATGGGTTAAAGAATTAATTACATTTTAAGATTTTTTCCTAAAACTTTGGAGCTGATCCACTACTACTGCCCTACACGGGCCTTGCGAATAAAATGGTTCCTAGTGTTTGTGAATGAATTTTATATACTGAACATGAATCTGAGGTCAAAAATTTCCCATCACGCCACGTTTTAGAAAAAATGAGATGGAAAACCCTAAAATAGAATTTTTGGCCATTTTTTTAAATTGGAGAGCTGAACACTGGCGTGCTACAAACTTCGAAATTCAGACTGAATCATGCCCTTCGAAATGAGCCCTACACCCGAAACTGTTAATCAAAAACAGTTACTGACCTAGAAAAACTATAAATGCAAAATTGCTCAGCATCACCTTCTCTTTTTGTATCCAAAGTCAAACCTCATGTCAAAGAAAACAAATCGGATCTGGTCGTATAGTGTAACTAAGATTTCAAGTTTATTTTTTTATATTTGACTTTTTAGAAAGAAACCGATGGAAGTAAAAAATATTTAAAAACTGTTCAATAGATTTTATTTTGACTTTTTTTTCATGCACTGGCAATTAATATCAAAAAATAGAAGAAAATTTCCACATTTCGGGGAGGGTCAGAACCTCCAAACCTTCCTCCCCACTAAATACGGCCTTGCAAGCAATCATAATTTGTCATCATCCTGTTGTTGTTGTCTCTGTTACTGTTGCTAGTTTTATGCGCTGCCATTATGTTTTTCCTAGCAGTTTTTTGCTGTTGTTTGTGCAGTAAACTGTTAAATTAATGACAACACTTGAAGATGGGTAAAAAACACGAAAAAAGTAAGTAACCATGCAAAAAACTTTTAATAGTTAACGAATAAGAAGAGAAAAGAAGAAGCGCCCAACAAAAGCAACAAAGCTGTTCAGCTCGCGGCAGGTAATTTTGCCTTTGTCTCTTACTCTTTCTACGGATTTTCATTACTAAATGTTTTAACTCTTTCCTTCCTATCATTCCTATATTTTCTCCTTCCCTTCTAACATTTACAACTTTTTCTTTATACGTGGCTTTTTTTTTGGACGCTGCTATACATTAAGTTTGAAAATTAACAATTTTAGTTGACAGTTTTGTAAAATGTAACAGCAAAAGTTTATCAAATGAATACAAGAACAAACCAGTAGCCTTAGAAAAATATACAAGCAATAAAAAGTGTTGACAAGAATTTTTTTGTGTTTTTGTGAAAAATACAAAAAATGTAAGGAGTGAGATCGAAAAAAATCACAACATATATAAAACTCAATAGTTTTTTTTTGTATTTAATTGATAATATTTTACAAATTACAGAAAAATATAACTTTTATAGTTCTAACCACTATTTATGAACTCGTGGACCTTTTTTGGTAAGCCTTCCATTAGAGATTTGATAGTTGTTTCACACACCTTTTTGGAACAGTTTGCGAATCTCCTTTTAAAATCTTCGATATTTTGGGACACCTTTTTTTTGCTCTTTAAGTTTCTTTTCACAAGAGCCCAATATCTCTCCACTGGTCTTAGCTCCGGACAGTTTGGAGGATTGGCCTCTTTTGGTACAAAAACTATGTTATTACTTTGATACCACTCCAGAACTTTCTTGCCGTGGTGACATGATGCCAAATTGGACCACATATTGTGGACACATTGTGCTCTCTTATGAAAGGAAGAAGTCTTTTTCTCAAACATTCTTTGATGTATATTTCGGTATTTATAGAGCCCACTGTAACAAATGACTGGCTTCTTTGGCCGCAACTGCATATAGCCATACCAGGAATTTTTTAGGAAATTTTGTCTGCTTTTGGATTCTAAATTGTTCTTCGACATTTCTTCGAGCATCAGCAACATAAAAATTTTGACCCGGAAGCTGCGTAAAATCTGCCAGTACATATGTTTCGTCGTCTATTTTACAAAATGAATATTTTTGTATGAAATTCGATTTTAATTTCCGAGCCCTACTTTCGGCGTCTAAATTTTTTGCAGCATTCCTGTCTGGAACTTTTTGGACTTTGTATGTTTTCAAACCTGTATTGGCTTTAACTTTTCGCACCAAATAGTCAGAGCACTGGGCTAACCGGGCAGCTTTTCTACCAGATGTGTTTAGAAATCTTTTTAATATGTTTTCTATTTTCTTGGCTTTCCCAATATCATGTGGTCCTTGTTCTCTTCCCGAACCAGGTTTCCTATCGATGGTCAAATTCTCCTGAAACTGTTTACTAACATTGGAACCAGTTTGACGGCAGACCTTCAATTCTTTGGCAAATTTTTTGTAGGACCAATTTGGTTTTTTTGAAAACTTTTAATAATTTTAAGATGTACTTCGTTTTCTTCACTCATTTTGTTCAAACTCACAATAAATCAACATGTTTGTCTTTAAAAATATCAACTGACATATTTTTCAAAGATAACTAGATCAAAGAAATTTTTAAATTTTACACCCAAAAAAAATTAGTAGGTAAAACGTGTGTTAAGATTCTTTCAATCTCACTCCTTATATTTATTTACTGATTTTAGAGCATTGATGAGGGACCAGGGTTTGATAGGTATCTAAAAATAACAACTGACATATTTTTCAAAGATAACTAGATTTAAAAAATTATTGGGTAAAACGTGTGTTAAGATTTTTTCAATCTCACTCTTTACTAAAAATCTTGCGCAATCACAGAACAATTTTCTGACTGAATCATCGACCAATCACTCTAATTAATGATCTACAAAAATTCCCATTAAAAAGCATTCCTTGCATCAACTCAATACCAAACTTCGTAAAATCAAAGGAAAGCTGCTGAAAATTACAAGACCAGACGTTTAAAAAAATTCACGGCCAATGGCAGGTATTCATTCTCCAGTTAGTTATTATTACAAATACATTCATGCATATAAATGAGTGTGTTTATGTTAACCACAGTGTTTGTATCTTTGTGGGTGTGTAATCTCTTTGCCAACAGATTTTCGTAAGCATCTTTATGGTCTTAATTAATTTTAAACGTTTGAAAATTTTATAAATCTTTTATCCTTTTTGTATATTATTTTTTTTTTTCTATAATTATATATAGAAAAACAATCATGCGACTTAATTGCTTAAGTTGCAAAAATATTAAAAACAAAAGCAGAGCTTAAACATTCCGCGCTATGCTATACTAAAAGAGCATAAAAACTTTTTGTTTTATTATTATTATTGTTCTACGTTCCTTTTTTTATGCATTGCGTAGCATAATCCTGAAAATGTTGTATGTATATTTTCCGCGCGAAATATTCGCCTAAACTGACAAAGTAAAAGTATATAAAGGATAAAAGAAATGCATGCATAGAAATTTATAATAATAAAAACTGAAAATGATAGCGATTGTTTTCAAGTTTTTGTTTACTGTACTATGATGTTGCCATACAACGAGCTATCACTTCATCAACTCATACTCGCCTCAACGTTTAAGTATAATCTTATTTCTTGCGTCATTCTCGTTTATTAAAAACGTTTTTCTTTTACTGCTTTGTAAGTGTTTTCTGTTTTTGTTGTCGCAATCTAATAGATTCAAATTTAGAGTCATCTTTGGCTTAAATCTTATATTTCTTAGCCTAACTCTAGGCGCGCGCAAAAATATTTTTTACTCATGTTCATATCTCATGCTGATTGTTTTTGTTTAAAACGTTTGTTTTCTGTTCCTGGAGCTACTCCATGACTTAACTCTGTTTTTCTTCAACGTTTTTTTTTTTACTTTTTTGTTGTTAACTTTTGGAAAGCAATAAATATTCAAATTGCTTTGTGTGTGTGTGTGTTTATACGCTCTTATTGTGGTTGGGTGAATAATGATCCCGTGGCTTGGTAGCAGAGTACATTAACTATTGTATTGTACTTTATGTACTATAGAATTGTTCGCTTGTTATATTTATTGTTGTCCTTGTTGGGTTTGGTTTGGTTGCTTGGCGGTTGGTTCAATGGTTGAGGGCTTAGTTATTAGTGGTTGCTGCTGTTGTTTAGATATGAAAATGGCAACAACCGCTGTAGCATTAGCAGCAGCACATTCCACCGTTTTATTAGCTTCGTGTCGTTTGTGTTAAGATTGATTATGGCAATGATAATAGAGCTTAAGTATTTAAGCTTTCTGCGGGTATGCATATATTCACTGCTTCTTTAACCATCTCTCCCTCTCTATCTCTCTCTCTCTCTCTCTCTCTCTCTCTCTCTCTCTCTCATCCACTTTTTCTCTAACTTCCATTCCATTATTCTTTATGTACTGTGCGCTATCACATTGTTATCATTGTTTTCATTGTTGTTCTGTGGTAATAAAATTAGGATTTTGGTTTTATTTATTTCAAGTTGATTTCAAAATGTTCCCCTTCTATAAACATTTTATATCGGTTTATTTACTTAGTTGCTTCCTACATCACTTTTTATTATTGTTTGATAAATTATGATGAGTAAATAATTTGAATATTATGTACTAACAAAAATTCAAGTGATGAATTGTGAATTTGATGTAATCACCAACGACAAAAGCAACTTAGTTGCAGCAGAAGAAGCGGTAGAAATGCTTTCGTTTGTATGTGTGAAAGCGGATTATAGCGGAAATAAATCAATCAATTTGTTTTACTAGGCCTATTCAATTGAGTTCTTACTTGAATTGAATTACTGTAAAATTGCTACGAAATTTGTATTAGATATTATTTTGTAAATAGTTTGTACTTAAAGCGTATAGTTTAGATATTTGGAAGGCTTTAAAAAATTAAGGAATTTAAAAAAACTAACGTAACGATTTTGTTTTTGTTAACGATATTAAAAATAAATTTCTTTCAAGCCCGCTGGAAAGAAGAACTGTAAGAAAAGAAGAACCGCTTCTCATGCAAAGAATCAATAAAAAAAATCACTCCTTCCTTTTTCTCTATTTTCTTCACTTTCAATTTCTTTTCATTTTACTTCGCCAAAATGTTGTCACCCAGTCGGTCGAATTGTTTGCCCGAGGTCTTGGCAAGACAAGTTTTTCGCTCCCATAGCCAGTGGATTTCTTTCAAGATACTCGCTCAAGGAACGAATTACTAGTTACGGTAATAAGCCACTTGCTTGAGGAACAAGGTAGCCCTTAAAACGAGCTACTTCTTCTGTGATAACGAGCCACTTGCTACGTGAACGAGTCATTCGTTCAGGATAAGAGCCACTCGCTTCAGTAATGAGACACTTACTTTGGTAGTAAACTAGTAACAAAGAATATATAATACATAGAAGGTGCATCACGAACAAATTTATTTGCACAAAAATTTTGTTCTATGGAGCCATAACTGCCTCCAATTTACTCTCAAAATTCAGTTGTTCTCATAAAACCAATGAGTGGTTGAAATAGTTTGTTTCTCTTTGTTGTTGGCTTTGTTTAATGAGAGGTTCTTTTTCTTTCAGGTTTTTTTTTTGGTTTTCGTGCTAGTAATGAGCTGGTATTTTCATTATTTAGCAGAATTTACATCGCAAAGCCGGTGTGCTTTTATGTATGGCACAGATTATAAAATTCAAATCCCAAGTTGTGACTAGAAAAAATAGGTATTTTTCAAGATTTTTTTCAGGTAAACTAATAAAGTTTTCTATAAAAACTATTTATTATCTAAAAGTACATGTATTGAACTTAACTTTAACTAATCTCTATTCAAAAATATTTAAAACTTTATGAGTTATGAGCGATCCCGTCGACAAATCTAGAACATTTGAAATTCAAAAATTAAATGGATTTACTTTTATTATAAGATTATCAAGTGATTAATCGAAGGATGTGAAAAAATATGCACATTTAACAAAATCACCGACTGTCAAAGTTAACAGTTCAATTTTAACTAAAAAACGCTGTTTCATTTGTAAAAAAAAGTTTTCCTTCGATCAATCTAGATAGTAATCTAGATATTTAAAAAGTATATAAATTTTAAAACATTCGGTTTAGAAGTTTTTGAATAATCGTGGTCACCGACTTCAATGATAACTTTTTTGAGAAAAACTCGTTTAAAGTTTCAACTTACTTTAATGTCAAGAAGAAATTTTTTTTGCAAATAACAAAGAGTCAAAAATTTTCTGCGGATCAACTTAAAAATTTGTAGACATATTTTTGAAAACATATACTTTAAGCAAATGCAAAAAAGTCGATTTTTTAAAAGTTACAACGGGAGGTGCCCCCTTAAAAACTTTCTAAATCTATTGATTTCAACTTTTTATGCTTTTCGAATACAAAAAAAAAAAAAAAATATTACTAAAAAGAAATTTAGCTAAGACCATAATTTTGGGTCACAAATTGAAAAAAAAAATTAATTAGGTTGGAAAGCAATATTGATACTCGACAACAACGCAAAAAAAAAAAACAAACACATGTACCTACATATTGTCCGCAAAAAACCCAATCATATGAAACTATACGCCGTCTCACTTGGCAGTACTCTGTAATGATATGCGAGAGTCTAAGAAAAAAAACACCATGAGAGTGTATGGGAGAGAATAAAAGCAAAATAAATGAGTGGTTTTGCTCTTCCTCTTTACTGCGACCGCCCGCACCTGAAACATATTTTGAAAAAATTTTGAGAGATGCGCCTTCTATGTATTATATATTCTTTGCTAGTAATTTCAACATGGAGCCACTAACTACGGAGATCACGTACTCGCTTTGAGAAAGAGCCTCTTGCGCGAAACGATACTCTCGCTTTGATAACAAGACACTCACTCCAGTAACAATCTCTTCACTTTAACAACTCACTCCGAAAATGAGTCACTCCCTAGGACAAAAAGCCACTCGCTCCGATAATGATATACTCATTCCAGTACCGATCTACTCGTTCTGGTGATGAGGCATTTGCACCAAAATCAAGCTATTCACTCCAGTAACAGACCACTCGTGCTGAATATGACCTACTGGCTTTAAATACCAACCAATCACTTCTGTAAGAACCACTCACTAGAGGAATGAGCCATTTGGTTCAGTAACGAGCTGCTTGCTTCGATAGCTTGGAGACGAGTACCTCACTTTGAGAATTAGAAAAGTCACTCTGGTAATGAGTCAGTCCTTGTGAGAATGCACTATTCGCTCCGGTAACGACTCATTCAATTTGGGAGCAAACCGCTGTTTCTGGGATTGAGCCAATCTTCGCAAAACCAACCCGCTAACGTATAATCGGACGGCTAGTGGGCAGCATTATGAGAGACTTGGTGGCGACTAGTAACTGAGTTGCAGAACGACTTGGTAAACGGCGTGATTGGCATCTTGGTGACCTGATGGGCGACTTGATTAGCAATTTTAGGGGTCACTTGAAGGGTGATTTCTGGGCGGCTGGTATGCTTGTATGACAGCTTTTTTAGGGACTTGATGGCTGGCTTATAGAGCGACCATTTAGGCCCCTTGGTAGGCAGCTTGTTAACCAATTTGGTAGGCCATTCTTTGGCGTCTTGGTGAATAGCACTATGGGTGACTTATTGGACAAATTGGTCTGTCTTGCTGCGTAACTTTGGGGGTGACTTATAATTATTTGCTTTTAATTGGAGCTAGGCTACATTATAATTCGACCCAAATTAAGAAGCACTCCATTCATACCGATTATGCCTTTAAAAATAATGGTGATTGCTTCGATAAATTTTTAGCCTACCGGAGCACAATAGATCCCCTTTTTTATTTCTTCGTCTCCCGTCTTTATTCCCTTACTTTTTAAAAAAAACGAGAAATATTAGTGAATTTCATTGCTCTTTTTCACCTACTCACACTCTCTCTTTCTCTTACCCTCCCAATTGGCTGACTCAATAAAGTCTCATGGGAGATAAAATCTTTCATTGTTTTGTCTCTCTTATTATCTATATCAATCTAACGAAATTGATTTTGAAGTTCTGCTCAACATTAATATGCTTCCACTACATTTCGTAACCCAACCCGCATAATATTGTAATTTATAAAAAATGCGAAACAGTAACTCAGAAAAAAAAAATTTATTTTGCATTTTATTTACTGATAGCCAAACTATGGATGTTTGTGTCTTTATGTGCCAAAGAATCTCAACCATTCCTTCTCCGTGAGGACGCTAAATATTGACAGTAAAAACATTAAAAAAAAGAAGAAAATTTAAAAAAAAAATAAATATTGATGCGCTACGTTCAACACGCGCACGCGAAATACATTACGGTCACGACTACGACGACATTGAAGAAGATGAAGGTCTGCGACATCAATTTCACGAAGCATTTAATTTTAAGAATTTTTCACCAGAAAAATAAAAAAATTTATGTGTATAAACAATTCTTTATTTTTTCTTTTTTTTTTTTTGTGAAAAAAATTATAAAAACAAAAAAAATGTAAATGTTAAATTGTTTTACTAGTGTAAAAATAAAAATTTTTGGTGAAATTTACGCATTTTTAAAGAACAACGAAGCATAAATATAATTTCTCACGCGTAAAACTTTTGAATATTTTCACAATTTTTTTTTTTCTTGTTTTTGGTTTTGTTTGCATCCTTCTTGTTTTTTTTTTTTTTTTTTTTTTTGTGTAAATAAAATGTAAATGAGCAACAGAAGGATACTTGAAAATAAAAAAAAACAAAAAAAGGACAACGAAATGCTCGCAAAATGAAGAGACCAGTAAAACATGCGGCCGAAGTGTGAATAACTTTGTCTTTTACTATGTGCGTGTGTACGTTTGTATGTGTGTGTGGCATAAAAAAACAAGAGCTTTGTTGCTGGAATCTATCAGTGTCCGAAAAAAACAAACTAGTGTCTAAAAAAGTAAAAACATAAGAAACGAACAAGGTCAAAACTTATGTCAGCTGCTGTCCTGCCTCCCGGCCTGCCTGCCAAGTTATTTGTTGTTTCATTGTAGTTGTTTTGTTATTGTTGTTTTTATTGTTAGTTATTTTTTGTTGTTGTTGTTGTCATTGCTAGTTGTCAACAAATATATAAGTGTGAGCTTTGCATTTGTTAACGCGTTCGTTCACTGTTGAAAATTATGCTAACTTCCTGGTTTTTTTGGTTGAGTTCAGTTTGGTGTGGGTATGTAATTTTTTTTTACAGTGCAGAAAAAGAAGTGTAGGAAATAGAGAGGAAGAAGGGGAATGAAAATGGCACACTCACATATACACATACAGAAATACACACAAATAAATTGTAGAAACTTTCTCACTTCCTCTTTGAATCAAATATTAATGCTCTGCTATTTTTTTATTTTTTGCTCTTCTTGTTTCTTCTCTACTCTTTTTACTTCTACAACTATTTCTGCTACTTCTTCCTTTACTCTTCTCTCCCTTCTTTCTAATAGGTATACCTCACATTTTTTACTTCTTATTTTTATTGTTGTTTTTTCCTATCTACACCTTTTTCCTTGTAAACCTCACTCTCAATTTCAATCTCACACTTCAAAATATACAGCGCGCTTTCTCTCTCTGTCCGTCACTTTTGGAATTTAACACTTTACTGCTTGTTGTCACTGTCAAAGATTATCAGCTTCAATTTAACTTATTATCATTTTCAGTTTCATTGTTCATCGCATATACATACGCCCGCCCAGTCTCTTTGCCTTCTTTTTTTTTTGTTTTTCTTTGTTTTTTTTCAGAATCGAAAGCAAAAACAGGGAACAGCAAAAAATAATAAAAAAAAGGAAAAAACTCAAGGAAACTAAATTCTGTCAGCCCACAAAATTACCGGAAATCCTACCAAAGCTTAAGTGCATGCAAAAACAGAAAGAAAAAAATCACAAAAAGCGAAAACTGTATGTTGTGGCGGCCAGTAATGGAAAAAACGTGATGGCTTGGCGTGGCTGATGTTGATGAGACAACGACTGGTAAGAAACAAAAAAAAAATTTAAAAGAAGATAAGCACCAGCAACAAAGCAAACGCAAAAAGTAGAAGCTGCACGAACTAAAATCAAAACGGCAAAAAATCACGCAACTTCGCCATCAATTTGCAATCAAACAGCTGCCTTAGCTTGTCTTTCACTATGGCAAAATTTGATGCGATTTGGTTTATGCGCTTCTTTTATGAGCAGATTGAAAGCCGTTCAAATGCATCTAAATTAAAAACGGAACTGTACGATTCCACTTTATGGCATATGTATCTACTTGGGTCGTCTTTTAGCAGATTACATTCTTTCCTTATGCACAAGGTCACAGAAACGCAGCACAAAAACAGGGTCTAGTAAAATCGTCTCTGCTTATAAACAAAAGTGAAAGGAGTTATTTTTTGAGTTGTTATAAGATGCGGTCTAATTAATCGAAAGATATGCTTCAACACTTCCACTGATGCACATCAGAAGCTGTTTCAATAAGGTCTCACTACCGTTGGGTAATTTCCTATGCATGAAATGTTATTGTTGTAATGCTAACTGCTCTTTCGTATCTGTTATCTTTGAACCTCTAAAATTATCTTAGGGATTTTGTTCTTTTATTTTACACTTTTACTTCTTGTTGCTGGTATTCACTTTGCTTTTCTTGTTCTTTTCTTTGCCGCTTATACCTTTTTTTTTGTTTTTTATGTTTTTTTTTTGTGTTTTTGTGTTTTGCATTGTATTTTCTTTAAATAAACATTTATATTGATTTTGCAACATGACGATGCTTAGTTTTTGTTTTTCTTCTTCTTGTTTGGCTGCTGATACTGATAATAATTTATAATAGATTTTACAAGCATATATCCTTATTATTCTTACAAGCTGAGATGAACGGAGATTACCGTCAATTTTAAAATCAATTTACTACACAATCAAGTCTAAATATATACATGGATAAAGTGAAACAGGTGTTTTTGTGGATTAGAAGATTTGTTGGGAGATTTTAGACTTTCTAATTACATACACAGTAAGATTATGAGCATATCTCTTAGTTTAAGCTTCTGAGAAATAACACTGGGGAAATTACGCGTAATAAATAAATCGATGTTCATGTAAAAAGTATAATAATTTTAAGTCAAAGAGTTTTAATGGTGGGAAATTCTTAAATTTAAATGTTTCGGGAAATTGATGTCGCAGACCTTCTTCATCGTCGTCGTAAACGTCGCCATAGTGGAATTTGCGTGTGTGTGTTGAATATAGCACATCAACATTTTTTGATTTACGAATCTTTTTGTCTTTTTTTTAAGGTTTTTACTAACAATAATCAACGACATGATGGAAAAGAAATGGTTAAGATTCTTTGGCACATAAATATACAAACATCCATAATTTGTGGACCAGTAAATGAAATACAAAATAAAATATTGTTTTTCTGAGTAACTGTTTCTCATTTTTGAAGTGAAACTTCTTTTCTCTTGTCCTAGAGTAAAACCAACTGGATGTGACGTCGCGCGTAAGTTTGCAATACGACATAATTTTGTCGAGCAAGGTGCGTGAGGGGCTAAATATCAATATTCCGTAACTGAATTCACGAGCAAACTATATAATAAACGATTCATTAATAGTTTTAATTCAATATAACATATTAATTACACACACGCATATGGCAGAAAGAACAATGTGTAGCGTCGCCATCTTAAAGTTAATGACAGTTATACATTTCACATACAGATGGCGCAAATGTCCAAGGCATTACATGAAGATGTCGCTCACAAAAAGAGTTCGTCTACAATTGTCATCAAAACCCAAGCAAATGAAATTAAAAAACACAAGCCAATGAAGTAAAAAATTTAGCGATTGAAAAGTTTCATTTGCTTGTTATTTGCTTGTGTTTCGTTTAGTTCACAAGAAGTTTCACTTCTGCCTTATGTTCGTTAATACACAATTTAGTTTTTATAAATTACCAGAGCTGTAAAAGAATGCAATCAATTTAATTGCAATACCTTGAAGTCACAGTTAATAACCGACAATTCATGATTGCAGTTGCTGAATAACATATTTGACTCCAGAACAAAAAATGCAGTTAGAAGTCTTTTTTGGAGTCACCGATTGGTTATTCATTTATTGACTTCAAATCCCCAATTGACTCAAAATGACTCCAAATGACTTCAATTAACTTCAAATCCCCAATTGACTCAAAATGACTCCAAGTGACTTCAATTGACTTCAAATTACCAATTGACTCCAAATGACTTCAACTGACTCCAATTGACTTCAAAATCCCAATTGACTCCGAAAGACTCTAAGTGATTACAATTGACTGCAAATTGAAATTGACTCCTACTGACTGCATTTGAGTTCAAGGTTATTTAAGTGACTCCAACTGACTTCAAGTGACTCCAAGTGACTTCAAGTGGCTCCAAGTGACTTTAAGTGACTCCAAGTGACTTCAAAGCAGTCATGGTTTTGGAGTCATAAGATTTGGAGGCTCATGATTTCAAAAAAAGATTGCATTCCCTTGACTCTAAAAAATATTTTTCTAAATGAATAACCAATCGGCGACTCCAAAAAAAAACTTCCAACTGCATTTTTTTTTTCTGGAGTAAATTATGTTATTCAATAACTGCAATCTAAAATAAGTATTCATTTGTGACTTGTATCATCAATTGATTGCATTCTCTTACAGCTCTGTAAATTACAATACAATAATCGGGTTGAATTACGAAATGTAGTAGAAGTGCATTAAAGATAAATTTGAGAGAACAAAAGTCAGAAATGAACTACCAGGATTACTGCACAGTGGGTGAAAGAGAGAGAATGACTGAAACACAACGTCTCATTTGAAGTCAAATTTGAAGATTGATAGATTGGGAGAGAAAGGAAGAGGTAAAAAAATAAAGAGAGATATATTCTAATTATTTTCATTTTGTGTTTTTGTTTTTATTTTGATCAATTTTAACGCTAATGCTGTTTAAATTTAATTTTCATTGAAAACTGGAATGCAAGTGTTGATTCATTTTCTTTAAAATTTTTAATGCTTAGTCTGGCACAAATTTCCTTACCATTGAAAATTTGAATGCTAATGATAATTTTGTTTCATTCCCATTAAAAATTTGGATTCTGCTGCTGGAGTGGTTTCATTTTTATTGAAAATTTTAAAGCTTAAACTAATTTCATTGCTAAATAATAAAATAATCCAAAATAATTTCCATCAAAAATATTAATGATCGTTCAATTTCATTGTCACTGAAAATTTCATTGCTGGTGCTGGTCCAATTTTATTTTCATTAAAAAATTTAACGACAATATTAATCCAATTGAATACTCCCTCAATATTTAAATGCTAACGTCGACATAAATTCGTTTTCATTGAAAATCTTATTACGTTATCATTGTAAATTCCAAAGCAAAATTCAATTTCTTTAACAAAAAAAAAAAAAAAATTGAATGCATGTGTTGATTTAAGTTCATTATCATAGAAGATTTAGTTGTCAGTGCAATCTGAATGTAATTGTTATTGAAAAAGTATAATACTAATGAAAATTTCACTTATTTTGTGGCTCTTTATTTATATATTGAAGCAAATTACATACTTCTAACTTCGTACTTCAATTTTACATACACACATAGACAAGCTTCTTCTAACTATAATTCGAATTAAACTTAACAAGTATAATTAAATAATCTACAATTTCAATTAAATTTCCATAAATGTTTAATATCATAAACATCATAAATGAAACAACAATTTTCAATTAGCTAAAATAATAAGTACGAAATATTGTTGTTTTTGTACACTTTACAGTAAAATCGATTGCATATAATTTGCTACTCCTTCTGAGGATGTTAGAAAATCAAGAATATCTAAAGAGCTGAGCTAAAGAAAATTACTTAAGCATTTAATTGATTGACCCACTTTCTTTATAACAAATGTATGTAAATTGAAATGAGATTAGTTTTGTTTTGTTTTACTCATGTGATTGAAGCAAGAAGAAAATAATACAGCAAAGTATTAAAAAAAAAAAAACAATGTTAGCTCAACTAATTGCAACAACATTTAATTAAATTTCGGTTACAAATGTATGTAAATATATACAGAAATGTGACACATGTGCATGCAAATGGTATACATGAACAAGTCTATGTACTTGTGCAATGACACAAATGCATGTTAGAGTCCACTAAAACAAACAAAAAAACCTGAAACAATGACAAAATAACACAAATTAACATAAACAATTTTACAAATTAACAAATCCTCAAAATTTGTATTACATACGCTTTAATTTGACCAATTAAATTAAACATTGAAATGAGTTCAAAGACAAGAGGAGATATGAAGAAATGGCGAGCAATATTATTTTGCCGTTATATAGAGAGTGTGATAAATTAAATTAAACAATGGACAGCAGCGACAGAAGCATATGTTTTTTCTCTACAGTAGCATTAAAAACAAGTAAGCAAACAGACAGGCAAACGAAATAAAACAATATGTTTTTAGAATAACAATAAGCGAAATAACAGGGCACAAAACAATCAAATTAGGCAAACAAACCGCAGGAGAATGAGATTGTTTAAAAGAGATTGTTCAAATAAAAGTAAGCATTAGGAGAAGCGACTTAATTATTCATTAACACTGAAAATTTTAGTAACAATAGTAATTGAATATCATTGAAATTGAATATTTTAATGCTAATGTAAATTGAATTTAATTGGCAGTGAAAATCTGAATTTTATTATCACTGAAAATTTTTCTTCTTAAATATTTTAATGCTAAAATTAAATTAATTTCATTGGCATTGAAAATTTGAATGGTAATGCTCAATATTTATTCAACTTTATCTTAATTATAAAATTAAATGCTTAAGTCTATTCAACTTCACTGTCAATTCTATTTTCGCAGAAAAATTTAATGCTTATGCTAATTCGTTTTAATTATCCAAACAAATTTTAAATGATAATGCTAGTTTAAATTTATTGGCATTGAATATTTTATATGCTAATGCTATTCCAATTTAACCCTAAAACCCACAACTTAAAATGCAAGAAAACTTATAAAAGTATTATACATTTTAAAATCCGAAAAATATATCAGCACCGTTAACTCCATTATGTGCTTAATTACACTGTGCTAGTCATAAAATGTAGCGAACGGGAGACACATATCGTTTCTAACTAATTCGGGGTCAAGCAGCGTTTCATACACAATTTTTTTTTTAAGTTTTTGCTTGGGGGTATACTACGAAGATACTTGTTCCTCTTCTTATTGCAATGAAAATTGGTATCGAGGGGTTTTTTGGCATGAAAAAATTGAAACTGATATTTATTTGCAGAAAAAAATAATTTGAGACATATCTCCCATACAAAAAACCGTCGAAAATCCCCGAAAAGTGGAAAATGCGTATGGGAGGTACCCTTATTTTACATCGAAATAGCTTGAATTTTTGCACACGTCATTGAAATCGTTTGAAAGATAGTTTCTGAAAGTTTCATCCAGTTTTCATCATTAACGATCAAACGTTACTAAACGAAAATTACACTATCCGACAAAAATAAATTTTTCCAAAAATAACAAGGTTCTTCAAGTGGATTCTGATAGAACTCGGGAGAAAAACTTATACGGGTCTCTGCGTTTTAAAAGTTTACCTCAAATATTTTTTGTACGCTGGCCTAAATTTGCCCATTTCTAACAGATTAAATAAAATAAACCATAAGAATAATTGTTAGTTTTGCATCAAAGTTTGTTTGTATGCTCGGAAATTTGTAGTAGAATTTCTTCCTCCAACATATAGAATATTTTCCTCCAACGAATTAACTCTTCGGTGCCCACCAGTACGGATCATTTTTGCCCTTATTGAAAAAAGTAACTTTTTTGACGCATTACGAGGGTTGATAGAGGGTTAATATGTTAAAAAAATATGTTGCCCATGAAATTTTATTATAGGTCACTGAACAGCAGAAATCTGTAAACTTAGTTTTAGGAAACATAAACCCAAATTCCAAATTTTATGAGAACTGGATGCTTATGTAATCCTCTAAATTATATAATCAGCCCACTTTTGGACATCAAAATTCTCAAAGGAGAATACATGAGATTTTTTTTGACTCAAATGAAAAATGGCAAACACTTTGTTTTGAGAAAAACGGGTTCAGCAATGATTAAGAGTTAATCAAGAAGTGCTGGACGAACGCATAGCTAAGTTTTTCTGAAAGGCCGAAAGGGAAGTCGAATAGCGCGACTATTTTGGCTTGACTGACACTCGCCGCTATAATCGTCTATATTTACGAAAGCACTTTGCGTTGTCTGAAATTTTTACAAAATACTTTCGAAATATAATACTTTAAAATTGCACACTTTTTTAAAAATTGATTTCTCCAAACCAATAAATAAATTGGAGGGCCTGCTTAAGAAAAGATGAAGATTTTAAGACCCAAAATATAAAATATTTCATAAGTTAAACGTTTTACATTACATAAAATTTGACAAAAAATATTATACAGACTTTAATTACTAAAAACAGCACATTCCCCGATTCCCCGCATCAAGTAAAATTCGCCGTAAATCGTGGAATTCCCCTCAAGTTGGCATCGCCGATCCAACTAGACAATAAACCTAAAATGTCAAATTTGCACATTCGCTTTTCTGGCATAACAGGGATGATATATCATACGTATACGTATACCTATACGAAAAATCAATTTTCAGGCGACGATATATTAATATATATATAAAATAAGTATCAGGCTTACTTGTGGGGTTTAGGGTTAATTGTTCCTCAAAAATTAATGCTTTAGCTAGTACAAATCTAATTTTTATTAACAAATATAATGACAATGTCAGAACAATTTTATTTCTATTAAAAAATCGAATGCTCGTTTAATTTCATTGCCATTGAAAATTTCCATGCTGATGTTAG